>JBBIGA010000018.1:11452867-11465270 GCA_037576975.1 Alestes dentex
AAGAACAACGTGTAGTGAAATGTGCCCCCGAAAAAATCTTTGTTTTGTGGTGTGTGTGTGTGTGTGTGTGTGTGTGTTTGTGTTTGTGTGTGTGTGTGTGTGTGCGCTTGTGTGTGTGCTTGTTTGTGTGTGTGCTTGTTTGTGTGTGTGTGTGTGTGTGTCTCCATGTTTGTGTGTGAGAGAGAGTAAGGGAGATAAATGTCACAGGGACAGGCGAGTATGGGCTGCAGTTGTTCGTGTGTGTGCATAAGAGAGAGAAGGATGAAATAATTGTGATCCCAGCGCCGTACGTTGGAGTAGCACCTGTTTAAATGTGATTGCACAGCAATGAGCAGGGCATAAATCAACCGGGTCAATCAGCCGCACACCGTTCATCAAACACCTTACTGGAGCAGCAATCTCCAGTTATCTTCTCGCTCGCTCCCTCAAATGTTCCTCTTTAACCTCCCCCACTCCTGCTATCCATCAGGCCCTTTTTCCATTATACACAGTGCAGGCCGACAGTGTGGGGCTCCTCCATGCATCCACCTGGGCAGGCGCTATTAATGTTCACGCCTGCTGAGACTCAGCGGCCATCTCTCACTCAGCCCAGCCGGTGGCAACCCACCGACCAAACAGTGCCGGGGCGTTGCAGCCCGTGGACACTAACAAACCCAGGTGGACTCGTGATCCGGGGTGCACGCGTAATCCATCCCAGAAAAGTTTCCCCGGAGAACGGATCACTGTGCCTGTAAGCCAATTGCCTCTTGTGTGGATCTCTGGCTGGGCTGAGGATTTTTTATGAGCTACTTTATTGTCTGCAGCAGTCTGTGAATGGACTCTTGAAGGCTGTTGTGCTGGTTGGCTTATGTCTGCCACCCACAGGTCAAGTGGAAAGGACCGATGGGTTAGAGCTCCAAAGGGTGGCTAATGACAACCGCTTGAGCTGACTAATGACTGGAAAGCAAAAAAAGAAAGCCCTGCCCTCTGCCTGGCCATTCCGAGTTAGGGATCTCCAGTCTTATTCCTGAAAGGCTGTTGTGGCTGCAGGCTTTCACTCCAAACAAGACCTTATAATTGTTTAAAGACTGAGACTGAAAGGTGTTATGAAAGGTTAAAAATATGAGAAATTCACTTTAAAATATTAAAATGGGGAAACAGTAGGACAGGGGGCCACAATACGGGGGTAACCTGGAAAAACAACAGCTAACAGGTCTGGCAGGAGAAGAGGTGTGATTCATTTCCCAGAGAAACACAGCAGCAAGGCTACTCACGGTGTGGTAAAATAATCATTTGGGAAACAGCAGCAATACAGTGAAACATGTTTTGACATAACATGAGCTAAAATTCCAGGAATGCCATGTATCTGACACCCTAGGCATGAGTGCCACTGCTCCCTAAGCAAGCAGCATATTCTTTACTGAGTAAATATCCTGTTATAATCAAATTAGCACCATGCAGGCAGGCTTAGAAGATTTTTTCTTTGACTAAGAAAACGTAAATGAAAACAAATGCTGCACAGACATTCTCTCATCCAATTGACAGACAGACTTCTACTACAGTTTTGAGACAACAGCTGCTCAACTCCCGTGTCAGCTTAGCATTGTTTATTGAATCTGTTTTATGTTTGTCTTCCTAGTTCTATCTTATTTTAAAAACATTGTAATTTATTTACATGTTCAGTTAGGGAGCCATTCTTCACTGAGGTCAGACTCTGAGATAATAAAGCAGCTGTGTCGACCTATGCAGGCCTTTTTTCCACAGGAAATTGATCAATAACTCAATAAAGAGTCTGATCTGTGAGCAGAATCAATAGTGGCATTGGTATCAGTAAAATCTTATCTGTTCCCATCCCTAAGCTGCATCGTGCTGGGGAGGAAAGATAACGGAGGTCCCTCTCTCTTCTGTTACATAACAGCCTTCACAATGATCCCTAATCAAACTGGACGTCTCCATTCTTTGCAGTTGCATTTGTGAAGTAACAGAAAGTTCTGCAGAAGTTTCTGCCTTGTTTTAAACCACCTCATTTCCAATCCAGCACTTCAGTAAGTTGTTATCTGATGTACTAAGGTCCAGCAATAAGTGGACAAATTCCCGAATCTATGACCCTAGTACATTTAGGTGAATGGCCTGTAGAGAATGTATACTTATTTTCACATGGAAAATTAACCGAACATTTAAGTGCTTAAACTTTTGAATGCGACTTCAGGAATCTGGGTGCCTTTACACTTTTGCCTTGTGGATTTGATACAGAAAAGATTAAGGGATCTATTTCGCGTCTCAGAGACTCTCTGGCAGGCTGCCATTGTTCCTTGATGTTTGCATTAGTTTAAACCGATCGCTGAACATTTGCTCCTGTTCATTCCTTTGCCTCCCCTGACTCCCTCGCTGAGTTCTCAGTTATTTACACGCTGAACTTCTCCATATCCCTCACCATCTCTCACTATGCCACTCTCCACCCCACTTTCTCTCATGTCTGCTGAATAAGGGTACTGTGAGCAGATGCCATGAGGTACCAAATACATGAAGGCATACAGGCATCTGCGTCTCTCTCTCTCTCTCTCTCTCCTTCTCTCTCTCTCTCTCTCTCTCTCTCTCTCTCTCTCTCACTCACTCTCTTTTTCTAGCGATAGCTTTTCACCCATTCTCATGCAAACACAGGATATTTAGCCCAATTCTTCGTATTGTGCAGTCACTCTTAAAATAGAGGTTTTTGGAGCATAGAGAAATGTGGAAACCCAACAGATTCATATATATATTATCATGCCTGGGCCTCATTCATCATGCATAGACACATATTTGATTGTTGAATCATGCGTGAGGATGACTTAAAGTATATGTTGGCATTGTTCATTGTTTTCTTATCTCAGATTTCTTCTTGAGGTGGAATTTAATGTGCGGGTGCTGTATTGTCACTGTGAGCATTTTGCTTTTATCAGTTCTGGCGTTCTGTAATGAAATGGTGATGTAAGACAAGCGCGCCGGCACATGCACAGGCATTCGGCTTCTTTTTGTTGGTTTGGTGCATGAATGAGGTAGGTACACCAAGCTAACTGCAGTTAATTATATCACGGAACCCTTTAATTTTTTAGTTGCATGATTAGATGGTAACATCTGGGAATGTGTCAGAATTGATAACGGTTGGTTGTTGAGAACTTTTGGAATTTCATAACATTTTACCACCTGCATCATTCATCGTTAGATGCAAAGACTTTACTTGCTTTGTTTACGTCTAGGTATATTTTTCAAGAAAAACAAAATGTACTACATACAGTAATGACTGGGGTGGCCTATATGTAAATGTTCAGCTGTGTCCTTGTAAAGACGCTATTTGAATATCTTCCTCAGGCACATTTCACAGCCCAGTTGAGTGCAAGATGAAATATTTGTTAATTGTGTTTTCTCAGCACATCTTGCTCATCTTGTGCATAGAGTGACCCATTTTTCACTCTATACGCCATCCACTTTAATCTTTAAAAGTGAATCACACAAGTCTTGTTATATTTAAAGTTTTCCATGAAGAGCTTCACAGAAAAACAGGTTTTTCTCAAAGAAACCAGACGCAAGATATGTAAAATGAGGAATAGCCACGTGACTGTAAACCTCAGCTTAGAACCAAATTTCTTTTCATGTTCAAATTCTTCATGTCCATGTCTAGGCCTTTTAAGATCTTAGACGGTTTAGAGAGGCCGAACATTTCTGTGATCCTCACAGAAGCTCATGGGCAGGCTTGGTCCATGATGTCATGCCTTCATCTGCTAGATCAGGAGAGTTTTATGGGTGCTGACAGCTCATCCTCTAGCTATGGCACACTGTCTGCTCTACACACAGTGCCCAATGCCTTGTGTCCCAGCTGGACTGTGGGAGGGGGTCACACAGCTGCTGCACTCCTCTTGGAACTCCCCTCACTCCTCTGCGTCCCACACCTTCACGCATGCTGTGGGCCAGCCCTAAACATTTTTGCCAGGCGAAGGAATCTTGGCTAACTGGGTGTCACAGATGCCAGCGATTGCATGGTGGATCAGGAAGGAAATTTCTTGTAAAAGCTGCCGATTGGTGCCGTCTTCCTCTACGTGGTATGGGGGATGAGTTTGATGGCAAAATATCCAGTGGACTTTTAAAAGGTAAGTAAAAATATAGGTTCCCAAGGGGTTCCTGGATTGGAAGTGCAGTTCTAGGAAAAAAACCTTCAATTGATATTAAACCTATAGCGAAAGCAGCACCCAGGGAGCAGTACGTGGTGACGGTACCTTGCTCAAGGGAACCTCAGAGGTTAGCAGTCTTGGGAATCGAACCTACGACTTCCTGATCGCAATGCGAACGCCCTAACCACTAAGCTACCCGCTGCTCCCCATGGATATGTGTGGCTTATATGGACATTCCTTAAAATTTCAAAAGATTCTTCATACACAAACATCTCTTTTACAAATATGGCCTTTTTTTAGAGAACATCCATCAAAAGATCTTCTACGACTTCACTCTAAAGTACATCGGCACTATTATTTCTACCAGTACCGGACTTTGGGAGAAGTACACAACCGAACCACCCAGTGTTTTATTGAATCTTTGATTTTCTAATTCCATTTTTCTTTATTACTACAAAACTTTTCAAATATGTTAGTTGGTTAAATAGACCAAATAGTATGTCTTTAGCGTATTCATTTGAAAAAGGCCTCTTGTCCTTTGGTGGAGATTTACAGAAGGACGTTCACATTGATCACACTTTATTTAAAGCAGCAGAATAGGCTATAAAAATTGAATCTTTTAAAGCACAAGATGTGCTCAGACACATTTAAAAAAGTCTCTTCTGAATGCTTCATTGACCTTCCGATACACTGAACAGTACTGTGTCTTGGTAGATTAGTATAAGCATTTTCCTTCAGGATCCCTTCAGGAAAGTTTTCTGTTCCTGATTCTGAATCTTGGTGCACTTGCTCCAATATCTGATTGGTACGTCTGGTGGCTGTAATTCCTCTGGCTGAAGTGCTAAGCCCTTCATCAGCCTCCAGGGAATAAAAAAGTCTATAGTTACTTGTGTTGAGGGTCAGTAGGTACAGCACAGAACCTGCTCAGTTCTCATGGATTGGTGATTCACGAATACGCTGACAAAGAAATGCAGTGTTTAAATCGCTGTATTTGATAGCCCCCATCACCGTGTTAATGGTTCATGCAAATGACCACATAAATGGTATGCATTATTAATAAAGTGTTGTCACTTCTTTCTCTGGTTGGAACATATGGACGTGGATAATGTGTCATGTAGAATAATGAATGGAGGCTCTAGGCTGTGTTCAAACAGGAGGTGAGACACCTACTTCTCACATATGCACTAGTCTTGTGTACTTACCCTGTATTTATTCAGAATATGATGAAATGGTCTCTGATGGCAATGGGCCCAAGAACTTAATGACAATTACTTTTTACAAGTTGTTACATACGTATATGCACACTGATCACCAACGACTATACACATGAATTATCATTACTTTTTTCTGTTTCTTCTCAAATAGAGATACACTTTTGTATGGACAAAAGTATTGGGACGCCTGACCAATAACACCAACAGGGACTTTGACATTGCATTCAGTTACATAGACTTCAATATGGAGTTGGTCCCCTTTTGCTGTTATAACAGCTTCTACTCTTCTAGGAAGGCTTTCCACCAGATTTTGGAGTGTTTCTTTGGGAATCTGTGTCCGTTCATTATTTACATCATTTATGGCTCGCATTCTTCATTCCAGTTCATCCCAAAGGTGTTGGATGGGGTTGAGGTCAGGGCTCTGTGAGGGTTCTTCCACACTGAACTCATCCAACCATGTCATTATGGAGCTTGCTTTGTGCACTGGGACACAGTCATGCTGGAATTAAAAAGGTTCTTCCCCAAAATGTGTCCACAAAGTTGGAAGCATGACGTTGTCCAAAATGTGTTGGTGTACTGAATCCTTAAGACCGTCCTTCCCTGGAAGTAAGGGGCCATCTGAGTTCAATAATTAAGAGGTGTGTTCCAATAGTTTTGTCCATAAAGTGTATTTTTGCAAACATTGAGTAACATTCTGCTCAGTTTTTTGCCTTATTATTCGCATTTAGTTTCTGATTTAATGGATTCAAAATTGAATTCAAAACACAGGATGCAAGTTAATATTGTTTACTTGTAATTATACAGCAGCTTTTTAAACTCAGATAATATAAATATTTAATTACTACTGAATTTGCCCTGCTGTGTTCCAGTTAAAATGGTTAGAATTATGCTTTTTAAAGTGAATGTGTTGAGTATTGTTCGTGCATTTGTGTACAAGCTGTAATGGTAGAGTGACTTTGTTTATTTCACCTCAGCTATAATATGTGCATGTGTAGGCGAGGCGGACAAAAGAACAATCAAGAGACTTGCTGTTCAAGGCAATATTTTAGCAAAGTAATATGCAAAAGAGTAACAGTTCTTGGAACTGAGTAACTATGCAAGACTACTGGGATGCGCTGTGTCTTAATTATGTTTCGGGACAAGGGGGCCTTTCCCCTTCCAGTGAGGCGGAGTCTTATTAAAGATGCTTGACTGATAGGACTGCATTGCCTCAGGATATTCTATACAGCTTGTGGATGCGGTCTCTGCCGCCACAATAAAAAGCTAATGGCAGATAATTACCCCAGAGTTGCCGGAGGCAGCAAGTCTTCATATCGTTCCTGTCTGTCTCTCAGATCTTTTTGAGTTTACAGTGTGTGCCGCACACCTCTCAATCAGTCTGCCATCTGCTCCTCAGGTGTCTGGAGAGACTGTTTTTCTTTCTTTTCCTCTCAATCCCGCCTTCATATATCAGACTGATGGGTAGCTTAACTCGACTGAAGAACTATGAAGGGCAGCAAAGCCATAAACACATCCTTTATGCCTCTTAAAAGTCTGCTTGCAATTTTGACATCAAGGCAACAACGACAAATCTTCACGACCAGTGGTCTTTTCTGTTGCTAAATTCTGCGTGTGAAGGCCGTCAGACAAAATAGTGGAGGCAGTTTGACAGATTTTTAGCTGCGAGTATCTGCAAAGGGAAATAATAGCCGCCTTACCTGTTCAGGGGCAAAATCAGCTTTGGTTTCTAGTCTAGCTCTGAGTTAGTGTAGCCAAGTTTAAGCAGAAAAGACACTCTTCCCACACTAGCACGGTGACTCATCCCAATCTGTTATGTTGAGCTGGTGCCACAGGTGGTACATGTGATGTTTGCATGCAGTAATACATTACAGCAGCAGATATGAATCATCTTCAGCTTCAACTGTGCTTATCCACAAAAAACAAAGCCAGCAAAACCAGCATTTGTTCTGCTGCAAATGAGAAGTATCAGACTGCGCTTGCTGTTAAATTTCCAACTTGTAGAGATGAAATTTCTATACTTCTGGTCATAAATTCAGTGACAGTCATTTGTACTACCCGGAGGCACTAACCAAAACTGATAATGCCATTTTGAAAGGGCCAGTGTCAATGGCATTTTTACATTTTAAAAAGAAGAATTAGATGTACTATATAGGTGTTTTTCAGGTTTCATAAGTCCTCAGTACATATAGTCCATATCTAGGAATTAAGCTAAAAAACAGTTTTGAATTTATTGTTTTTTGGATGTAACAAAAAACAATACATTTATATATATATATATATATATATATATATATATACCTATATATATATATATATATATATATACCTATGCAGACTGCAGCAGTTCAACAATTCATGTTGATGTTATACGTTTCAGCCAGGATTTCTTTTTGAATGTGCCACAGTGTGGGTCAGCCAGTCAGAACGAAGGACATTTACATATAAACAGTATGTGCGATCTTCTGAATTTAAAGGGGAGTTTTCACCCTCTTTGCTGCAGTAACAGTCTCTACACTTTTAGGAAGGCTTTACACTAGATCTCTGCTGTCAATATTTGATTGCATTCAGCCACAAGAGCATAACAGAGGTCAGGTACTACTGCTGGATGATTTGTTTTCTACCAGAAATGCCACTCCTGCTTGTTGTCAGGTGATGTTCAACATTCGATACGATGAGCTAATGCTCAAGTGAGGCTGTTTCACTGTGTTCCATTCCGTCCGGAGAGATGATAGGAGCTGTGTGTGTGCAGATGACAGTGTGTGTCAGCAATGGGTGCACTTTAAAGCAGCTGCAATCACTAATTAGAAGGGCATCTGGATACTTTTGAACATGAAGGGTATCAGTTTTCAAGGCACAGTAATAAAACCAGCATGTTTAATTCTGAAGAGGAGCTGAAAATGAACATGTAAAAATGTAATTTACGTTTTTGGTACATGAACCCATTCATGTGTCATAAGTTTTTGGGCCTTTTAATTTGGAAGTTTGTAATGCATCCCCTCAAATAAATATAGCTGAAACAGTCTTTCAGGGTCTGGAGAATAGGATAGTGACATAATTATGTTTACAGCAAAATGGTTGCTTGATAAAAGACATCAGTGTGTTATTCTTGTGACGTTTGCACGTATTCCATCTTTCCTTCCTATCTTCGCTAAAATGAGAAATGACTAAGAAGCCAAAAGGGTTTAACTGACTTGGATGCTCAAAGGCAGTCTTGCAGTTCAATGTAACAAGGTTGCCGCCACACAAACAATGCCTGCTCTGCTAGTCAGGCCTCCAGTGGTTTCTTTGCATAATCTTCGCTCAGTACACTGCCACTGCAGTAGCTCTCATAACACTCTGTTTACGTCTCTGCCCTGCTTTCTACAGCCGTTCATGAAGTCGGAATTCTTATCCATATGCAACAACCCTAGGCTGAGATTTACATAGGCCATTAAGAGCAGTGTGGAATAGCAGAAGCTACGTAGCTAAATGGAAGTGTTGTTCTGAAGATGAATATTTTATAGTCAGGAAGCTGAGATGCTATGATGCCACAGCGTTGAAATACAGATGTTCTGGCTATGATGAGATCTTTTTTGCTGAGAGAAAGACAACTCAATGATGGCCACAGTGTAAAGTGTTAAGAGTGTAACACACTGATTCACAAACTGTCAATGATGTTTATTGGTTTAGTAGATCCTGAGCCACTCAGTTGTTGTCTTGTGCAGCACACTCTGCGAATTATCATTTTATTAGAAGAAAGCCTACTCGAAAGTCCGCTCTTCTCTGGTAACATCATATCTTAGCAAATGGCTGGATTTTCACTTCACGTTGGCAACAGTTTTGTAAACACTTTTTTTTTTATAAATTTGTTCATTAATTCTCACTATAATTCTCACTGGTTTTGCATTAACAAACCTAAGGTTGGTGAAATTTTGACTAAGCTGGACCGTGGCTCAAAAACGGAGGACCGAACCAAAGTGTACAAAGGGTGAACCTCTTTAAACCAACCTGAAACAAAGCTTTGCTTTTTCAGCCAACTTTAGTGAACAGTTACCTGTGGTGCGGGGTTCCTCCCTGTCAGTGATGTGCACAAAGACGCCTCGAATGCTAATTGCGCCCCTTGTGAGGAATCTCCAGCTCACACCTTGAAGGACAACGAGAATACTCTGATTATTTTTGCTTACCAATTATTGCAGATTTATGAACAAAATGCATTTAACCTATGCATTTTTAAATTGCAGTGGAGTTTTGGGGAGCTTTTATGGATCTTTATACTGTAAAAATACTGATTACACATTAAGGTAGTCCAGGTAGGAACTTTGCCTTGTTTGTTCTTCATGCTGGTGATGCTCAGAACACTTCAGAGACGATGTAGTGAGCAGGAATTTAGAGGCATAAGCACAGCAGTTCCTGCTGGTCTTCGATTTCCTGATGCAACGGGTGGCAGAGCTGCCTCAGAGCCTGCCTTGCATCATTCAGCGCGGCACAATGTCTGGCCAGTGTCCAGTACTCCAGTAGTCAGCACACTGCAGCCAGCCACCACTTCGCTCCATTGCTCCACATAGGAGATCGTACATGAATCATGAGTGGATAATGTGCTTTGAACATTGTAGAATGCTTCTGATAAACTTAAGCAGTCTGGGACTGGGGCTGTTGAAGATTTCTTTTGGGGCTTTCTCAAGATAAGGGCCGCTGCAAAAACCTCACAACAATGGAAGTTAATTTAAACTTCTTAACTGCTTTATTTATCAGAAATGTCCTTGTCTTTGAGACTTGCAGTGATTCATTGCTTTTTTTTTTTTTTTTTAGAAGCTGCTTTTCTCAACTTACCAACAAATGATTCTGTAGAACCGTGCACAATACTCATATGTATCTGATACGTATGTTTTTTTGGTACATGTGAAAAAGAAATACTCATCCATTACTCCAAAACTCATTTGAGTATTTTGGTTAAAATCCAGCTGCCAAAACCAGATTGCAACACTTGAAAGCATCATTAAAACAAACAAGTAAACAGAAGACGCAAGTAAAATACAGGATGATAAATCAGAGTCAGAAAAGGTTTCTGAGTGGTTCTTACATTTATGGTGAGTTCTTTTAGGAGTATCGTGGGATGTTTTTCCCAATAAAATGTATTACATTTTATGTCTGCATTTCTAATGTTACACATAATCATAGCATAAAGTCAAACTGTGCACATTTCGGTTTTACCCCCGTTTTGAAAAGTGTCCATACTACCCTTCACTTCTTGAACAGGTGGAGTGTCATCGTCTGCACGTTTTGTCTCTTGCCCTTGATGGCCTCTGGGCTTTTTTTTTTTTTACTCATCATTCCTAAGTGATGCCATCATGGCCTCCTACTCAGACTCTGCACAAGGAAAGAGAGACGTCCGAGCATCCTGGCCGTAAGACGGATGGGGGGGCATGAGTGCAGCTGTTTGGGATTTGGGTGTTGTGAAGATGTGTTCCCTAAGGAGTGGGATTATGCAGACGATGCTGAAGAACCAGCGCTAGAGACCCTATAGAGATGACACCAGAGACCTGCACTGAGCTACAGACAGCCTAGCCACAGATGGATGTGTGTGTGTGTGTGTGTGTGTGTGTGTGTGTGTGTGTGTCTATGAGTATGTGTGCGTTTGTGTTTATCTATGAGTGTGTGTGTGTTTGCTGGAGAGGCTCTGCAGGGCTGACTGAACAGACTGATCAGGACAGCTGTTGACCCTGAGCTCAGTTCTGGTGGATTTGCACCCACGTGTGTACGCATCTGTGTGTGTGTGTGGACAGGGCTGCAGCGGAGAGTAAGTTTGTGCTGACTGAGATGATTGTGTATGCAGTAATATGCAAATGCATGAAACAATCAAAACATTTGTCCCGAAAAACAAAAAATATGCAGAGCAAAACAATGTAAATTAATAAGCTCATGTAACACCACTGTTTATCATGCAATGTGCTATAATATTCTATATGTACAGATCTGTTGCCAATTTTCCAGCACTTTCAATAGGCTGTTTTAATGTCCTATTGGTGATTCTTATTGCTCTCTAGCTGCCTAGAGGTACATTACAGCACATGACAGTCTCCAGCACCCTTTCTGCTGACTTCAAAAAACCATGCACAGGATTTTAGCACCCATCTTGTCTTTCTAAAGTTTGAAGTCATATGGTTTCAGGTTTTCGAAAGACATGCTGGAATTCACTAGTCACTAGTGGGGTCTTCAAAGCGAAGTCCATGCTTTGATAGCATCTGCTGGGTGGTGTATGTAATCATCTGATTGACTACCAAGTGATGACAACAACAAACATGTAGGGACAAATTACTGCTGAGTACAGATCTGTGTACCCTGTGAGCTTATTAGTGGCTAATACAGATGACTCTGCGGATGTGTACTTCAGAACAAACAGTACCGCATATGTTAGCTCAGCTTTTTTTAGTTTAAAATGGAAGCCGATATCTCAAACAAGCATGGAGTTAAACACATTGAAACACAAAACAATTGATAACATGTCTGGTCTTAAAGGATTAAAGTGGTTATTTGCATATTACAGCTTTTTTCAAATTAAGTGTTACAAAAGACAGTACTGCTGTAGCAGTGATTAACAATGATTTATACTGCACAGCCATAGTGTGGACCCAAGCAAATGTATAGAAAACTGTTTTAAATGTAAAGCGGGTTATTTTCCCTTAGAGGACCTGGGAACGTTTTCTCTGTGTTGTGAACAAAAACAGTTTTCCATAGCAAGTACATCCTCCTGTGGCTCTGATCTAAAAACGCACTGAATTTTACTTATACCTACTTAATCCACTTAGTTGCGGAGACTGTTTTACATATATACAGCAATCCCCCACTTTCACGTGGATCAGCAGTCGCGGTTTCAGTCCATTGCGGATTTTCGAACCTCCCGCCTCTGAGCACAGCTGACTATGACATCCGGGCCTCGTGCGCCGCGCGGCGGTTACCAAGGCAGCCAGACACCTGAACGGAATTAAGCTCTGCTGCTCAGCGCCGCCCCAAACATAAACAACCAGCACAAGGACGAGGGGGCGTGGCGCACGAGGCCCGGACGTCACAGTCAGCTGTACTCAGAGG
>JBBIGA010000018.1:11499821-11526823 GCA_037576975.1 Alestes dentex
TTTGTGTTTGGGTGTGGGCGTGTGTGTGTGTGTTTTTGTGTGTGTGTGTGTGTGTTTGTTTGTCTGTGTGTGTGTGTGTGTGTGTGACTTTTCTCTCCTGGCTGTATCTATTTCCACAACCCTCTGATCCGATTTTCATTTTTACTCTCGTTGCTTTGTATTGACCCGGCCTAGCTGTGACACAAAAAGAGAAAAGAGCATAGAAGTCCAATCCATTCAGCTTCAGCCACTACATCGCTCACGCTTTAACCCTGACTGCCCACTCACTTCACCACTGTTGCTTTTAGCCGTCTCTAATTCATTTCACTGCTGCAGCGTGAACTGAGCAGCTGAATTTTTCTTTGCTTAAACATGTTATTGGCTTTTCATCGCTATCTCATTTTTACGTGCGTTCTAATTGTAATAAGATTCATTTGAATTACAACACTACTTCTCATGCAGTATGATCTCATAACTGGCTGCGTGGAATGAGGGTAGCTTTTCATTACGAGGCGATGTGTCAGAATGGTACTGCCTTTGATTTTTCTGTTTATTTAATTTTTTATGAATGGATCTGTTACAGACACTTCCTGCGTTTGTCTCAGGTGGTCCCTCAGAGCGAGGGAGATTGGCTGCATGTCGCATGGTGTAAAGCTCCAGCCTCAGGAATGAGAAATAGGCCTCTTTTATACAATTGTGTTTATGTTCTTTGGATTTCCAGCTTAGTTTTTATTCGTACCCATCCCACACACGCTGTCCCCGTGTAGGGGTTGAGCTGATAGCATTGCTGATGTTTTCAAAGGAACACAGGAACAAACACTATGATTGTGACTCAGAAGCTCAGAAACAAACACACGTACACACACATACACAAGAGTGAGACAGACGCAACGAGGGAGGCTTTCGCCTCTGCCTGTGCACAGAATTGCCAGTCAAGTAGAAGGGAAACAATTAAAAGTCATTACTTTAAGGCACTCATTGATTTTTCCTGCTTTGCTTTTCTTTGCAGACGAGGCCAAGTGAATTTTGAAGCCGGAGTAAGAAGAGGAGCTCTATCCTTGGCTGCAGGCCCATTAGCGTGAACTGAAGACTGAAGGTAAATCAGAATTGTGTGTGGGGAGGTGGGAGATGGGGGGATGTGAAGCGGGACACACAATTTTGTCATCATTAACAGGCAGATCAGAGTGGATTTAGCTCTGCGTAGACTGCTCCTGCCAGACTGTGGTTCTGCATTCTCTGCAGACCTGAAGTTGCTTCTTCCTCTCCCTCCCTCCCTCTGTGTGGAGGGTGAAGTCAGGCGAATTGATGAGGTGAGCTGAAGATGGATAAATCTGACTGCATTTCCTGGCTTTCATTTTTGCTGCTGCTGCCATTGCTGCCACTGCTGTGAGGCAGTCTTGATGTTTTATCACTATCTCACAGCTCCTTCTCACTGGGCCCCGTTTCATCACTTGCTCCATCTCTCCGTCATCAAAGCAAACCTGGACATGTTCAGTCCAGTCTGTCGGTTTATGTTAGCTTGTGTTTGCATAGTCTCAAATAGTCTTATCTCTGAATATTTCAGTTTGATTTAGATCAGTATTTATGTATGTATGTGTAAATTTATTTATTTATTTACTTACTTACTTACTTGCTTACTCATTCATTCATTTATTCATTTATTGATTTATTTATAAGATCAGAGCATCTCCAAAGTAGCAGGTCTTGTGAAGTGTTCCTCGTCCGGTTTGGTTTGTACCAACGGAAAGTGGTTGAAGGAAAGACTGCAGGTTAACTGGCGACAGGGTCATAGACACTATTGGAATATGGTGAGCCAGTAGAGGCAGTGTGATGCACTGAAGAATGTTCTGCTAGGAAACCTCGGGTATTACAAAAAACTAAATATTACAATTCAGTTTAATCTTATCATGCATACATTATTTTAAAACATACCCAGATTAAAGAGTTTAGATTTTTTAAATATCTGTGTGTATGTGTGTGTGTGTGTGTGTGTGTGTGTGTGTGTGTGTGTGTTTCTATAATTTTTATACAGTACTACAGTAATATATTTAGCTGGTTTCTGAAGTTTAGGTCAATGTACCGTTTCTCAAAGAAACAAACAAAAATAAATTCAGAATTTTTGCAAGAAAATAGCCTCAAAGCAGCAGTCCACATATGTAAACATTACACATGAAAAGGTTGTGTGCCTACATGACAAACTATATAAGACACAAAACAGAGCTGGTGCACTAGCCTGAAGAAATGACATTTTAATCTAAATTTAAAAGCACTTAAACTTGATTTCCTAATGTGCTCTGAAACACTGTTCCAGAGTTTAGGGGCCATATAAGCGAAAGTCCTGCCACCTATAGTTACAGTTGTTTAAAAAATTATTAAATATACCATTAAATTTAACCACACTTTAGTTTGATTGAATTTTGTTAGCCCTCATCAGAATTCGTTTTCAAAATACACTGAATATCAAATGAGTGCTTGATTGTTTGTCAGGTTTTTTTTTTTTTTTATTATTAAATGGCTATAGACCTCCAATTTTATTTTTACTGAAAAATGTGCACATCCTATTGGACATGATTATAATCGATGCAGAAGCTATGCAGTTCAGTTTCCACCTTCAGTGCATTTTCAAACCTCTAATGGTCACATCCAGTTATTAATGCCTGGGTTAAGTGTCTGCAGATGTCCGATTTGTGGTGCAGGCAGATGGTTTGTGTTGTATTAAGGTCAGAGGCAGCTCTTCAATTTTACAGCAGGTTATTCATTAATGGCGAGCGGCGTGGAGGGCTTGCCCAGGTATTCTCTAGCTGTTCCTTTGAAGTGCTGTAGGAGGTGATTGAGCCTCTTGAGGCTTTGTGTTCTTCTGTTAGAAATGCCTACAGTTTTTATTACATAAATCCCTGAGCCAAATACCCTGAGATGGAAAACACTGCATCCCATCTCCATGTTAATTGCGTGGTGTTTGTCAAGTGGGCCTTGGCTCGTCAGAGGAAAGCAGAGATACTAAATAAATGATGCGCCTCAGGCCTGCTGCTTGATCTTCCGGGACGTTGTGTGCGCTGATATGAGATGGAGGTCTCCGAAAGGCACAGCAAGCTTCTACCCCCACGCCCTTACTGTTGCTCGAGCTTTGGTTTTTGTTTTTTTTTTTCTTCTTGCATTTAATGACATTTCTCCCTGTCCTTCTTTCTGATTTTTCTCATTTCTGTTTCAGTGTCAAAAAGCCTGAATGAGGGCTGAAGGGAAGTGCTGTGAGAGTTCATAGCATTAAAGGGCAAATTTACTGTAATAAGCAGAAAAGTCAAGTTTTATTTTTGATTTCCCCTTAATATATTTGTCCAGAACTAAAGTCTGGATCAATGAATTCTCTGTTGAAAGGAAAAATTAGTCCAGGACTAGACTTAATCACTGTCTGGAAACCTAAACTTAGGATCATGCTCTTCCAGTTTCCTTCACTGTAGGAAAACATGCAGATAACAGGCATGCTTGGCAGCAGCTTATGTTCATTAGTTAGTTAGAATAGGTTAGCAGGCTGGCCAAAATTAACATACAAAAAGGGCCATATTTATATAGCATAAATATATACTGGCCACAGCATAGTCCTGCATACTGATGTGTAGTAAAAACTGTAAATAACTGGCATGGTTGGCAGCAGGAGGGAGATGAAGATAAAAAATACTGATTCCAGACTGAACGGGTTATTTTAGTCTGTCATTCATGTGGTTGATTATAACCAATGTGAAAGAAATTTTAAAATGCTTTTGATGCGAAATGATGCGATTTGATTTTGAATTTGATGCGAATTTTTAAATTTGAAATCGTGCATTGCACGCCCATTGAAATGAAAGGAATTTCACTCACAAAAATGTACTGGCAATGCAAGTGCGACTGAGGCTATACTGATATTGCAGAAGGCTGCAATTTCAAATGAGCCCCCTAAATGATAACATTAAGTGTCTTGACCAATCACAGCTCCAGAAAAGTGTGAGATGCATCAAAGGCATTATTTTGGTCAAATTCATGTCTGCCCGTCTTTAACCCTAACATGTAATTTCCAATTGTATTGTAATTATAGTTTGTCACAGTATAATCAAAACATGATTGCAGCACTAGTTTTTTGTCTGCATCGTTTAATTCTAATATGTCGCTTGTTCTCAAGGGGGCTACATGGCCATAGAATGTTAAATAAATCGGTGAAGCAGCGCATGATTAAATGTGTAAAAGGATGGGACAGAAAAGCTGATGGGGGAGCGCATGCTCTCTGGGAGGCGCGTGCGGGTGGTGAGGGGCTGAATGAAGGCATGCTAAGGAGAGCGATAGAGAGGTTGATGTGGGGTGAAAAGGTCTGGTGGCATGAAGTAGATATCCAATCACTGCTTGCTGTCATTTCCAGTCTGCCATGAGTGACTGACTGAAGTCAGGGCTTCTTGGCTCCCAAAGTCCATTTTAAATCACTCCAGTCCATTGCCTTTTTACCTCGCATGAACTACTAGAACTCATCACTGGCTCTCTCTCCATCTCCCCACCCCTCCCCCACTACCTCTCATCCCCGCCTCGCCTCATTCCCATGTATCAGCCAAGACAAAACAGAACTGGAATTGAAGATGCACAGAGCTTGCGACCAGGTGCTGTATGGTTTAAGCTGCTTCTGTGATTTGTCACTCATACAGACGCAGTTCCACAAATGTGTGCCCTTTTTCTTTTTTTCTTTGACTTTAGTCAGTTTGCGTAAATGTTGATGCAGTGTTATATGTTTTATTATTTTTCGTTTGTGATGCCTAAGTAAGCGAGTGAGTCAGTGTGTGCTTGTGGTTATCTGGATATGAGTCAGCCTGGAGTGTCGAGGGCCCTGTAATGCCCACCAGCACTATGGCATTCCCCTCAGGCAGTTCAAATGCATTTGTGGATGATTCCCATTTCATGAATATCTCATGACTGTTGCAATCTATAGCAAAAAATCTGTAGTTTATGGATTGCTAGTGACATACCTGACAACGATCATAGCTGTAGCTTATGTATTTGTTTTTTGGTTTGTTTTTTTCGCCTTGTGTTTGTGTGTGAATTAGAATTCGGCTTCTCATGATGAAATTAAAACGTTTCTGTGCAACACGTCTGCCTAATACATACAGGTTGTAGCCCTCTCTACAGACTCTGGCCCAGGTAATATACTAAAGTGGTTATTTTGCATATAATTACTGCCGATGCACAGACAGATCCCTAAAATGGCCTAAATCCCTTTCCATTTGCACTCAGACTGGGTCAGTGGGTATTATAATTATATTATATTATATGTGGTGTCCGGCATTGTTCAGGATTCATTTTTCAAGATGAGACTCATCCTCACCACAGGAATGGAGATATTTGTCAGCTCAGGTTCCACAAGCTTCATCGCTCTTGTGCCCCCTGTCTGATTCAGTGCCGCCTGTGTATGGGGGCTTCACCCCAGTAGCTCTGACCTGCCACAGATGGACACATCACCCTCGCATTTGAAATTCTGAAACTGAATAACAATAATAGACTTAGGTAATTGTGTTATCGTGAAGAAGGAACACATTTGTGTGTGAAAGGACTTTGTGAAGGACCACGTACTTGAAGAGAGTTATAACTTTAAATAACAGTCAAATAGTGGATAACACTGCCACATTATTAACAGGAAATTAACAATTTAAAGCCCTGCTCTGATAAGAGTACGCTCAACATATTAGCAGGCTTCCTGTAAGAGTCTTTGAATGTGACTTCTAACATTTTCCTTCTTCTGAAACATGATTCCACCATCTCTCTAGATAGAAGTTTGTCTCGTATGCTGTACATTAAATTCAGTTTCATTCTGTAAATTAAATTCCCCTGCCCCCCAAAATGTCTGTTCTAAGGCCTTGTGATACTATAAGCCAGTGTCAGTGCCCTGTTCTGTCATTCTGAACAGATACAAGTCCCAGTAATGCTGAGAGTTGCACATTCGGGATGGCACAACGGAGAACCCATACATCATCTGATGTGGAGTCAAAGATTGGGATATCAGCATCAGGCCAGACACAGGCCTGCTCTCAGTGTTGCTTAACTTAGTTACCATGGTAACAGCCTCCAGTGATGATCAAAACTCATTTACTGTTTAAAAAAGAAATAAAACAACTTTTTTTTTATTAGATATTCTATGTCAGTGCCACGTTTATTGCACCTAAATTAAATGTAGAAATTACATTTGTACCGTAATGTGTTGTAGAAACGCAGCTGAGATGCTTGATCATGCTGAGCGCAAAAGGACAAAAACACCTCCTCCTCTCTGAACCTGGTTTAGCTATTTACAACAAATAAGGATTCTGTTACTGGCACAGGCCTGGCCAGACATCCGTGTAAAACATGAACATGGGCAGGAAGCGCACTGAAGACCAGAAGCAGGGCAGTGGCAGCAAAGGAGGACCGAAAACAGATGGCTACGGAAGCGGATAATATGTGAGGAAATGTCAGGACAGAACAGAAGACACGCTCACTCAACTTTCAGACAGAGGCAGTGAAGGAGAACACACACAACCACCCTCTTGAGTTCCAGCACCTGTCTGTGGCCACAGACAAGGAGAGTCAAGCACGACATACACACACAGAATGTCATACTGACATGCCTGACGGTGGCGTCATGTTTTGAGGAACAGAGCAGATGCCTAGTCTACCTAGATAGCTTTCTAGTTCACACTAACGTAGCTAACACCTTCATACGAAACTGGTCAGGTCTTTGAAAAACACTGTTGCTCAACCTCAAGGTTGGAGAAAAAGTGGGTAGCAGCAAACCCAGCATGCACTCGAGCTGTGAGTGGGTGGCCAGTACCTAAATTCCTGGGATTAGCTTCCTACAGCTGCTGTTTCATCAAGGACTTTAGCTACTGTCTCTAGACCCTTACACAGCCTGGCAGATAAAGCACTTTCAGTGGTTATAAGATCCTTCTGAGTACCTAAAACATCACTCACGCAACACCCCTACACTAGACCTGCCTGACCACGCTAAGCTCTTCATGCCATATTGGAATGCCAGCGAAATCAGCCTTTTGACAGTCCTGCTATAACAGGTTGACAGCAGAGAGTGGTTTGTAGTTTACTACGGTGACTTTCTCAGCAGTCCGCAAAGAACCTATTGTGTGACACCCGATGAGCTGCTGGCAGTGATGAAAGAGACCAAAGGCAGATTATCAGTCATTGAGGCCGTTACTTATTTTTTTGCCACTCTGAGAGGCACAAGCCAGCATGTATTTAAGAGCAGTAAATGTGTGTTTTGCAGAAAGATTATTGACTGGAACCCTACACTGACTTTATCTAAATGACATGTTTTGACAAGCAGCCCATATCCAAACAATTTTATTTAGTGTTTCTCATTGAGATCCTATTTATTCAACTCAAAGAACACTAAACAACTTCATTGTTCGGGACAAAGAGATTCATAATTAGTCCTGTTCAACTGGATTTAGTAGAGAGAGCAGTATATGAAGAGTTGAATATTCAGTCTTTTGGATGGCAGTTTGTAAATGTGGCACTCTTGCACACACTGCTACTCTGTGTTCATTTTTTTTTATTATTAGATAATGCAGTGATGCTGTGCCTCATTTGCTGATCTATAACCAGTTCTTAATGACAGACTAGGGATAGAAGACTAGGGATGCACCCATATGAGAATTCAGGGCTGATACATTTGTCTGACAGTTTTCTTCCCCATACCTGCCAATGCAGATGCATTTGTATACTTTAGAAAGATTTGATACCTTTGGATTGGTATTTCAGACAAAAGTAACCTTTATTTGCTTATTCATAGCGTATAGTGATTCGCAAGCAGTCACAAAATAAATGAAAGTAAATTACACATTTAACTGGTTCTTAAAAAGGCTGAGCACAGCCTTAAATGTTTCTGTTTAATTATCGAGGGGGGAAAAAAAATCTTAATTTAAAATAAAGAATAAAGAAATAACAGTCCACCTTCAGCACTGCCTCCACGCTTCTCCTTATTGCCCTAGTTTCAGGTGGAAAAATCTGAACCAAACAATTTTCTCAGCAAGTTAAATAGTCTATTTTTAGCCCAAAGGGAATGTTTCTAATGAATAGGAGCATCTCTGTCTTTTCACAGGTGATTCTGTTCCTCTGTTCAGTGATCACATTGGCAGTTGAGTGGAATAACCTCTAGCTATCAGCGCTTGTGCACAGGACTGACTTTTTCTCTACTTTGGCATTGGTAGGGAGTCGGCTCTTGTTGTGCTCTAGCACTACAGTAGGCTTTCATTCCTTCGGTTTTGAGATTCACATGAGATGTCTAGATATTTGTGATAAAACCAGCGGCTGTCACAAAATCAACCCAGTTGCATGATTGTCAGTAGCTTCCATGTTGTGTAACTCTGGTAGGGCTGCGTTGGAAAAATAACAACTGGGAATGGGGTAACATGGCTCAAGATGCTCAAGCAGCTGTCGAAACCCCACATCCTCCACAACGTAGAACTGCTGATCATCCAGGGCGATGAATCCCACCTTTACTGCATCTGTCGTAGACTTTAGGATTTTTTATTTCCCAGGTAGCTGATCAGTTGGCTGAAGAGCTGCTTTTGTGCGCCGCAGGCATTCCAGCCGCACTCCAGCGTCTCTTATACGTTCCAGCCGCACTCCAGCGTCTCTTATACGTTCCAGCCGCACTCCAGCGTCTCTTATACGTTCCAGCCCAGCCAGCGTCTCTTATACATTGCTCTTCCGGCATACAATCAATGCGTCATTAAACATAGGTTAGAAATATGCTCAAACCTAAGTATCAGTCTGATGCTGATTATTTAAAAAAGCGATTATCCTGCAAGCCTGTGGTTATAATACTGCACTACATTTACGTTTTTGAGGCCATCAAGGGCGATTTCAGTGCAGTGGGCTTCATGAGCTGAGCTCTCTTAGATCTTAACGAGAATGTTATGTATAGTCAGAGCACCCGCATAGTTTCACCGAGACAAAACAGCTGGACCTCTGCAATGTCGAAAGAGTTACTGCAGCTGCTCCTGCTGCTGCTCCAGCAAGTGTGTGCACACATTCAAGAGTGTGTGTGTGTGTGTGTGTGTGTGTGTGTGTGTGTATGCGTGGTGTGTCCATGAATCACTAAAGAAGCAGACAAAGTCCGGCTCTAAGCTGGCTCAACACGTTTCCACTTATTTCATCCTGGACCCGGAGGTTAATAGTCTATTTGTCTAAATCATTGATCGATTAGGTCGTTACAGAAAGCGTTGCTGTTTTTCTTTAATCTCTCAAATGAATTGATTGAGAGCTCCACCAATTACCTTACCCACTCCTTCTGTTCTTGGTTCAATTTCACTGTATTTAAACAGTACTTATTTTTTCTTCCTTCTTCATTTAGCCGGTCAGGATCCCAAAAATTCAGTTTACATTCATCCAGGAACTTCAGCAGTCATGTTATGCCATCAGTGCCTCAGAGATGAAAGAATGACTACTCTTCGCTTATAAGATCAGTCCACCATGTCCGATGCTGTATAGGTTTTTCCATCCTCAGCCACCCTGCTCTCTGTCTCCAACTTTAATTCACTCCTAATAGCTTTAATTGCTTATGGATGATGGTAAGACCAGACACATCAGTCTAATGATGATGTAGATGGCTGGACCGGCGGCAGCTGCAGTGGAAGTAGGCTGGTCTGGAGACAGAAGAGATGGGTCAGGCTGAAACGTCTGTTCTCTCCTGTTTACTGTTCATCTTTTACTTTGGAGAGGAGAAGTGGAAGTTCAGTCTCTTGCTCTGTCCCTCAGTTTATTAGAGCAGCATTTGTATCACAAGACAGTTGTACGTAATATAAAACAGTACATAAACAAGGTATCATTCAAAGGATAAAATATGAGTACAGTAAGGGGACGTAAGAAGAGAAATATCAGAGTTAGGATTGAATTAATGCTAGTCAGAAAGGTCATTGTAATAAAATAACTCATGTAGATTATAGTACCCTAATTGCCCCTTCCAGGCTCTACTCACAGGTGGGTGGGTGAGAGAGAGAAAGAGAGAGCGTGAGAGTTCTCTTTAGCAGAAATAGAGTTTTTTAAAACTTCATTCAGAAACACACATTATGCTGATTATCACAAGGACGGTGTTTATTGCACTTTTTACAAGCTCAAAAAACTGGAATGAACTTATCAATGACTGACCCCAGCCCAATAGTAAGTGTACTGTATGCTAAACATTATCTGGGCTACTGTGTTTGCAAAAATCATTTTAATATGATGTCTTGCGATGAAAACATCACAGAAGACAAAGTTAACATTGGTGAGTGAAGTGGTTAGGTTTGCTTGTGTACTGACAGTTTGCTCATTAAATCAGTCCGGCCAAGCAGGATTTTTCAGTTAAAAAGAAATATAAATGCACTTGTACACAGTTTTTGTATTGTTTCAGTAAAGTTTGTTGTGGATGACAAGTCCTCCTAAGCATCTAACCTTGAGCTTGAGCACCAAGTTTTAGCATTTGCTCATCTGAAGAGATGGCTCCTGTCACCGAAAGCTCTTTCTTACTAGACATAAAACGATTGCTTTAACATTGAGTGACTCTCTGTGATTTTTCTGATGTGATTTACAGAAACATGGTGTCCAGAACCCTTCAGAATCCAAATTGATCTGCATTCATTATTTCTCAACTGCAGCCTGAATGCCTGCACTGAGCATCTTGTAAAGCCTGTCTATTTTGGTATAATATTTCAGTTGTACTACTGCATCTATATTGCTTCGTACTTCTCAACTAACACATGCTACCAGGTGTACAACTTCGACAAACTAATACCAAAAATTAGAACGGTGGGAATTCCTCAGAACCCACCTGTCCGTGCTCCACATTGTTTCATAGAAACTGTTGCTAGGTTGGACAAGCTTCACAAATCTTATCCAGCTTTGGAGTTTGGATCCACTACATCATGTTGAATTTGTAGTTTTAAAGTTATGCTGCTGTTCTGGACAGATATGTTTAAATATGGACAAAATATATATGTGTATATGTGCCTAAATTAAACATAATACAAACAATTTTCAGGCATTTTCAGCCTGATTTCTCTAGGACTGGCCTCCTAACAGCATCGCCACTTTTCCTCCTGTTCACAATTACTCAGACTTTACATGAGTGTGTGGTCTTACTGTGTGTCTGTGTTTATGAGAGAAAAGATATCGCCTATACTCCCCTGGAACCCCCACACAC
This sequence comes from Alestes dentex, assembly GCA_037576975.1. Taxonomy (NCBI): domain Eukaryota; kingdom Metazoa; phylum Chordata; class Actinopteri; order Characiformes; family Alestidae; genus Alestes; species Alestes dentex. The sequence continues at coordinate 11,510,983 of JBBIGA010000018.1, forward strand.
ATCACTAAACACAAATCTCCCCCAACACACACACACACACACAAACACGGTCCCAGGTGGTCACTCTGAGGATACTGGGATACTGTCTTACTCAGTGTTTTTTTTGTTTTAGCTTTGTCATCAATAAATAAGACTTAAATAAGGATTTCTCCAGCACGCCCAGAAATATCTTTTTTTCTCTTCCCTGGCAGCTTTCTGTCACCAACTGTGTCTCACAGATATGCAGATGCACACCCAGGGACATCCGGAGTTATTCAACTTTGTATGCTTGTTTCAGGTGCAAATAACACACGGTCTCTTTGAAAAAACATGAGACATGATATGCATTTCTCTCTCATATGCATTTCTCTCTCATACACGCCAGAGGATCTGATTCCAAGGATTGGGACTGGAGAAGCCCAGGCACATTTTAATGAACTGGATATCTGCTCTATTAAGCCCTTTCCACTGACTTTGTTATATGGTTTACACAATATAGATGCTGTAAATAAACATTGCTCACAACCTGCAGCGGTGAGGTTAACAGAACTTGTGGTTTAAATGTCTTGTTGGGTCAAACCATTTTACGGAAGTCTGATCGGTCGGTTAAATTGCGTGATAAATCAGCATTAATTATGTTATACAGGACACGGACATGTCCAGGTTTACTGAGGGGAAAAGATGTTTTTGGGGTTTTTTGTGTTTTTGTTCATGCAAAATAGCGTAGTCTGTTTCTGGCACATATTAAAAATTAAAATCTACCGTAACATATTCATTCATGTACATAATTTTTTTTTTACAAGTAAATGGTTTCATCTCATTCATGTGTTGCATTTTAAATAATGTAGGAAATTCAAAAGTTTGAAACTTGCTTGACTTAAACTTTGTCGTTGTTGCTGATTTTTTTCAGTCGATTATATTCAGTATTGGAATGTACTCGTGGCCTGATGTACTGAACCGTCAGTTTCAGATGCAAACCAGGCGCTTTGTGCCTGTGTGTTGTGTACAAGTTTCACACATGAGGCTAAATGCACAGTTTATGTGCCGGACACACGGTGAAACACAAACCACGGTTCAGTTTACTAAAGTTCAATCAACTTGCGGCAGTTTCATGTCGATCTTGGAAAACCACGCACATGTTTGCATTGGGGTCTCAAAAGACATGTTCTTGCCTCTTAAACAACAGCATCAGGGAGCAGTGAGACAGAGCGCAAGTCTCAAACACGTGAATCAAAATAATCAGTTTAAACTCTGGGGAGCAGGTGTGGAAAGAACAGCTCAAGATATGTCTCAATTTTCACATCTGTGTTGTGTTTCACAGACTGTTTTCTTAGCTGGAGTAAAATAACAGCCCTGGAGAATGTTTTACTGAGAAAGGATTAATTCATCAGAACCGCTATTTCTATGTCACTCAGCTTTCATTTTTATTTTGTCTCGAGCTTGTTGACGAGTGCAATTTCACTGTGCCTTTTAAACCCTACATGATAAACTGCACTCTTAGCAAATTCAATGTTAAATTCATGCTCTGTGTAAACACACACTGCGGATACATCGAGGCACATTTTGCATTACGTTTGCGCCCATGCGTATATATATCTGGCCTTCAGAATCCTCGAAGGAGCAAAAATACTGAACTGAAATATCCCTATTATATAATTCATCTGACTAACAAAAGCGTGAGCTGCTTTTTTAGGTTTCGTTTGTCCGAATTTTTCTTAAAAAGGTATACATTCGCATTTGTCCTGTTGTTGAGAGAGTTCCTTTAACAACGGCTGCGGAAATAGTGGTTAAATGAAGACACAAGTCTCGTAGATGTGCCTGGAGACTGAAGCCTGATATTTCTCAGCAAACATGATTTCAGGAAAATATAGGTGAGAAAGCATGACATGAATGTAACTTGTTGCAGCCGTTTTTTTTAACAGAACTTCTGTTACTGACATTGTTATTTCTTCATCACTGAACCTTTTTCTGTCTGTTGTCTCGAGCCTGTTGCAAGTTTACTATTTCCACCTTCACTTCACCGGGACGCACAATTAGTAGTCGGTACCATGAGCGGCCTGCCTGATTAGCCTTAGTGAACGAGGCATTCATTTGTTAAGACGTGTCATGAAATCAAAGCATGTTTCGTGAGGGACCTTTTCACATATGTACATCTGGTCCTCGGTGTTGAAATGCAGTGTGGTGTGTGTGCGTGCGCGCACATGTGTGTGTGTATTACCTAAAAGGAAGAAAGCTTGGCATTCCGAGCAGGGCACAGGAGCACACCCCGAGTCCAGGTAGCATTTTAAAGAGCGCTAAAAACATACAGCACAGGTGATTGATGACTTCCACTCACAGTAAAATGATACAGCTCCTTCATCCCACACCCCCTACTTTACATTCAGACCTGATATTAAAGTGCAAATTAACTCTGCATTTCTAATGGAACGGCGACTGCTTGAGCCAGGAATCCAGGAGTGCTGGAACACTAGTCTAGCACTTAACTGCTGAGTTACAGCTGAATCTGATGTAATCATGCAGAGTGATCTCTGAATGATAGAATTTAATTAATTTGTATGGTGCTTTTGAGATTGTCATAAAGCAACTTTACAGGGGTTGTCAAAAACCTATTCGTATTATTATTATTTTTATTATTATTAGTAGTAGTAGAAGTAGTAGTGATACTAGTAGTAGTAGTAATAGTAGTAGTAGTAGTAGTAGTAGTAATAGTAGTAGTAGTAGTAATAGTAGTAATAGTAGCAGTAGTAGTAGTAGTAATAGTAGTAGTAGTAGTAGTAATAGTAGTAGTAGTAGTAGTAGTAATAGTAGTAGTTGTATATTATTCATTGTTATACATTATAGCTAAAATGTTTGAGTGCTAATGACCACTGACATCAAAACAAGAAGATAACATTTGTGAGGCATGACATGCTCAAGGTGGTACTGTCACAGAAATACATTTTTTATATTTATTGTACATTTAATGATAAATATTGAACACATAGTTAACTGTTTAATATGTTTTTTTTTTTCAAAGTAAAACCTCTTTATTATTAAGTTATTGCTAAACCCAAACACTTCTCATTTGTACGTAAGTAGTTGGTTTGTTTTATTTTGTGTGTGTGAGAGTGAGAGAGAGAAAGAGAGAGAGAGAGAGAGCACGACAGTGTTTTAGTAGTGCATGTCTGCTCGCTCAGTTCTCGTCATTTACTAAGGCAGTCATCTGCTTGGAATTACTTCAGTAATGAAATGGCAGGCGTTTGGTTTAACAGATGATTTTAATCAATCGTCTACCATAATCTACATCTCGTTATTTATTCATGTTTTTCTCTGTATAAAGCTTCGACATCCACACAAGGAAGAAACCGACACAGTAGACCGCATTGATCTGTGTTGCTGAACATCAAGAGAATGTAAAAAAAAAAAAAAAGAAAAACTAAAAGATGTGTTTTCAGACACTCGCCACACTACTGACTTTTTAATGAAAATATAAAGCTCTTCCCAGCTGTCCTCCAGTGCCTCAAGTGTGTCATCCTCCAAACCACTCCAGCCTTATTAAGCCTGGGTAGGTCTGCAGTGCGAAGAGCTTGTGATTCTGGGGAGTTCTGATTGAAATACTAATGTGACTGAAGACTGAGCCAATATGTCAAATCAGAAGGCAACACCACAGAGGCAGTGTGACGTTCACAGTGGGAGAAAGACATTGATCATGCAAATTGTCTGGCAGTGTTTGGGTGATGTAACCTTGAATAGCGCTGTAATTTCTGGCCTGATGATGAACCCTAGATACAGTAAGCATTCAGGATTGGAGTGAAGGATCTCAGTAAACGAAACAGGGTTGCTTGGAGTTTGTGCTTCATTCAATCTGTAGCTGGTTCTTGCAGAACTTGAAGAACACACACTCAGATATCCTTGCAGAATGCTTTAAATTCATAGATCATCTTGCGTACTGATCTGTTCACAGTTTTTAATACAATTTAAGTCAAAACCTTAATCTTTCAGTTCCTTAACCTTAAGTTGTCAAATGTTGAGTTTGATTTCTGTTTTGAATCTTTGTCTTATTGTAATATCCAACCTCTACTTCCTCAGCTTCTTTGCTGACTGTGGGACATGAGCTTTCAGGATTTGTTAATATTTAGTACAATCCTTTCTTCGTTCTGTCCTCACAGCATTCCTGTTCGGTTGTCTGTCACACAACCCCAGAGCATAATAGATCCACCTTATGTGGAAGAGTTGGCAAGGTGTTCCTTTGAAATTCTTTTTTTTTTTTTTTCCCCAAACATGCCTTTGGGGATGAATTTTTGTTTCATCAGACCACAGCACTTGATTCCAAAGTGCCTCAGGAATCTTGTTGCATATTTCAGACCTTGACTGTCGTGATGAGATCACAGTAAGGTTGTCTTTTGATGATCCTTCCTTATAGATGCTGTTTGTGCAACCACACTGTACACAGGGGCAGTGCAGCACTGTTCTTGTGCCGGTCTGACCTCCTTATAGGTGCTTGGTAGTGATGTAATGCTTTTGTTCTGCATATCTGACCGGTTTATGAGCAGTTGTTGTTTTTTTGTTTTTTTTTTCAGAGATTTGTCTTAGTGTTCCAGATTTTGTTCTGGCATAATCAGTTCTTCTTACCTTTCATTAATTAACGACATTTTATAGTTACATGAACACTGTGCCTTACATATCTTTTATAGCTTTTTCTTTCTTTATAAATAGTTTCAGATCCTCAGCCAACTGCTTAGATCAGCCCATTACTGTTGAGTGTAAACACAACACCCTGAGAGGTTTAAATGACCATAAGATTTATTATGCTCTGGAACAGTCTTCACCTGACTTGAACAGCGGCCTAATGGGGCAAATTAATTCTGTGGAAAAAAAGTAACCCGTGGATTTAGTGAAAAAGTTGGAATTCAGCTTTAGTAACTGCTAATTTTACGCTAAAATTTATAGAATTGTGTCATGATAAAGTTTGTCTCAGGCAGATATTGTGTTGTATCACCTGGTCAAATTACAAAACACGTCATTTGACTTGGTGTGCTGAGATTTTGTCACACAGGGTCTTCTCCCTGGGTCTTCTCCCGAAAATGTTAGCTGTCCTTCTGCCAGTGACAAATCAGAAGAAAAAACCTGAATAAACACGCAGAAGAACGTAAAGCACATATTCATGACTGTGAAAAAACAGAATAGTGACTGTCCCTCAGGTGAGTGGGAATGTTAATGCTGGAGCTAATCAGACTGGGTCAGCAAGAACAGTCTGTCCACAACGACACAAAGAGGGATATTATAGTAGCGCTGCAGTGCACAATCCCCTCGCACCAAAGACAAATGTACATTTTAGAGTACAGCAAATATAGTTTCCCCTTTTTTATTATATAGAATAGAATAGAAAAGCACTTCCAATGAAATGATCTGAAGCAGAGAACCAGAGGTCGCCATGCCCAGTGCCAGGCGTCAGCCAGAAGAGGGCTGTGGAATAGTGGAACTGTGTTCCCTGGAGTTCCATGCTATACATCTGGGATGAGCTAGAGTGGTGTCTGTGACCCAGAACTAATCATCCAACATCAGTACCTGACCTCAGCAATACCCTTGAGGCTGAAAGCAATGAAATCATCACAGCAATGTTCCAACATATAGAGGAAAACCTTCCCAGAAGAGTAGAGGCTGTTGCTGCAGCAAAGTAGGGACAGATTTTCTATTAATATCCCCTATTTCAGAAGAAATGTTGGATGTGCCGGCGTCGACAAACTTTCAGACATACTGTGTATTTTCCGCTTTACTTCTCTCTCTATATCTCTGTCTCTGTCTCTGTCTCTCTCTCTCTCTTTCTATCTCTCTCTCTCTCTCTCTCTCTCTCTCTCACTCTCTCTTGCTGTCTCCCCCTCTTCACACTGTGCAGTACAGCCTGCTCAGCGAAATGCAGTGAGCCAAGATTTGACGCACTGGCTGAAGCCCTCTAACTCCCCCTTAAGAGCGGTCAGCCATGTCGGGCTTTTATCCGATTCTTTATAGGTTTGTCCATCCCTGGCCACTCTTCTCTATCAGGCTCTAATTCATTCTTAATAGCCTTAATTCCTCATGGATCACGATAACACTGCACCCATCAGTCTGATGATGATGTAGGAGGCTGGACAGTCGAATGAAACAGGTGCAGAGGAAGGATAAACTCATTTATTATCTGAGAAGTGCTGGACCTTCCCTCTTTCTGCTTTTGGTGTTGATGGAAAGTTTTCACTGTGGAGCCCATTCGGAGGTAACCAGGGATTCTGACAATTATGAACACGACGGAGTGAAATAAACCACACAGTCACAATATTTGGAGGCATTTTCGCAGAGCCCGTAGCAGTACGAAATGAGCGCTGCTGCTGATTTATGTGTCACAATGATGGGGCCATAAGCTCCCGTCTTCATATCTTCTCTGCGTTTTATTATATCTGTCTCAAGGAACTAACAGCCCAGATCCTATTCTTTGTTTGCGAAATGTCAGCTTCCATATAGGGCTCATCACGCGTTGCCTGTGCTCCAAAACAGCTCTGCTGAAATGAATGCAGTAAACTAATCCATATTTGTCTGCAGGTATATTTATATCTCCACGCTCTGAATGAACTGATTGACACCAAGGCATGCAGATACACGGAGTATCAGAAAGAAGCGGTTTGTGAAAGCAAAAAGGGCTGATGAGGTGAAAGACTGATGGAGGGAGAGAGCGAAGAGAGTGAGGTGGAGGGAGGAATATGCATGCAGCAGTGCCCACTATAAGCATATTAACTAGCTCTACTTCTGAGCTCAGTGACCTGAATCAGCAAAGGAGGCTGCAGGTACTCATCCACTTCATCATTAATCTCTCATTTATCAGCTTTTTCCCAGCCTATACACCCTTTCAGTACACCTGCCCTCCTTTCCTCTGCTCTGCTCTCCTCGCCCCTCCCATTTTGTCCCGTCCTCTATTCTCCCCTTTTCTGCTCCGTTCTCTTCTCCTGTTGTTTTCTCTCCTCATTCCACTCAGTTATTTTTATTTCTTCTACCTTCCTGTCTCTCCTGTTTTTTTTTTCATTCCTTTAGTTCTTCTCTTCTTGTCTCGTCTCCTCTCGCCTCTCCACGTCTCTTGTTTTTCTCACCTCGTCTTATGTCTTCTCTCTGCTCGTTTGTTCTTCTGTTCTCTTCTTTCCTTTTTTTCTTTCTTCTTTTCATCCCTTCTTCTCTATTCACCTTTGCTTCCTCCCCCCCCCCTTTCCTCTCCTCTCTGCTCAGTTTCTTTTACGGTGTTTGAGATCCACCTGACCTGCTTTGAGCTCTGTCTAGCCCAGCTTGAGTTTTATCAAGCTTCACAAAAGTGTTTTGGAGTTGCCACAGGATGAAAATGCCACAGGGGGCTGTGGTGAGCTTTGGAATCTGTTTGAAACATGTTCTCGGTGCGCAGACCTTCTTTAAAGTGACCCCTTACAAATAGTGGTCAGTGCCCTGACTTAACAGTCTGCGTGCCGCATTTACATAGTGGTTCATTAACACACACACAGAGACAGAGAGAGACAAGATAGGGCAGGAGAGAGCGCACAGCAGCTGTTCATTAAAATTCACTCAGGTCTGGCATTTGGACCCGCAGTGGCTTGCCAGATTTGCACATCTTAAGCCCCTGGCCAAGATTATGCAGCACTTTATATTTCTGATTCAGGCTGTGACGAAGGCTCCAATTACCAGTATTTTAGGGGATAAATACATCTGCCTACTATAGACTCCCACTCAGTTGTAGAATTTGTCATTAGGGAATGCGTGGAGATATAGGCCCGGGTTGCAACATTAGACAAACGTTGCGGTTGTTTCGCCACCTCTTTAGCCCCCCACTGCCACCCTGTTTATGGGAAGCCGGTCAGCTGAACAGATTGCCTCTTAGCTCCACACTGTTCAGCTCCACTGAACACTTCACTTAACGTCCTCTCCCGTTTTTTTTTTTTTTTTTTTTCCTATTTCCTCCTTTCTCCTTTGTTGTCTCTTTTGGATGCAGCATGTTGCTGAGACCCTGGAGCGTTGACAACATTTCATAGGCACCCCACAGTGAGTGTGAATGCGGATGTGTGTCAGAGAGAGAGAGTGAGTGAAGGATGGAGAGAGGGCACTTGCTCATCTTTGCTTTCCTCATGTTTGGCAGCATGGAAGCCCCACGAATAGTGCACAGATCACATGGAAAAGTCGCTGCTTGGCCGTCTCTCACTACAGCTGAGGCATTACATGCCGCTGCTCTGCTGTTGTCACAATGCTCATGGCATCAGTCGCACGCACGTACACGCGCAACTGTGAGCAAAGCACTTCGGAGACCTGTGAGAAGAGGTTGAAGCGTCTACAGCAAGTGGCATCCTGGGGAGAGAAAGTAGATCCCTCCCGCTGAACAAATGCGTGTGTGTATGACAGAGTGAGAGAGAGAGAGAGAGAAATAGAATAGCTGGGAGGAAGTGTGCAGGCGATGGCAACACAGTAGAGAGAAAAAAAGGCACTTAAGAGAAAGACTAAGGCTGAGGAAGCCGCAGAGGCAGGAGCAAGGATGGTGAGCAGGGATATCAATGTGTGAATGTGCCTCAATAGTGCCGCTTCAAAGAAATACTGGCAAAAACTGCAGTATTTTTTTTTAATTCAGTGTTTCACACACTGCATTGCAGTAAGTCCATTTAAACAGAGCAAGTAATGCCCTCTTTGTGATGCAATATGCATCATCATTATTTGTGATATCCACAGGGTGCTCAGAAAATCATACTGTGACGTAAGATGACGATATGAAGATAAATATCTAATGACAAGCTATGAGCCATTTTTTTAAAACCAAAATGTCAAATTCTTACTGAAATGGTTTGGAAAGGGTATATTTGGAGGCTTTGTGAAAGGCTCATTTAATCAGTGTAGTGTTATCGGCCACAGTCAGAGCCATTTTGCTCTTTCAGTTGTAAACAAAATGAAATTTTTGCCTATTGTGGCTCAACATTTTTTCACTGTTTAAACGATCAATTAGTCCAGGGTCCTGTACACCACATAACATTCTGAATTTTAATGCACGAAACATTGTCAGCTCTGCCCAATAGACTTCCTTTTTGCATGCTGCTGTCTGGCACAGTAGACCTGGACTCTGGAGGAGCACAGGAAGCAGTTTAGACCAGTGTGTTTTGACATTTGGTCTTTTTGGGGTTTTTTTGTCAATGTCATTTTTTTGTTTTTGTTTGTTTCTTTCATTTTTTTCCCTGATTCTCTCTTGCACTCTCTTTTCTCCATTCTCTCTCCTGGTTGAGCCTCCTAGTTTTCTGCGCTTCCAGCTGTAAAACAAGGCTGTTCATAGGACTGTTTCTGCTCTCGTCCAGTTCCCTCGCTCGTTTGCTGCTCTAAGCTCCTTCCTCCAAGCGCTCCGCTGTCAACCAATTGTCTCCCTGCAACAGCTGCTCTTGACAAAGCCAATAAATCACTCTCTTAACACAGCAGTGGTGTGCTCCCACTCATCCTTTTAGTGCACAGAGACATAACACCAGCACGCACGTTTTACTAGTGCTGCTCAGGCTGATGTACGAGTGTTTGGTTTGTGCTGTTGCGGGTTTTATACCTATGGTGATCCAGTGAAGTTCCACATTAGTTTATTTTGTCTGCTGTAATCTCAGTTAAGCCTGCACTTTACACATTTTACCGTTGGAGGAATTTATCATCGTTTTCCATTCATTTGCTGGAACGTACGGCCATGTAAAACATTTGAAAGATTATCTTTAGTTCTCAGCCAAACTAATACCTTACTCTTTGATTTGTGTTATCATGCCCTCCCCCAAAGTAAGCTGTTGCTAAATACCTAAGTGCCTGCCGACTCCCACTCCACTGTACGTGGGTAAACACATGCATTTGGTGGCACAGATGAGTCATCTAGCCCTGGAGAGAGAGAGAGAGAGTTTCACTGATGGTGGGAGAAGCAATTGCTCAATAATTAAGCAAATTACATTTTTCCTCTCCACTAAATTATTTTGCCAAAGATCTGAATCGCACCAACTAAACTGGCTGTTCCCGGGGCCTCGCGCTGATTGTCCATTCGTTTACTCATGCATAATTGATGAAACACAATAACAGGCGCGGTGTCGGAGTTCTTCAGGCTGATTTCCTGCTCCGCGGCACTCACATGATTTTCCAAGGCTCAATATCACCTCTCTCCACGCAGGAGATGGGCTCTCATCCTTCGCCGCAATTCTGCCTTCTCTCTGCGCTGTCAGCAGACTTTAAAGAGAATTCAATCAGGGTGTGCTCTCTATCTCTAGTCCAAGGTGGCCTCACCGATTTAGCGAAATCGCAATAAGATATGACTGGCTGGGGGGCGGAAACTGCGACAATAAGCGGAAACATTCGGAAGCGGGCACCATGTCAGAATGCATAATGCCAGAGAGTGTGTGAGGAGTGTTGCAAGCACCGCTGTACCCAACAGCACAACCTCCCTCACCTGACCTTTTACCAGCCCTGTCTGTCTGTCGCAACCTTTTTCTTTGTACGTTTGCCGTTCTACTCCAGTGCCTTTAGCCATTGACACACAAAAAAAGATACACACAGACATATACAAAGAACACACACACACATGCACTGGCCTTTCTGTCAGACAAGGTAATTATAAAGTTCATCCTGTCATCCTTTCAGTTTCCTGAATGAAAAATTATGATTGCTTAAGCATGAGCAAGTCCTGTCACCTTGAACAATGGAAGTTCTGGCATAATTAGATGCGATGTGCAGTTGCACAGGAGATGAATATTAAAGAGGATTCATGCTCACCCCAACAAGGCCTTTAGGTGCTGACCATGAGTGAGCAAGAAGCAAGACCTTTGAGTTCCCTCCTCTTTATGTGAGGCTGGGGATCTGCCAGTTTTCTTCTGAAGGTTGTAGGGTAAGGGTACCTTGGGCACTTGTACAGAAAACTTTTACAAGCTGAAACTTTAAACTGGCTTCTAATATGCTTTTGTTTGCGTTTTTCGTTGCCGTTCTGTGGTTGAATTTTGCAAGTTAACCCTTTAACCTTTGCAGCCATCCAGTGTTATTTCAACCCTTTAATGCCTGTGCAACATAAAAAAAAAAATTCACAATCAGTTTACTTTCTCATCCTCCAAAGCCATTTGTGAAACAAATGGTTACTGTGATGGAACAAGTCAGTTTAAGGTGTCTAGCAATCTGATTTCTTTTTTGAAGTTGTGTGCGTGTTCACTTAAAAAAAAAAAAATATTGCAGTGCACCCAGCAGCAAAGCCAGCATGGTGCTTCTTTTATGTACAGAGAAAGCACAGTGGCAGCTCCGGTTCTAAAGCGCTTGGTATTATTCCTGCTGTGGACAGATCTTAATGAGCTAAATAGGCCAACGTTTCTGAATGTATTATTGGTGAGACGTTAGGTTTGATAAGGTGAACTTGCCTTTTTTTTGCTCACTTTTTGTCAAGTAACTGCTATGAATTACGCAGAAATTACTATAGAGACTTATCAACTTCTGAGAAAGAGGAATGGAAGTCTGGACCTGCTGAAAGGCACCTGGAGTTAAAGAGAGTCATGGAAAAGTGAAGACAAACATACTGTTATAGTTAATGCTATTTGCAATGAGTGTGGATGTTTTGAATGCGCAATCCGAAACCTCTGTAGTCAAGTGCCTATTGAAATGAAGAGTGTTCTCACAGATTGTAGAGGGCAGCTGAGCACATGCTCACACACACACACACACACACACACATGCGCACGCACACACACACACACACACACACACACCTGTGGACCATCAGGAATAACCTAGAGTAGCAGACATGGTGGAGCCAGGACCAGTGTATCAGGGATGCCTAAAGGACCTAGAATGGAATCGCTGACCTGACTCTACAGCAACCCAAGATACACACTCGCCCACACACACACACTTGATTTTCTGTGGGACAAGATCCATAAACCACAAATAGAAGTGGCTGGCAGCTCTTTCTCGTACACTAGTGCCCTACATGCAGTTGCTAGACAGCCGTTTCAGAAAGTATTTACAACAAACTGTAACACAGCAGACCCTAAGCCAAAAGCGAGCAAGCTATTCAGGTGTAAACAGACACGATATACTTTATTTATGTGTTAGCGTGGAGCAGTAGGGAACAGCAGGAGATGCTTCCTCCGGAGTAAAGGTCGGTGTGGACAGATGAGCTGGAATGCATCAGTTATATGGCACTTCTGCGGGCAGATCAGGAATGGACAGGGTTTCTTATTTCTAATGGTAAGGATGTGGGCATCAAGGAGCCTTCATTACACCATCACTGGGAAACAGTATCATACACACACATCCATACACGCACATCCTCCGGTGCTAGAGCCGTGAATGATTTGTAGACGCCTGCATGACTGTTATCTTGGGTAAGCAGCTGCATAAAACTTTAGGGCTGACACTGTCAGTTATAGTAGTGATCTAGTAATCTAAGGATTATTTCAGCAATGAATCAAGTGATCAGTTTAAAAACAAGGACAAACCATAACAGTGGACTTCACGAAACAACGACAAGGCGTGCGTAGACTTAAAAATGCTTTACTGGATAAAGATAGACCTAGGAAGAACTAAGATCTAGAAAGGCTTTTATTAAAAGAGAAAAAGAAACACTATGCAGATAAATGCATACAGTGTGTCCATTAGACTCTGTAAGAGAGAGCAGTTTGAAAATGTCATGCAGTTTGCCAACAGATTATTGGCAATTAGTTAACAAGATAAATTTAGTCAACTCTTTTTTTTTTTAAGCCAAGTAAACCGAGTAATCAAGCAATCAGGAAAGCTGTAGATACGGCTGGCCCCAAGAATTTGAACACGTTAACGATGGAATTAAAAATGACAGTAATTGTTACTATATGCTTTTTTTTTTTTTTTGAATAAATGAAGTATAGCTGGTTTAGTTTAGACACCCATGTCACCTCACCAAAGCTAAGCTAAAAAGCAAACAAACAAACAAAAAAAACCCAGATGTCTCAGAAAGCACATATGTGGAAGAAGTTTAAATAAATAGAAACTTACTGTAGGTTTTGTGATGATCTCAAATATCCAAGTAAAGTGATGATTATCTGAGTAGCATATTGCTGCTAGTCTCTGGTGAGGGAAACAGTAAAGCCAGAAACTCCACGAGTCTCAAATCTGTTTGTTGTGGTGAGTTCCTTCAGTGGATGAGGCTTCTGCAGCAGCTTCATGGAGATCCTCCTGTCTTCAGATAATCCTGTGGCTCAAAAAACGCAATATGACTGAGCTCAGTTCAAAGAATACTGTTCTTTATGATCAAAAAGAGGGAGAATAAGTCAAATAAAATAAGTAAAAATGAATACAGTAAATCAAAAATATAATACATAAAAGCAATACACTAAATTGATCTAAAACATGGACCCCAGTGGTGAAAAATAAATGATAATGGCAATTTGTTACACCTTTACATTTCATTTGACTCGTAAAAATTGGATTTAAACATCTTGGCTTCGGAAACAGCAACAAACACTCAAAGCCTTTAAAATACTATTTGCATCAGAATATTGTTGAGTGCATGTCTGGAGGCCATTGCACATTGTCTGAACCCGTCATGGCCTTGGCCAATTGGTCTCACTAGATTCCGACATGTTTCTAATATAAGAAAAGGAAAAGAAAAGGGGGTCAGGAAGGTGCTTTTTGCAACCTGTTAGCAAAGCCTAATGCTGGAACCAGATTTTCCAATGGCAGAAAGTCTGCCACATGCCATTATTGTCAGCGCTTTGAGTCAAACAATCAAAGGCGGTCGCGAGCGGGTCGGAAAGGTGCGCTTGTTACACGGGCTTAATTTTTTCATGAGGGAGATGATGACTTTTACACATGTGAGGCAGATATTGTAATATGTAGTCAAAGGGGTGTGGGGAAGTTATTTTCTACCTGTTAATCATTTTGTGCCAGAGACCATGCCCTGAGAGAATGATCTAAAATAGATGATGTGTCAAAGTGGGTTTGCATTTTCTTTCTTGCTCTCTCTCTCTCTCTCTCTCTCTCTCTCTCTCTCTCTCTCTCTCTCTCTCTCTCTCTCTCTGCATGCATTTCTCTGAATTTTGGGGGAAGGCTGTCAGATCCACAGATCTCAGTCTGTGTACCTCATGAAAAGAGGACTGATGGTGTCAACGTGCGTGTGAGAAATGATGCCATTAGTCTGCACACGCAGCATATGGCAAGTGAGCGTGTGGGGTACCTGCGCTGTGCGGTGAAAGTTTCAGCGTTAACTGAAATTGTAGCCTGATTATTCCGAACGACAGTTATACAGCATGTGATAGCTGGGAACGGCTACATCACACTTTTCCCATGAAAGTGTGCTTAAAAAAGACAAAAAGTTCAGATGTGCTCAAAATATAGTTCAGAAGTCTTAAGAACCTATACACCTAATGAGTTTGATACTAGAAAGACCTATCAGAATACAGTGCTTTCAACAGATTCACGAGAAACACTTGAATGTTTATATGTATTGCTTTTTCGTTTGGTCATGTCATTTTCTCCTTTTTTTGCTCGAGAATGCTTGGCTATGTTGTGTCGAGTCAGCTGTTCAGTGTCACTGAGTGTCGAGCGTGACATTTTTCACTATAGGTAATCAAACATCTGCTGTTGTACTTTGCAGTAAAGTGTCTACGCCATTTGTTCAAACAAATTCAGTGTCTTACAGCTAAGGTACTTTGGTTCACACTTAAAGGCAAAAGAGTAATCTTTTGTAAAGTGTCTTAAATTATGTTTGTTTGGGTATAAGGGTATACACAAGGTATGAAACTAATGTCCGTGCTTTAACTTGAACACTCTGCACTATTGCTGACATAAATGGCTCTTTTAAATCAGCTCTAAACATCTTCTTTCATCTATGAGACTTCTTAAATGAAAAGTGGCCAAACAGCACACAGAGAAGATGAATTAGATTAGATGCTGTCATACAAACTGGCAAAGCTAAAGACTAAATCATGTGTAAAATTCCTTCCACAAAAGAAAATGAGATATTATGTTTATGAGTTTTAAAATGTACAGTAAGGGTAACCGCATATAGTGAAAAACCGTGTTGTCGTGATGTGGTTAAAAAAAATGCGTAAAATGTCTGTTTTTATAGTGAAAACCCTAAATATGCCCCAAATATGCTCCCTAAACACTTTAATTTCATTTTAAACTCAGCTTAATACACTACCCTTAAAGAAAATGTAACGGTAAACCCGTATTTGTACTGTACAGTGTACACTGAACTCCCGCAGTGCTAGACTGTAAATACCAATGTTAACCCTGTATAGACGGGGTACACTGGGGACGTCAGAAGCATGTTAATCGGGTGGGTCTGGAACGGGGTGGGGGGTGTAAGGAAGTTTTCATGGGACAGGGGCGGGGGCACGTGCTGCACACGGCGTCTCGCCTGTTTCACTCATACAAATCACTGGGTGGGGGACGACACTAATCATTTTTAAAAGTCGCCCACTAATATAATGGTTAGTATACAAGGCATCTCAAGCCTGGGATCAGGGGCTGTTCTGGCTCAGACCCCCAGGTTTGCTCCTAAAGGCTTTGTGTTGTGGTGATATTTTACGCGTGATGTATATACAAATGATACAAAAATTCCTTATTGCATGAATTGCAGATAACGATACTCCTATCGACACTTCCATATTTCCGTTTTTAAATGTAAACTTTCCAGTCACTGGGCCTTGGCCAGAAGTACGTAAGTCATTGATCGAAATTAACGTGTTAATTCGACACCCCTAAAATGCCTATTTTTATAGTGTAAACCCTAAATATGCTCCCAAATATGCTCCCAAAACACTTTAATTTCATTTTAAACTCATGAGCCTTAAAGAAAATGTAAAGGTAAACCCATATTCGTACTGTACAGTTTACACTGAACTCCTGCAGTGCTAGAATGTAA
>JBBIGA010000018.1:11538630-11541130 GCA_037576975.1 Alestes dentex
CTCTCTCTCTCTCTCTCTCTCTCTCTCTGTCTCTCTCTCTCTCTCTCTCTCTCTGTCTCTCTCTCTCTCTCTCTCTCCCTCTCTCTCTCTGTGGCATGTGTGTGGTGTGTGCATGCGTACATGTGTGTGTATTGAATGGAGGATAGTCTTCTGTGTTACCCAACAGCTCAGGGCAGAATGAGCTGCACTAGAACCTAGATTTGGTCTAATTAATGGCTGTTTGCCAGGGTGCACTCATTGATGCAGGTGGTATTGAATCAGCCGTCAGAGGACTGACAGGCTCCGGCCAGAGCTCTTTATGCTTCTGCCTCCGTCTGCGTGAACCTCACTGCGCTGAATGAAGCTCCACGCTCCGGCTCAGCAGCTTATGCCTCTGCCCATGCTGTCACCAACCTTGATATTAGGAATGGAAGGCTGAACATGTGAACATATGTTCAAGATGTCTACCGGGAAAAGAGCTTGCACAATGAAAGGTTGAAAACAACTACAACTGACAGCCTTGCTTTAGCCAGAATATCCATATCCATGTTGAACTGCGTCTGCAAGGGGGTCTGCAGTCTGTGTTTTCATGAGAAGAGGAACATATTTTTTAGATATTTTCTGCTTGTTTACAAAGCAAGTACACTGAAATGCAAAATGAACACATGAAACATTCATAACAGTTTATCGCAGTGAGACAGTCATTCTATTTTGTGGAAGAGATGATGACAGTACATCCAGATCTTTCATTCATGATATAGGCTCTAATTAAGACACCTTGGTAAATGAGCCCTTTGAGACAAGCCAGTGAAATCCAAGCCTGTTGTTGTCTTCAGCTTAGCCTATTGTTTTTGTTCTTGATCTACAGAACCTTCAGTCAGGTTTGTCAGGTTTGTTTTCTGCTGTAAAACACAAGGAAAAGATTAGAGTGGAGCCACAGGCAAACAAGGTATTACTGAGGTTTACCATAAGAGCGTTGAGCTGAAACTCTCTCCCATCTGTCCTCTCTCCCCAAAGGCTCAGCCTTTACCACTAGTTAACGCGATGCACACGGAGGGTATTAGCACCAGTTCTCCATCATTCAGTGGCAGCTTTTATCTCTTTCTCTCTCTCTCTCTCACTCTCTCTCTCTCTCTCTCTTTCTCTCTCTCTTTCTCTCTCTCTCTCTCTCTCTCCCCCCCCTCTGAATTCGTTCTGTCTTCAAACCGTATATTTATGAGAGTAGGTGACTGGTTTGTGGTTTCTTGCCTTATTTTGTGTGTTTAAATTACACCAACACTGAATTTGCATTATGTGTAGTCTCTCAGGACCTGATTTAAATGAGAATACACATGTAGGATCGACTCATTAAACTTTTGGCTCTGAGCAGCCACAGAGTCCAGAGTACAGTCGTTTGGCACAAGTGCAAATCCAGTAGCTTGTCTTTTCAAAGTAGCGAGTTCTTTCGACATTTGCTCTGGGTGTATTGCCACAGTTGTGAATGAAAGAGGCCATATATAGCCACTGGTAACCCATTACCATCATCTACAATTAGTTCAGTGGTATCTTCTGAGTGTTGTGTGGTTTCACGGGACTGCTTATATTCTGCAAGAATTAATGCTTACTTTTATCACATGCAATATATTCTCAGCAAAAATTATACGCTTTTACACGCCTAACTAGAGAACTTTGGATGTTTTTTTTCACCCACATTTAGTCCAGAATGTCTCATGGGTTACCCAGATGTTCTCACATCTGGCCGCACGAGACTACATTTTAATAGATGGTTTGAAATCCATCTATACAAAGGCTTTGACAGACACATGGCAAAATGTGGGTTTTTTTCCATGAAACAAGACTGGAGGCACAATAACCTTCTATGAAATATCAATTAAAAACCTCTAATTATGATTTTAGAAGCTGCACTTCTGGCTAAATTACTTCGCAAGTTTCAAATGATGAAACTAGAGAAAATGTAGAATGCTGTCTGTGACTTCGGTGGGTTTGATGTTAGTGTGTATTTAAGATTTGTTTAAGCCTCTCCCTCTCTCTCTCTCTCTCTCTCTCTCTCTCACTCTCTCTCGCTCTCTCTCTCTCTCATGCTCTCTGTCTCTGTCACTCACTCACACACCCACACACACACACACACACACACACACACACCATCATTCCCATGTTTTAAAGACTGGCAGCTGTGATAAGCATTTCTACAGGTGGGGAAAAAACCCCACAAAAGCCCGTCAGCAAATAGAGGCTTTCAGCATTAACAACAAATAGTAATTCTGTGCTGTAATACATGACACCCCCTGGATTTGTGCCACATATAATTGTATGATGCTTGCAAAACACGTTTTAAATTGTATTTCAAAAGGGAGAATAGTGTGAAGTAAACGATTCTGGTTACGTCGTAATGTGATTATTGCCTCATATGAATCCATGCCTCATTGTGTCAGATCACTGTTATCTCTTGCCACTTATGGGAAATCAAATTAACAAAAAGATAAATGGTGGATGTCCGTCTAAAGAAGATATCATGCTTAAT
>JBBIGA010000018.1:11546130-11559650 GCA_037576975.1 Alestes dentex
ATACCTCAAACAGGCATGATCAATACTGAGAAACGGTTAGCGAGCACTGAGGATTGTGCGTTGCTGTATCCTGACACCCCTGGGACAGTCCTGCTCTGGCTGTGGCACTCCAGGAATTGCAAGGTTACTGCTCTGTGAAGTGCTCAGTTCTGACACCCCATCCCCTACAGAGTATAGTTCTTTAGCGCCGCAGGGACCAGGTGCTGCCTCCTGCCGCCTCTACCCGTGGCTTACCAGTGTAACTCGAGGCACAAGGTAAATAGCGTCAAGAGCCACAGGCATGTCGCTGTGCTCCTCTGGAGGCCTCCAGCAGTTGTTGCCGACCATCTGGCTCCTCTTTCTTACAGGGATTAGCGTAGTCTGAGCTGGGCAGCTTCAGCGCAGATTAGAGCATTTAGTGCCGGGCTGGACGACATTGTGCTCTGCTCGGGATTGAGAAAGCTGATTCCTCCTGTCCAGTGACCTATCTAACCTCTTATCTGAATGACCAGATGATGGCCGTCCAAGTGCTGAGCCGTGTTAATTACTATGTATTTTAAACGGGCTTTGCCGTAAAATGGATTTCTTCGTAATGTTATTTTGCCTGTGAATGGAGCCGGATTGCCTGACTAGATAAAAGCTATTAAAACCCGCTCCTCTAATGTCTGCTGTGAACATTTGATATTTGGATGCTGACCGTTTAGCAGTGTTTGGTATGCCAGTACCGTCCCGCTCTTCCACTCTCTTAATTTTTAATCTGCTGCCTGGTTCAAACACCACCACATAATGCATTTCCATCATTCTTCCTGCATAGAAGAGAGGACAGTGCAATCATACCCCTGTTACATCAAAAGAGAACCTTTATTTGACATTCTTATTCAGAGAATACTGCCGACTCAGCAACCTGCTCTAGCAGCGCAGGGACTCTGAGGAGGTATCAGTGCCGTTCCTTTGTTTGGTGGGAGCAGCAGTGCCTGTTCATTTGCATTCATAAATTGTGATTGCACTTGCTTTTGGGATTGCTTGGGTTTATCTACCGTTTGGTCAGAAGGAACAAAAGATTTGAACGACACTGATCATCTTGGCTGACATTTCTTTTAATGTTAGAAGAGCAGGTTGCTTATGGAGAAGACACAGGAGCTGAGAGTGAGAGAGGCAACCTCAAGCTGCTTTGGCAGAAGACAGGGAATGTGGCTGTCAAATGAACTGTCAAATCCATACTGCACTACTGCAGAACTTTCCTGCACATCAACACCAGAGTGCCCCTGTTTTGCTACAGGGCTTCACTGCAAGGTGCCAAAGCTATCGCTTCACAACTCACTCTCTTTCCTTCTCTCACTCTTTTTCTCTCATTGTCTGCGCCGCTTAGAGTCCATGAAAGTTCCCCTAATCCCCCTTGCTGTAAGGGATTTAACATTAGAGGTTTCAGTATACCATTTTCACCATAAGCGCTGTCAAAATTCAGTTTCGACTGGTAATCTGAGGGAAGCGAGAATGTCCATGCTAAAGAGGGAGATGATGAAGCCAGCTTTCGTTTCTGCGGGCCAGCCGGGAGAAGTTAAAACTGCAGAAATACGTCCTTAAATATGTAGTCCAGCAGATCACATTCTTCAGCTCTGTGCCTTTTTGCATGAGTATGTGTTAGATTTGTAGTTATAGGAATTCAAAGAAAGAGTTTTCCAAAGGCATGTAGTTTTCCAAAGGCATCGTTGCACAGGTGCGCTGAATTTGATCAGTTATTTCAGTACAATGGATGTTTGCTGAATTAAAACAGCTCAATATACATTTTAAGTAGGCACTATATGTTACTTAATGTTGTTAGAGGAGCGGGAGGCATTTGTAATTCTCTTCTGGTACATTTTCACTCAATTTATACTGAGGAAATAAAGTGTAAACTGAGTGAAATGGACCTGTATAACCATAAAATAGTTTGTTTAACATTCTGTACATAGAACTCAATTAACTCTGCTGCTTGCTGCTGCAGAGTAATTTTTTTTTTCTGGAGCCAGAGAGGTCACTGCAATATGAGCACCTCTATCAGCTTTGATTTTTTTTTTTTTTTTTAGTCTGTGTGCTTAGCACATCTCAAAACCCCTGCAGCAGACCTCATTAGCCCATAGGATCTATTGGGATATGTTTTACTAAGGGAGACTTCGTGGAGGCGAACGGCTGCTGCTTCACCCACCTTTGTTCACCTACAGTGTATCCATTTATATGCCTAAATCAAAAGCACTCTTATCTCTGTTAGTCCATTGTGTTCATTGTTTTTCCCTTACATATAAACAGTAGAGAACTAGATGGAGGAGTCAGTCACTAATCTTTAATAAAAAAAAGGAAGGAAACTGCCGTTACTGTGTGGTAAATGGCTAAGCCGGGACACTAATGTAGTGGACTGTGCTGTGGGATTTTGCGTCCTGGCCGGACCTGGAATAAGGCTATCTTTATTTCCCTCCCCCCACCCCTTCCCCCAGGCCCTGCTCTGTGCCGGTGCCTCACCCTATTAAGACTAAATCCAGCCTCAGGGCCTTTGGCAGGAGCTCTGCTCTATCCTCCATCTCCCTAGCTGAGGACTTGTTTGCTTTTCTCACTCAAGACTGATTAATAAACCCAATCTGTCATCCTGAATAGTGCTTTACTTTCAGATGCAGGTGAACCAAGGAAACAGAAATTGTGAGATTTATCTGTCATTAAAAAAAAAATGACAAAAGAAAATGAGCTGCTCCACCAACATGTTCCATCTTCTGACACTTTCATTTGAAGCGTGACGCGATAAATGGTGCATGGTGGCGCTGGTTGAGATCTTGTAGTAGAGACTAAGTGCTGCATTAGTTGCAGTAATCCTGCTTAATGTGTCAGCTCCAGCACCCCCGGCAAGACAGAGGGGACGCTCTCCAAGGTATTTTTGCGTGTGTTTGTCACGGTGTGCGTGTAACAGCTGCAATGGACTGGTAGGACCCCTGGATTTCTGATTCCAAGATCTGTCCAACGTGATGAAGAGGCTGATGCAATATGCCCATGGGCCTCTGGGAAGATTTGCCCCCCCCCCCCCAAATGTTAACGCAATTACCTCATGGATGCACATTCAGGGCACAGTGTAAGCTCAATGAAGCATCAAATCTGTGTCAAAAGAACAGCAATTGTATTGACTTATCTGAGAGGGTATAAATATCTAGATTAAATGTTCAGCATAAGAGGATGAAACAGTAATTCATTTAGTCTAGTTCTTCTCCTTGATAAAAAACCTTTTTTTCATTAACATATCAGAGGCCCACCGCCATAACAAGGAATCCGGCATGTTATTTGCTGCAAGGATGCATGCATATGAAGGAAGTCATATTTCATCTCCAGCCACTCACTGATGAGAATATTTTGGAGCCTTAGAGGCCCACAAGCTCATTGAAATGTAAGCTGGCGATCTACCCCAGCTCACAGTATGGGGCAGTTTATTTATTTGTTTGTCATGTGTAATTCGTCGAAATTAACTGACTGTGTCCTAGTGTGCTGTGAGAATTTTTCGCCCTACCAACCCCACAAGCTGTTCACACATCTAGAAATTCTGTGATTGTTCTCCTATTAACCAGCATTTAATAGTCTGATTTTAGAGCATTCCATAGTCTTGGTTTGCCCAGATATATATGTTGTTTTGTTTTTCGTGTTATTTTTATTTCGATGTTGCAATTTAATGACAAACAGTGTGAGCCAATTACCAAATGCATCTTGCATTTCAGTGTTGTTGGTTTTATAGATTGCACCAATACGTTAATTGTGGCCCAATGCCAATGTCCATTTTTCTTTTTTGGTTCTGGAGGAAAAAAAACAATATAATTTTGATATCATTGTGCATCTGTGGTTCCTATAACTTACCAAAAATATGGGAAGCCAGAGAGTGGATCTGTCTGTCTGCTAATCTAGCTGTCTATTCATCTCAAGCTTCTTTCGAGCCTGTGAAAGATTGAGTGACAAGGCTGTCTCCAGTGTGCTCCCTGAACTGCCTCATAGCAGACAAATTGATGCAAATCTACCCCTCACCATTGAATTAATGTGAATTATTAGAATAGCACACTGGCTTTCACCGCTCAGCACTTTTCTGCATCAGCCCAAAGCAGATTACACAGGAAATCGATGACTTGGTGTCACACGCCCTCTGCATCTTCCCTCGGACCTGATACCTAGAAATGACAACGGAACTTGTCTGAGTGAGACTTTTGCCACATAATGAATGAGAGAGTGGTTTTTAATTGCTTGGTGTCAGCAGAGAGACAGGCCCTTCCTTCGTCTTTCCTCTGGCGCAGTTGGCCATATTGGAATTTGTACCCAATTCAGTTAAATGGCTACCATGTGAGACTGCTCCCAGGTCGATCATGGGAGATGTTGATGCTGTTTAGTTCAGTTTATCAAAGGCCAATCTTCCCCATGTGCCCTCGGTCAGATCCTCTAGGGGACAAGGGCTGCAAAGTCCAGGCACTGTCACGGACAAGATCTACACGCCAGCTCCCTTGGGCGCCAGCCTCAATTGATTCTATTAGGTTTGATTGAATTCCCATCAAACCCTCATGGGCCCAGATAAGATTTTCATGCTTATTTCCTGCTTCTTTCTGCAGGAGCCAGGGAAGTGGGGCTTACGGAGTCAACACACATCAGTCTGATTTGGCCTTTAGGGCATCATGTATTCAAGAAATGGGTCTTGCGCAGCTTTTTTGATAGGGGCGTCTTTGTCATCTTGGGAAGTCTTGTGCTCCTTCTTTGAATGAGAATAGGCCCAGGACAGGGCTGTATTCAACTCTCAGCAGTGACAAGTACCCTTCCAGACAGGCTCAAAACGGAGAGATCCAGACAGTGATTAATGAGGCCCATGTTGATGACTGAGGCATTATCATTCAGTCACAGATTTGTTATTTGTTATTTAATGCAAAAAAAATAAATAAATCCTGCTTTGTTGCAACTAACCTCCTGACCTGGGTGTATTGACTAAACATCCACACAATATGTTAATGCAGTAAATCATTCTTACTGTAAACATTATTAGTATTGGTGCATCATTGTATTTGGTTGCAACTAAGATCCTATAAAATCGCTCCCACTAAAAACTTGATGTGAATCTTTCAAAGATAGACAGGGCTTTTTAAAGTGTGTCCAGGCGCTCTAAGTATCTGAATCTGAATCCAGTTCTCATTATTTGAATATGTAGAGGACTATATTTGAACTGCCTCTCTCTCTTGAATAATTGGGGAGGCTTTGAGCACATAAACAGAATACCAATGGCAAGCCTCATATGAACTCTATCACGATCCCACCAACCTTTCCTGTCCTTTAAAATCCAAAACAGACAAATTTCTTTTAATTTCCTTCCAAGCAGCAATTCCGCTCAATATAACCCAACTTAAAAGCTGTTTTGCTTTGTAGATCCCTGTTTTTCACACAAGAGTAAATTTCATGTGTTTATGAGTTGCTCCTTCTGAAGGAACTTTCGATAGCCCACAGCATCTGATGGAGTTATAGGAAGGAATTTCTGTTAATGAGGTGTCATCTCTTTCAGCTTGTGAACTGTATCACACACATTTGAGCTGTATATGGCTAATATGTGCATTGAGCTGCAAGGAAAATTCATTGAAAGCAGACATTCCATATGCGCAGATGCTTCTCTGACTTGCATTAGGCTTATGAAGTCAACCCGGCATACATAAAAGATGATTTTACTTAGATTAAGGCAAGGCACAAAATTCAACAATAACACATTGTGACAGTATGTGAAGATAGTGTGTTTTGATTTATTCAGAATTGCTAATCCACAAGTGATCCCTCTCTCTTTTTAATTCTCATTTTAATTTCTTTTTAATATCAAACATGAACTCAGTGCTGTGAGGAACACCCAGGGTGTCAGAACTGTTAAGAATGCGTATGCTGCAGTGGAAAAGTAACGGCTTTGCTCATTATCAGCTCTTAAACTTTAAACCATCAGTTGGATCTTTGGGAAACAGCTGTTATGAGATGAATTTATAAGGGATGAATTTCTTCTCTAGCTGTAGTTTCTCATCAAATTGTTACCGGGAATTGCTCCTAATGTAGTTCAAGTAGTGCACCAAAGGTTACACTAAGGCTTGCAATAAACTTACTGTTGACCGTCATGCATGTGTACACAGTATACAGTGAGTCTGTTTATGATGGTATTGCATCTTGCAGATATGTCACATTAATTCTGGAGGGCGTGCATGACTTATGTTTCAAGTTAACACAGTAATGCAGGGCAGCCTTTTGCATATACATACACATAGGTGAAAGCAAGCATAACTCCATCTCTGAACCCTCCGAGGTCGGCGGTCCCATATATGGGATTTTTTGGATTTTCCGAAACAATCATCTAAAGCTCCACGAGTTTTTGTCCTAGAAACACCACTAGAAACATTGAACCCTCTACTTTTCAAATATGTATGTTTTAAAATAACGGCGCTTTGTGAACAGAATAAAAAGGAAGCATGTGATTTTCTGTCCCGCTGCACACTGTAGCCATGCCCCTCATGTATTCAGATGTAAAACAGCAATCTGAATACCTAAATAGCAATGGCGTGACTGGTTCATTGTGTAGCAGGGGACGGTGAGGACACACCCTATTTCACCGCTAAAAACAAACGCACATGCTCTAGAGAGAACACTTTGAGAGAGAGAACACTTTGAGAGAGAGAGAGTGAGAGAGAGAGAGAACACTTTGAGAGAGAGAGAGAGAGAGAGAGAACACTGAGAAAGAGAGAACACTTTGAGGATGCCCAGCGAACGGAAGATGTCCCCTGCAGAATGAGTAAGTAGTTTAAACTAGCTGTTGTTGGTGCTTTGGCAGTTAGCTTATGAAGCTAGATCTAAGCTGTGTCTGAAAAGTGCACTCGTTCACTATGTAGGGCAATATGTTGTGAATCAGCCATTTTGTAGTGTTGTTCGAAATTATAGCCACGCGAGCCTTCGGTTTGTTTTATATATATGTAGCCTAATATCTGTTTGACTAGCTGTTGTTGGTGCTGTAGTATGTTTGTTTAGTCATGCAGTCTGCTGGCATACATCCATTCTGAATCGGAATCAGAATCAGAATTGAGAGTAATATACTTATATATTTGTTTCCTATTTCTTACCAAGTGTAAATATCTTACTGCACTGTCAGATAATTTCACTTGTTTCTAGTCTAAATGTTGTGAATCTTCTCTGTATCTGTCGTCTACCTGCACCTGACTGGTTCCCATGATTAGCCATAACATTGAGTGTTATCCCAAGCTGACTCCAGGCTAGACTGTCCATCAAAGGGGGACACGGTGATTGACAGCAGTCTGGTCCTTTGGCCGTACCTGCACTTATTTTGATGCAGACTGACAACTCGAACTGCAGCAGCTTCACTTTAATCCCCTCTTTAACTCCAACGTTGTGTGCTGTTTACTCTCCTTCCAAGCCTTTCGAAGGGTGGCTTTGTCTACTCGTGATGTTTTCTTTCCCTGACAGAGCCCATCGAGTCATTAATTTTTCTCCCACCTGCATTCACAATGTCCCACTCATTTGAGACAGTATATCAAGAAGGTAGATTCATCAGTCATGTTTAGCGAAGAACAGGTGGCCAAGGAATTACTCGCTGCCGTAAAGAGCCAATCAAAATTATAATGGCCCAGAATATTTTTTTAAATAATTTTTCATCAAGGTGTTGCTTCGCCTCTATTCTTTATTAGAAAGCAATTTACCACAAACCGTTCATGACACATTCTCACTTTGTCAGTGCCTTTGATTGGGCCGACATGAAATTTGTGCGAATAATTTGTTCTAATGGAATGTGCAGGAAGCATAAAGGTTTAATGATGTTGTCGCAAATGTGCAATAAAAATAACGCGGGGTTGTTGATTAACAGAGAAAAAATGCACACAGCCTTCTGAGTGTCAAGACACACATTATAAACCGAACTTTGCTGACACAATCTTTATAAGCCTGCCGCCTATAATGCAAATATTTATTGTTATACTAAATTACTTGCTTCAGGCAATTCATTTTATTGATTCTTTTAAAGTAGCACTGGCAAATATAGAGCTAATAATTTTATCTCAGCCACATTGTAGAAGACTTGCTTTATTAAAGCCAGTTTGGTTTTTGCCTTGTCTGTAATAGTGCAAACTTTTAATGGGCATTTATGTGAGGGGTGGCAACTGTTTGCCATTCATTGGCTTATCTTACCTATGGCTCAAAATAGCATTTGAAATGATTCTGACGAGATAGAATGTCAAAACTTTATTGCTTGTCGCTCCATTGACTTTGCAATTCAAGTAATGACCAATTAGCAAGGGTCAGAGAGTTCACCAGAAAGGACCTTAACATGGGCCATGTGATTGGATAATTGTGCCAAAGGTAATTCAGGACGCCATTCTCCAGAAATATCTGAAGACAGCTGGGCGGGGGCTGTAACCGGACTCTGCAGGAGAGGGCAACAGCAACGAAAAGTCATTACAGGTCCTCACGTGTGCTCATGACTGCTGGCTTAATTGGCAGCCTCGCAACTTTGGCATGGAGGAGCCTGAACTCTCCCACCCCTCCGCACCTTCTCCACTACAGTCAGCAAGCTTTGTTTCAGTCCCATTCACCAAATTTCTGGGTGTGATGAGACTGCTAAGACGGCGAGAGGATGATGTGTGCAGAAAGCCGTAACCTGAGGCATGTTCTTTTGAGTGCCTACCAAATCTGGAGGAGAGATGACAGGAATACCTGGGAGCTGCTTTTTGAGCTTCTTTCAGGGCCCTCTGTGAATATTTCAGCCCTATTTCAGAGCTCTCTAATGCGCTCTGGAGCTTATGCACTAGACCACTGGGAGCTGCTGCTTAAACACATTTACCCGCATCTTAAGAGAGAAGTCTTCGCTTTCCTTTAGTGCTCTTAGTCTTCAACTGTAGGAGGAACAAAAGCTGCTTTTATCTGTTACGTTAACACTCATCAGTGCTTGATTTTTTCATGTGGTGCTGACAGCAGAGCGACTCTCCTTCAAGAGACGCTGAGGTGAACATAAAATTCAGCTTTATTTACAAGACTCAAGCAGAGTTAGAGGCTCGTGTAAGACTGAGATTTCTAATGATCGCTCGCTTCCATTTTTGCCTTCCCAGACAGGAAAAAAAGGAATTTGGAGTCTTTATAGTATGTGCAATGGCCACGGTGCTGATGGAAAAAGTGGGGGGAAAAAAGAAAAGACATGTACACCATCACCATTACGCTGTGAATTTGAGACCTACATGTGTAATGCTTACAGTTAATCAATAGAACAGGTTTAGAAAGTGCTTAGTAAAGAACTGCATTTTTGTCATGAAAGGTAGGTGGAAATGTTCCCAATTTACCCTCCAGCTCAGCACAGTGAAGTGCACTGATTCTAGTGAAGTACAGAAGGCATATCCCAGTGTGAAAGCGCATGGCAATGTATCAGAAGCATATAGCACATGTTTATGTACTAAATGTTTATGTAACACTCAGCATCCTGACTGGAGCAGCAGTCACCCGGGTTTAAACATGGTTGTCAGTTGCTCACTCTTTTCTGTTCTTTCTAATGGGCCTCTTCCAAAGCCTCACTTTCCTTTTAAGAGCCCCTTGAACCTCCCAGACAACGTGTGTCCACTTGATCACCTTTGTCCTTTCATTGTCTTTTAGCAGGTGATAGTCTGATTATCTCAACCAAAAACCTTCAGCAAGAACTTCATGGTGGTAAATAATGCAGTGCAGACAAAAAGAGCTTTTCACAAGAGCATCCCTGCCTTGCCAAGTACTTTGTCCCGGCTCAGTGGAGGTAACGTGACCTATTCTTCAGAGACCACATGCATCTACAGTGGTCACACCCATTAGCGATAAAGCAGTGGCTCTCTTTTTGCTCTTTTGTCTAATGAGCAGCATGGATTTTCAGTAGCAGACCCTACTAATTGGACCTGCATGGTACAGTATGGCAGCATGGTCTAATTCTCAGGTATAATGGTCTGATTTTAATGCTTTGAGATAATTGAGGCTGAATCGTGAAGACTCGTTCAGGTACGATCTGTTTCACTTTAAGAAAAAAAACATTTGGACTGAAGGCATGCCTTTATGTAAGCAATATTATATTTGTATCAAAGGCCCCATGGCATTGTTCTCCACAGTGACTAATTTATTTGGTGTCTTCTCACAGTTAGCATAAGGAGACAGGCACCCAGTCTTTTGGGGAGGCTGCATGCTTTATGTAACCTTGCTTGTCATCTTGATGAAGGTTGACGTTCAGCATTAAGCCTGTGGAAAGGAATTTGCCTTTGCAGCCTTGGAAAACGCGTGCAAGGTGTCATATTAAGTAAGATCAAATAACATTTTTAATCATAGCTAGGCCACAGGATTGTAGGGGTGGGGTACTGAAAGACCCTCTCTGGGTTTCATAATTGGACAAAAATGTTTAATTTCTCACAGGTTTATTTTCTACTTGTTAAATACTGCTTTTGCATAACAGCAACCCCTTACAATAAATGGTGTCCTAAATGGGTCTAAATAATGGTTATGAGGTATGTGGAGTGTTTGGGGTGAGATAAGTAGTAATGAATTGAATCATATTCTTTATTATCCACATCCAGTTTACCTGCTCAAGCTTACCCCACTACTGCATTCTTTCCTCGTGCCTGTTGCCAGGTTGGAGACTATAAAACATTTTATGGAACTTTGACAAAAGGCCTGTTCACCCTAATTAAAGACTGAAGTTTTCAAAGCTGGCCCATCAGATGAGAAAATGCTAAAGCAAAGAATCTAATGAAACAGTTCAGATCATGGCATGAATAGAAATTATTCTGTCATGCTATTTACAGTATCATTAGACATCTTATTTAAGGGAGTGTTACTCACATCAAATTTAGCTTGCCCTAGAGGTGCTTCATGGTGAAAGTGATGTCAAGGGATGTCTCTGATTAGCTGTCAGGTGTGTCAGTCAGTACTTTGCAAACTATCAATCACTGACCAGGAAGTTCTCAACAGACAGGGTCACCTACCTATTAATAGATCCATGCTATGGGTAATGGGTATATGATACTTCCTGCCTAGTTCCCAACGTGCAGCACAATAGAGTGCTTGAGGTTTGGTATTTCCACCGAGTCTGACACTCTGCCAACTTTCTCCATCTCATAAACACCATTCATTCCATAAAGGCAGTCCAGCGCTGGTGAGCAGGCAGAGGGTAACTCAAGCAGCCAAAGCAGAACAAATGGCCTCATCAGCAGCTGCAGTTATATGCACTCCTCCTTTCATGGCAGTGGAATGGAAATCAAGAGACTTGGATTACGGTGCTAAAACATGCAACAGGAAATTCCAGCTCCATATCATGATAGTGGATTGACGCTGAGCCATAATCCATAGGACGTTTTGTACATATCTGCTGCACATGAACTGATAAGTCCGGATAACATGGCTCAGGGTGACTTGGAGCCATGAGGGACTTAGATGTTCTTGACAGACAGGTTGATATGGGGTGTTATCTGTCCGTGTGTGTGTGTGTGTGTGTGTGTGTGTGTGTGTGTGTGTGTGTGTGTGTGTGTCTTTGTGCCCAGAGCACAGCACCATCAAGGCAGGCAGAGGAGGAAAAAGGGATTCCTGATGGTCACTCATATCAGCACATTTTGCAATGGCCATTAAACACCCCCTTTAACTCCCCAGAGACTAGGTGTGTGTGTGCACTATGTATTTATGTGCACTGTTTGTCTGTTAACATTGCATTATGTTCAGTGTCAAAGTGCCTTTTACATATATACCTCCTCTGAATTCACCAGTCACATGTCATAACATCACAATAGACATCAACCACTTAACACGGAGCTTCAGAGTTAAGTACAGGCTCTCAGAGAGTGCCTACAGCACTCATTGTCTGCAAAAAGAAGAAAAAAAAGCAAACACACAGGGAGAGTGGCAGTAAAATGCGCTGAAATGAACAACGTACTCCCCACTTCCCAGTGGTTCAAATGCTCTCAGACCTCTCACCCCATGAGTCCAGCTTAGGTAGCCTCCTTTCAGAGAATTACAGTACGGCACTTGACTAAGCAAAACATAACCCATACAGTGACCATGTCCCAGCAAACAGAGCGTTCTTGAGTGCCCACCTGTAGCACTGCTGGTGAAGGGAACATTGCGTGACAACCAGCTTTCTGAGACATGCCACCAGCAAAGGCCTCCTTCTTTTTATTTCTAGAAAACTCTTTTACTAAGGGTGTAATTATTTCAAAAGAGTTTAAAAAAAAATCAATGCTGATCACTTTAAACACCATATTAAATTTTAAAACTGTATTGTCAATACACCTGTCTTTTCTAAACATCTCTCATTTGCCATGAAAAAAAAAAAACAAGCAAAGATTAAATATACTGAGGTGCCAAAATCTGAGCTTTTACAAAGATTTTGAATGGTGATGAAAATGAGATGTAGTGAAAACAAATGTTTGTCTGCATTCAAATATGTGAAGCAAAAAAAGAGCACCATTGACATGGTGTTTACACAATTTATTATTATCATGATTTATTCCAAGTAGATTATAAAATGTGTCCAACAAATTAGAAAACAATGACCAAACATGACCAAAATTCACTACAGGTTTGTTAAAGACATGTTGCTTTGCGATCTTTTGTTTTTCTGAGTCGGCGTTCTGCTGCATTAAATAAAATGAAACTCTTAACTTCAGAATGAGAAATTATCTTCAGTCCTGACATTATATTCCTACTTTTCAGCATCTTTTGAGGAAAAAAAAGAGAGAAAGAAATGTCCTTAAGAAATACTAGGCTGATGTATTGGCTTGGCTTTGTTGCTACTACTCTCTCTAGAGCTTCTACTCCTCTGTAAAGACACTAAGCTGACTAGATCATTTTGGCTGCGGAATGTGTTGAGTTGGTATGGCTGAGTATTCTTGTACATCTACCTTTAGAAACCTTATGCCGTGGTCACACACTGTCCTTTTCCGCTTCTCCGAAGTATGCAACAGCCTTTTAATAACTCATAAAAGACATGGCAACATCCAGTGCCATTTAGATTCGGGATGCTTCAACAACCAAGCACCCTATTAGGGCCCACATGGAATGCGTGAGGTTTTGTGGTCCATGGCGTTTTGCCTAATGAAAGCCATGGGATTATGTAGAGCTGCTGAATAAAAAGTGGACAGATGAAGCAAAAGGCTTGAGGGTTTTCCTATCTTAATCAGATGTTTAAAAAAACATTAACCTTTATTAGCTTATAACATTTGTGATGACCTATTTGTAGAGCTGACTGAGCCTGTGGTCAGCCCCTCTTTCTGTCTCTCTCTCTCTCTCTCTGTCTCTCTCTCTCTCTCTCTATGTCTCTCTCTCTCTGTCTCTCTCTCTCTCTCTCTATGTCTCTCTCTCTGTCTCTCTCTCTGTCTCTCTCTCTGTCTCTCTTTCTCTCTCTCTCTCTGTCTCTCTTTCTCTCTGTCTGTCTCTCTCTGTCTCTCTCTTTTTCTGTCTTTCTGTCTCTCTCTCTGTCTCTCTCTCTCTCTTTGTCTGTCTCTCTATCTCTCTGTCTCTTTCTCTCTCCCTCTCTCTCT
>JBBIGA010000018.1:11560438-11576848 GCA_037576975.1 Alestes dentex
CTCTCACCCTCTCTCTCTCTCTCTCTCTCTCTCTCTCTCTCTCTCGCGCTCTTTCTGTCTCTCTCTCTCTCTCTCTCTCTCTCTCTCTCTCTCTGTCTGTCTCTCTCTTTCTCTGTCTCTCCCCGCCCCCTCTCTCTCACGCTCTCTCTCTATCTCTCTCTCTCTCTCTGTCTCTCCCCGCCCCCCTCTCTCTCACGCTCGCTCTCTATCTCTCTCTCTCTCAGTGGGGCAGCAGGATAGTTGGTATTAATAGCAGTAGAGCTACGGTAACAGATATTTCCTGAACCCCACACAGACCCCCGTGAGCTACATGCTTCAGCTCTCACACCGAAGCAGACCCCCGTAATGCCTGTTCTACTATGAACTGATTCATGCACAATGGGATACTTCATCAAATAGCATCAGTGTGTGTAGAGAATAATGAAAATGAACCATTACGAGTGATGTAATTTATTAATTCATTTGTGTTTTAATTGGAACTACAATATTGTTAATTTTAAGCCAAATTATTCCCCGTTTTGTGAACATTTCTTTTTATTTTGTATCTTTTATTCCACCTGCTGTTGTACCAGGTTGACTAGCCAGAAATTGACAGTAAAGCCAGGCCTCTGTTAATAATTTGTCCAATAAAGATTTAAAGGAGTTCAGGATTCCAGACTGCAGGAGTTTTAGTTAAAGTGGACTTAACTGACTGATATCATTATCATTGGTCAGAAGTGAATTGTCATGTGACATTATGAACATTTTGGTAGTGAGGGAGCACTTGTGCTCCTTTTTATCAGTTCTTTTTTTTTGGAGAAAGGTTTCTTTTGTTTTAGAATGAGATGAGATGAGATTAGTTTAGATTAGATTAGATCACACAAACTTTATTGTCCATGAAGAAAAGTTGCTTTGGACATGAACGCATGTCTTATGTAATGGATGGCTTTGATATTTCAGCAGTGGCGTTTTGGTGTTTGTCATTAAATGCAGCATCTTGTTTGCCTGTATTTCAGCCTGTATTGAGATAATAGCAAAACACAAACTATGATCCCAAGCTTAGCGATCATCATAAGATGAACAGTTTTCTCCTGTCTGAGGTGTTGATTACAGCACCCGTAAATAATGGTACTTTGTTGAACAGGATTTTTTACTGACATTGATTAACCCATGGGCTGCCGATGTTGGAATGTATTATAATCCAACTAATATCATGTCTGGCCCCAAATGGAATGGTTACAGCAAAAACAAAAACTAAATTTACCAGCAAAAATGTACAGTTTTCTTAACCCAAATGTAGTCGATTAGCCAAGACAATCAGTGATGTTTGCTTTTTTTGTTTTATACTGGAGCCACAGGGCTCATGTAATAGAAGTCTGTCACTCTGTATTATTTATTGGTTTTCTGTGTCACAGACTTCCACTAGTAGTCACGCTAGGTTTGTAGCTCCAATGCAAACCAAATTGGTAAACGTCACACTCCAAGCATGTCTTAGATGGTCAAGTACATTTTGGGGGAAAATGTGTGTAAATTAGATTTTTCAGAGTTGAGGATGCAGCAGATAGGACTAAATGGAGACAGATGATTCGCTGTGGCTACCCCTGAAGGGTAAAGCCGAAAGAGAAAGAAGAAGTGAACCATTTCTTTAATTGGAGCATTTTGTAAAAGTTGTTTTGTTGCTTTCTTCCCTTTTGCTAGTAATTGGCTAAGAAAAGAGTAATATACACACATGACCTCACATTACTGCATCACAGCACACTGCAGTGCAATTTCTATCACTGGGCTCTCTATGACCCCAGTCGGTGGCTTAGCGAGTGATAATATCGATGAGATAGAGAGAGAGAGAGAGAGAGAGAGAATTTGTCCATTCCTCTGCCATTGTTTGTGGTTTTCCACTTCCCCCCAGGTCAGGTCAGTGTGTGCCTCTCTCTCTGCTGTGTGTTGTTTTTGTTTTGCTCTCTATCTCTATAAACACTATATCCCTAGCCAGTCCCCCTAGACCTCCGCTCTGCTTGGTTTGTTCTGCCTCTTTTTTGTTGTCTGCCTTTGGTGTTCCTCGATGGGTAATAGATCATGCTTGTTCCGTTTATAAGCGCCGGCATCCTGCTTAGTTCTCACGGAGTGGGCGTTAAAAGCATAAAACAAACATAAGAGTTGGTTTTTCTACTTTCAAGGAACAAAACCTCAAGACATTTTGTGAGGCTACCCCCTGAAAAAGATACATACATAAAAACATACATAATATTTGCTATCTTAAGTATCTTAAGGATCGTTTTAAAGGACCTATATCATGGTAATCCTTCTCCTTTTTTGTGTGATTTAGTTTGTAAAAACCATTAATTTTCATTCACTCAGTGGTCTCAGCAGTCCATATTTGTAAAATAAGCTGTAAAACCATCCAGTTTTGAATTTACTGCTTTGTAACGTGAACGCATTTACACATGTCCAGTTATTCAGCCTACAGTTGTTTGAACCGTCAGCCCTATTGAAGCAATTTATCCTTTTCAGTTTTTTGAATGAGACACAGTACAAGCCAGAGCTGAGCTCATTTACATTGACCCGTCTTAAATGCACAGTAACAAAAACAGCCTACTTAATTCTATATGATGAAGAGAGATTAGCAACTTTTAAATGTTAGCCAGTTTTAAATGAATTGTGTTTGGTTTTAATAGATGACCCAGTAATTGGTGGACTTCTGGGGAAAATGAATGCAGGAATAGAACAGGATTTGGCTCCTTTAAGAAAAACACCCTAATCAGTGTTTTTTTTTTGTGGATTTTTCATTCTTGCATTAATGTTATTAAGCATCGGGGATGATTTGGACAAATGTGATTTGGACAATGTGTACAAACACTGGAAAGCTTCTCAGACAGCTGAAAAGTAATCATCAGTCAAAGACATGATCAAGCCATGGTGTATACTGCAATGGAGATTTCTTCTTCAGCATCTCACAGGTGTTTGGACTATGGTGTGATGCAAGATGAGCTTCCCAGCAGTAGATAAACACATCCTCTCTCCTGCTCAGTACATAGAGCTCAGGCCATTATGTGGCATTTTGAGTGAATTTGTAAGAACTGTGCATTGCCCTGAGGGACATCAATGTTTACTGCACCAATTCTTTCAGATCTATTGCCCTCACACCCCTCCTCCTCCTTGGGTGTGTTTATTTCTCCTCTGTGGAAGTATTGTCTAAACCTTTTCAGCCGCCGTTTGATGAAACGATTCTGGCCACTATTGGATTAGCGCCCAGTAGTGATTTTTATTGTATAATTTTGTTTAGTTAATGTTATCACCGTTGCCCTCTCCATGACTTTCTGTGGGTTCTGCAGGAGAGGTTTCCAAACTTTGCAGAGAAAAACGACTGTATAATGAAACGAAAACGCTGAAGATTGGAGGCGGTGAAACACTCGTGGCAAGTGATGACGGGAGCCTGTGTGACATGCTAGTCGAGGTGGACATCAGGATGCAGCTGTCAAACACTGGCCCTGGAATGCATGGTTAATAACCCAAGCCTGAGTGCTAGTCCCTCGGTGCATGGTTGTAATGTAGAGGCAATGACATACTTCAGACTTTTTGAATGGCCTTCTCTGCCTAGATTTAGAGAAAGAGACAGACACATTAAAAGAATCAGGGAGAGAGTGAGTCACATAAAGCAGAAGGGGGGATTGGCGTCAAACTGATTTGCTTTTTCACTTCTGGCCTTCACCACTCTCTTTCTCCACTCGGCTCTCTTCAAATCCTTATCCATTGGTTGCACTGTCTGACAGAATGCCGCTGTTAATCTTTTAGCTGGAATTTGAATCGAGAGGTTAGACGCTGCTACTCGAAATTTGGAACTGGTGTTCCCAATTATATAAAACCAATTTTGCTGCAGATGCATGCTGTCACAGTCTTAACAAATCATTTCTCCAAAATGGTAACCTAACGTTTAGTGCAAGGTTATGTGAAAACATTTCCTAAGGCACTGTGGACCATTTCTTAGCTCTCTTAGCTCATTTTCACATGTGCAAAGTGGTTATCAAATCCAGAGGTATGAAATAAAAATACGGAATAACATTATTTATTATTATTAATTTATTTATGATTACATAATATAACAGTTTAATAAAAGTGTGTTTTTCACAAATAATTGATAAAAGTGATGGAATCTAAAGACAGGATGTGGATCTGGGGTAGTAGAGTGTTCGAGTAGTTTGAGTGTAATAGCATAATCTTATGATTTGCCTACTTGCTCATCTTCAGTGCTTCAGTTATAATTAACTCATTTTTGAGAGTAGTAATGTAAGTAATAATGAGAAAATTCAGAAGGAATATCTCATCTGTCTCTGAAAATATCTAAACATATATTTTGTTGTCTCATATTTATTACTTAAACTGACGTTGTATTAGTAATTAGTGAACAGAATAACAATAACTACTAATAAGAAAAGTGGTCCCATGTTGCTGAGTGATGGTGGCTTCAGAGCAGGTGCTGAGAGTCAAAAAATCTTTCTGATGAATCTTCCGACTGGAAAAGGCATGATCAGTCACTTGATGGCTGGATGATGGGTTCAAAAGCACTTTGGGGTGGAAGAGTGTAATCACATTAATTATCAGTGTTAAGTTTCTGTGTGGCTTCTGAACGTGTGAAGTGTCTGTCTGTGTACTGTCAGCCTATCTCTCATCTCACGTTGACATATGTGCCTGTGAAGTAGATGTGAGCTAATTGGCTTTTGCACCTTCTGGAGCTAGAGGAGTTACAGCTTTACAAGATGTCCACAGAGAGCCCCGAAAGCCATTGATCCTCCCTACTGAAGCTTCATACACAATTAGCTTTTCGCAGGAATAGGCTTGATTATGGAAATACACACACACGGACACCTTTTCGGTGGAAAAAGACTAAATGCAGCCAGACTAAATTCAGATCAGTTCACATCTGAAGCTCCATGAAAGTGACTTTGTAATGTAAGTATTTGCAGTGACTCTCAACACCTGTACCCTATCTTGCCTCCTTCAGTTGGAGAGCCTTTTAAAGCATTATTGTCTTAGAAAGAATCTGAAATCTAACAGGACAGGATTTGTGGTGTATATTAAGTGGTAAAGTGAAAAGCCTATTTGCAGTATAAACATGAATTGCCTTTCTTTGCTAGTTTCTTTAGGTTGTAAACGTAGGTGAAACTGTGTCCCACGTAATCAGCTTACTCCTGAGCATCAGTGGCATATTTATGATGAAGGTCTTCAAAGCCAGCTATTTTTGAACGTGTTCAGGTCTGCTTGTACTTCTCTAATATTCTTGAATTAGTAGCACGCTGTAGTTTCAGAATATTTTAGCAGAATATGCAGGAAGCGAGAGAACACTGTATTACGCTACACCAAAGCTTTGTGTGTATGTGTGTGTGTGTGTGTGTGTGTGTGTGTGTGTGTGTGTGTATGTGTCTGTCACTTAGAAATCTACCTCAGGCTCCAGAGAGTCCTTCGCAGCCTTGTTCCTTTGCCCATGAATTACATCATATGCACACACAAACCTGCATTTCAATCCAAACTGTTTACCATGACCAAAGAGGCATGAAGAGTTAGCCATTGTTGCTTAGTGAGACATTGATGTGAGCAAAGGATTAAAACAGTTAACATTAATTATCTTAGACATGAAATAGCCTGGAAGTGTGTTGATTCGTTAGATTGTAATGCAGTTCCATAGCAAACGTTCAGATTCCTCCCAGGTGACAAATGTGTGGAGTTTGCAGTTCTTCAGAGGCTTGTTTTTCTTTTCCCCAAATTCAACAGAAACTGGGATGCTTTTGTTCCTTGGGAGCTATCGAAGAATAAGAAATTCACTCTGTTCAGACTTAGATATTATGACACAGACACACATCTGTGTATGTAGACCATGCCCTAGTATCTAGCGCCATTCTTCTTTGGATGGGGGTCAAAAGTCCAGCTGGTCAAGTGCGGAAGGACAAATGCCTTGGGCATGTTCTCAGTTCCTCAGTTGCTGCATTTCACAGCCTTTCTCATCAAAAATAGACTGTAGTTCGGCTGTCATGATTCAAATTAAAAATGACGTTTGATGAATTTTAATTATCTATTAAAATGTGCACTCTTGAATTGGTTTAATGATTACCTCTCAGTTTGAATTAGATCATTATAAAGCCATGTTCACTAAACTGAACATCCTCCATGGGAGTGGACTATAAGCGCTCAAATCTAAAGTTTGGAAACCCAAACCAATAGGGTTTCATAAAGGCATGTATGTTTGTGGTTACAAATTTTATTTATGTAAAGTCAGATTATATGCTTGCAGTTATACATTGTGAGTATTTATTACTTGATGAATCATCAAGATATTTACTTACTTGCTACTATAATTGATAGTGACGGCCCTCAACATCAGTCTAAACTCCCAGCATTGCATTAGGGATGGAGAAAGAAGGAGTACGGCATTTTTTGGCAAAAAATGCTTTGGAGTGCTCCAGCTTGTGGCACATTTCATTTAGTTTAGGCACATCCAAGGCTTTGTCTCTCTGTACTGCTTCTTCTAAATATTAGAAGAAGGATAAGCTTTTGGAAAGTGTCTGTTGTTTCTTATCAGTAAAGCTCCTTATGTTCCTCCTTTTTTGTCATTTTCTGTGTGTGTGTGTGTGTGTGGGTGGGTGTGTATGCAAGAGAGAGAGAGAGAGAGAGAGAGAGAGAGAGTCTAGTGGTTTATTGTGCTTTTCCTGGAGATTCTGCAGTTTAGTGCTTGGCAATAGGAGCAGATAAAAAAGATCCTAAACCCTGTTCATGGCTGTTACACAATCCCCGATAGGTACATCTCATCTTTTATTCATAACTGTAATGCACTGCTCCCAGCACAGCGTCTCCATACAAGCCAAAGCACCTCTTAGGTTTGTGTTAATTAACATCTGTAGCATTGTCACAGCTGCAGCGTTCAAACTTTTGCACAAACGTTTGCAGCTTCCCCAAATCGGCCAGAGAGAAAGGCAAGAGAGTTTGAGCCGCCAGTTGTGGAATACTAGCATAGGCTTTTCATTCTGTTCATTTTTGGGAGTTAGCACTGCTACAGTGAGTGAACCCACACAAGAAATCATTTACGCACATTAAGCTGTGATTCAGTTTGCCTGCTTATTTTCAAGCAAATGGAGGGACAAGCAGGGTGTAACTGAAACTGTATGATGTTCCGTGCTGTTTTTCAATGCTAAGCTCCTAGTTTTATTTTAGATTACCTGCTTTTCTCTCATCTGTTGTGGTGTTAACTTAAACAATGTGGTGAACATAATCACTTTGGGTTGAATTTCCAAGTAGACAGGCCATTGAGGCCTTATTTCATGACTAACATTATTTTCCAAACTGAAAAGTGCTGGCGGTGTATTGCACGAATTTGTCAGTGGTGCTACTTTCAGACAAAGTGCCTGACAGTCATTCATCTTCCCTTAAAGGATATTAATTACAGCCTTCTACTGGGAGTTCAAAACAGAGGTGAGATAAACAGGGGTGGCAGCAGTGGAGGTAGCCACTTAGCACAGTCTAACTGGATTTGGCTGGATTCAGAGAGAATCAATTGTCTCTCCTGCCCCAGCAGGGGGTTTCAGGAAGAGGGAGGCAGGCCAAGAGAGATGCTCCATTTCAAGGATAGGAGACAGAGTAAAAGCTGAAGAGTAAAACCTACAAGCAGGATATCTGCAGTGTGCCCCCACCCTCAAACCCACGCCTCAGGTGGGCAGCATCAGTTTGCACAGGTTAAGTTTGTTACTTAAGGTTCTGCAGAGTAATCAAATGAAGTGAGTGGTCAGTGAAAATAATGCTGAGTTGTCCAGGTGCCGCGTCGACCCTGAGGGACGTCTGAGTGTGAGTGCAGTACATAAAAAAGGCTGAGCTGATGAGCCGGGAATCTACAACAGGCATCAAGCACTGGATCTAAGGCCGTGCCCCTGTCTTGCCAGCTTGTGGAGAGGATTTCTGGCAGTCTGGGTGTGCCTGTTTGGAATTATGGCCATTGGACACTGGACAGTTGCCGCAAAAGGCCTGGCACTTTCGGTGGGAGAGGGCCAACAGTGCAAACTGCAGTCGGTGCTATGAGGTATTATGACTCACAGCATTGATAGTTTAAGACACACATACACACCCTGAACCCACCCAAAGAGCGTTTTATGTCCAGATGCAGATCTTGTACAACCCCAAATCAGGGAAAAAAACTGTTATGGTATATTAGTCAGATCTGTAATACTGATTGGAATACAGACCCATAAGTATTACAGATCTTTTTGGGAAGAAATGGACACTGTGTTCTCCAAAGACAAAAAGCCATACTATGACAGAAACCATTGTTCTGTCATAGTATGGACCAAATGCCAGGGTCTGTCAGGGTATGGAGCTGCGTCCGTGTGCTTCCAAAGGTAATTTGTACTTCTGTGAGGGCAGCGTTAATGCAGTATATTGAGGCTTTAGAGCAACATATGCTGCCTTATTTTCCAGGGAGATCCGTTTTATTTTTCAACAAGCCAAAGCAAAAACCACACTGCAAAAGCATGGCAGCAGAAGAAGAGAGTACTCTTACTGGAATGGCCTGACCTTTCTGTGGAGGATTTGAAATGAAAACTGCAACAATGATGACCC
The DNA here is from genome assembly GCA_037576975.1 of Alestes dentex. Classification (NCBI taxonomy): domain Eukaryota; kingdom Metazoa; phylum Chordata; class Actinopteri; order Characiformes; family Alestidae; genus Alestes; species Alestes dentex. The sequence continues at coordinate 11,569,010 of JBBIGA010000018.1, forward strand.
CATACTACTGCACACCTTAAGACATGTTTGCAGGAGAAATGGGAACAAAATAACACCTAAAACACCTAGAACATCTTGTGAGAAAGGGTTTTACAGAACGTTTTAGGGGTGTATTGATTCCAGTTTTTAAGAAAAAAAATTGCATTATTGTTAAGTAACAATGTTGGCTCTTTAAAGCGCCTAACTGACACGTTTAAATTCTTAAATGTAAAATATGTGACCTTTTTTAAACAACATGAATCAAATTGAAGGACTCTATGGAAAATAAGCTGGCTATTTAGCACAAAATGTGTCGCGCATAATTGCCGAGTGACGTTTTGGTACAGGTATAGCAACTGGTTCAATAAATTGTTTTCTGTCTTATGTTAGTTAAGTCATTAAACGCATATCGACCAAATTCTAATTACACATTGTTTGACTGCCAATTCAGTGTTTGCAAAAATGCAAAAATCTGCCTAGGCCAATTCAGGCCAATTCAGATTGTGTATTCTTGCAATGTAGCACTGATATTTTAAGACATTTCATACCTTTGCGTTCTGCAAGAATGGTTTTACTACCCTGAAGTATATCACTATATATTCAACAGCCTCTTACATCTTGTCTGGGGGACTTGTCTTAAAGCAGTGGTTTTACATGATGTACCACCTCACAAGATATTGGCCTCTCTAAATTCCACGATTATGACCACCGTTAAAATACAGCATAAGCCTTCACCTATTGAGCTACATGCAGCTCACACAGGAGGCAAATTTATCCACAGCCACGCTGCACAAAAGAGTAGTACATGAACTAGCACTTAGACTCTTCCATGCAATTCTCATACAGCACAAAGGGCAGCCTCACACACACAGACAGTGAGAACAGTAAGCACAGAAACACACACGCTGATGATTATTATCAGAATTTAACTGATACTGCTTACTGACAAAATTAGATATCACATGAAAAGATGTGAACTCATTTAATAATAATTTTACAAGTGCCTTTTGAGAGATAAGCTATTTTGTTTCCTGGGTTTCCTCTGGTCAATGTTTACTGAAATATCAATGTTATTAATATTTCAGTACTGACCAGTCCGGAAACAGTACCCTTTAGTACCGATTCTCAGTATCCATACCTACACACACATACACACACACACACACACACACACACACACACACAAACAGCAACTGAGAACATTATCATAATCTTGCCTTCACAGTTAATGCTTATAACAGTTAATTAGAGTGTTACTGGTAAATAGCTGTATATCAAAACAAATATATTACAGAAAAGGCTAAACGTATTTCAAATCCTATTTCAGTGATGTTGTGGTTCAAGCATTTTAATTCATAGTAGTATTTCGATAGTATTATTCTTTTCAATTAATTTAAAATGTAATATCGCACACTACTAGAGGGAGCACACTGAGGTATTATAGTTTGAGAACAAGAGCTCTAAAACCTATTTTAAATATATAATATAAGATATAAATAATAATCTAGAATTATTTTTTTTTTCCTATTGCAATATGGAGTGTAAACTGTGGTAGAGAAGTGACCGCAGTAATTAAGTACTTTGTAATGTGAAAGTAGTCACCATTTATAGCTCTCCAAGCATTGCATGTTATTATAATGCTGCAGTAGTGTTAAGATGTGTCATTTAGTGCCTCACCATTGACCGCTGACAGGAATGCATATTAGAACCTGCACTCGACCTATTTTATAGTAGCGGTGAAATTAGACAGTCGGGAGTCTGCCACCCGCAAAATAAATAAATAAACAAAATGGAATGGAACATGCCTCCGCCACGTCTCTCTCACTCGCTCAGGTTTTAATTAAAATTACAACATGGATCAGGGGACCTGCGCTCGGTAATGAAACAGAGAGTGGGATGAGCGAGTAAAATGCTTGTACAGATGTGGCTCGAGGGATATCACACACTCTGCTCCCTGGGCTCTCTCCCCGCTAAACCAGATGGAGGCTGTCATGCAGGGGTGATTACCCTTTTTACAGCATGCCCCACACCCCTTCCCCTTAATAACACCCAAAAGTTCAGTTTAAAGCATATGCTTGTGACATAATATAGACAATTCTTTTGAAACTCATGGCAACGTGCTGTGATTTTCCCACATTAGAGCAGGAAGGGTTTTGATAATGTCCCTCAGGCCTTTAAAATGGTCTTTCAAGTGGCCGTGTGTGACGGTCTGCTTTGTCACACTGTCTTACACTTACTTTGTTTGTAGTGACAGCAGTCTACCTCCTAAAAAAGCTGCTGAGTTATTTATGCTGTTGAAGATCTTAAATCCGTAATGTCTTTTTCCTTCTTTTCTTTTTTTTTTTTGAATGTATGATTGTTAAAGAGCTGCAACATGGTTCTGGCTTTGTTGCCCACAGAGCAGAGACTGATAAAATGTTTACAGCTGCTTGTAACCTCTGCCATCAAACAATTTCATTTTATGATGTTACACAATGGGTTGTTTGATTTAATTGACTGTGCTGTCATAGAAGAAAATGTGTGATCTGGGAACGCACTGGAGGAGGAATGTTTTTGCTGATTTTCGTGTCTGTTTTTGTGTGATAATGCCCGTTTCTGAACCTCCCCTAAGTACAGATGCAGTGTGGTCTTGATGACCCCGCGTCCACTGCGGCAGCGCCACCATATAGGTAGTTTAATTTCAGCAAAGTAAATGATACCAATTAACCATTTAAACTGCTCCCACATTTTTATGACTTTGAGGCCTCATTTTGGCTAGTTTGCATTACGCACATGATACTGCAGCCCTGCAGTCAACATCCTTGAACTAATTAAAAGTGCAGCAATTCTCCTCATGATGTTCCATGTAATTTCCGAAGTCATGGCCTTTAAGAACTGAGATTGAATTTGCTATTCCTTTAGGGGTCAGAGATTCCTTTCCGCTTCCAGGAAGCGGTTAATATGGTAACATGTTTAGGGAGGGGACGTCATTGGGGGTCAGCGTATTCAATTATTCAGTAAAGCGTTTGTTCTGCATGTCTTCCTGCTGGTATGTCTACATCCAGTTCCTCATAGGCATCACTGGGCCATCTCTATAGTGTCCTCTTGCTAGCACTTCCTCAGAAGCCAGGCAGTTCGTGGTAAGAGTCCAAGAGGAGTGGCAACATGGTCTGAATCGAAGGGAAGGATGACGCATAATGTCAGCCTGCAAATATAGCTCTGAAATGCGCCTGGCCACCTGGAAGTGATACGGCCATGTCGGGAGAGTGTGCACCGGGCCTGATGGATGAGGTGCACAGAACAGTCAATCGCAAGAGCTCCCATTTCCCATAATAGATCAGCATTTGCCCTGCGAGAGCTGACCACAGCCAGCTATGCTCCACTGGGGCCCTCAAACTGAAGGCCCAACCTCCAGAAGGCCAGGCTGAATAGACGCTCTACAGCAAGGGTAAAAGATCTGTTATCTCCACTCTTACAGCAAAACCTTCAAAACAGGCCAGCAGCTGAGCTGCAGGTAACGATATAGTTATTGTGATAAATGATATCACAGTAAGGAACCAGGCTGCCTCTCTAGTATATGAGTGTGTGTAGAAGGAGTGTTTCACCCTTTTCACAATTTAAGTTCAGCCCTTGGTTTCTAAGTGAACTTCTATGGAACCAACTTCAAACTGACCAACTAAACCAACTTTTGTTTACTGAGATTAAACCTAAAATTAACCCTAACATTGATTCTAAAATTCCATGCCACATAAAGTGCATTGATTTTTCATGCAAGTTGTGTAAATGTTTACCTTTCATTTAAATGTAAATATTAACCTAACAATCAGTATCATTTTTAGTATTGCGATGTGGTCATTAGACAAAGGAGAGTAAACTGTAGTTGAAAAGTGGCCGCAGTAATTAAGCACCTTGTAATGAGAAAATAAGCACCATGCAGAGAATGTTATTGCGATTCTTAACGAGTTGCAGGAGTGTTAAGATGTATTGCTCAGTCTCATACCTTTGACCCCTGAGAGGAATTTAGATAAGAACCTACACTGAGCCTGTTTTATAGGGGTTGGGAAATTAAGACATTCAGGAATCTGACAGTTGTGGGAGCAATGGTTCCTCTTCCATTTAGCAAAAGCTCTTCAACTGATGGCCCAGTTGAGCGTGTTTTAAAAATTGCTTGTATCTTTTTTGTTATTTATTTCTCATCTATCGGTCATTTAATGTGCTCTTCCGGTAACAAACCACCCTATCTATCGTAAATACATTGAATTGTGCCTCACCCAGCACTTTCTTTGTTAATCTTTCATACATGTACTGAAATGCAGTCTGCTTGGAATTTTATAACATAGCTTGAGCACATGTAATGGCAATCAGAATCCTGTGGCTTGAGGACATTTTAAAAGCCATGGTATTCTGTGATTTGATTTATAACTGGTGTATAATACCTATATAGCCTGCATGCTCTGTCACTAAACACCATGCTCTGTTACTGAAGTGCACCGTGGACTGCCAAACTGTGGATTTTGGTTTCGGTGCAGAGCTACATCACTAGTATGTAGCATTTACACTTTTCACAAGTACTCTTATCCAGAGAAAAAGATCAAGTTTTGGAGCATTCTGATGGAGAGCTCTGAACTTTCTTTTTCTGTTTGTAGAGTGCTTGTATTTCTTACAACTTACTCTTTGGCCAGTGCGACCAAAGGACTTTTTCATGTTTTCAGTAGTACTTGAAATCAGTGAAATCTGAAGCTAGCCCCTGTAATTTCCTTCTGATCATGAATTTCAAAATATGTGTCTGAAGCACTCAAATCCATCACCTAGGATAAGCGGAGATGCTGTAAGTTGCACTTGGATTAAGCTTTGCATGTAATTGCATCCCACAAGCATTTGTACTTGGATCACAAGCACTAAAGCCGTCTGTGTTGTGCAGAGACAGAGGGCTGAACCAACACAAACCGAAATCACTCGCTTTCCACCGTGCCAGTGAAATGCTCTGTGGCGACTATGCATATGGTTGATCACCCAGCTATGGAAATGCAGAACTCAAACTCACACTGCAAGGATTTGCATAATTCTTTGCTTTTTCTGTTGTAATCACGCTGTCCTCTGCCCCTGGCACTTTTTTTGTTGTACTGCTATCCAGTGTGTGTTTTTCTTCTCAGATATGTGGGTATTTGTGGACACATCGGAAGTGTACAAAGCGGTAGGATGTGGCTTTCTATGAGACATCTTTCCAAAGAGGCAGATGGGCTTTGCTTAAAGAGATTAAGGCATTGACAATGATATTCAAAACACTAATTTCTACTATGCTTGCCTGGAGGTGTCCGTTCCATGGTGCTCTCTCATCTGCTACTGCTAAATTGAGGCCAATTCAGACCGCTGGCTAGAAGGATTGTGATGAAGAACTGTGTTCCAGCTGTACTGTAGTTAATGATGGAGATGTTCGTTCCCTAAACTCATGTGTACCTTTAACTGAAAGGAGAGAAACGGTTCCTGGATGGAGTCGTAAGCAGTATTCGACTGAAACAGCAGAGCAAGTGTAATCATAACATGATTGGCTTTTTTAACCATAGAGTACTGTCAATTGCAAAGTGCTTTGGGGCTTCCAGGTCCTGCTGATTCCACAGTAATGCAATTGTTAGGGTAGCATCGCCTATTATTTTCGTTCTTTATTCCATTTCTGTGGTTATTTAATATCATTTGTGCTGGCCATGGCAGAATACTATAAACATTGACTTTGTTCTCAAGCAGAACTCAATAGGGGTCCGAACTGTGGCTGGAAGCAGTTTTAGATTTGTTACATTTCTGTGCCCCCAGCGACATACTCCCTCAGTGACCTTAGAACAGGGTCCTTGATTTGGTTTGTATAACTGGTATAAAGATGTGTACAAATCTGTTCATATCTGTCTTTTATTTGGTGAAATAAAAGGTTGTATAAGAGCTCTGCCATGCTAAATACAACCACATTCCACCCTCCTGAAGCATTTTGTCTTATGTTCTGCATTTGTATGTGTTTCTTGGAGCAGATGATTGAGGAAGCTCTGGAAGAAGTATGGATTTTTGAGTCTTTTAAGGCAACATTACATGCAGACATGCACTTTGGTCTCGTCTACCATTTTTCATGTTTTCAAGCATGTGTTCATTTACCAGTTAATTTATCATAGCAATGTGTATTTTCTAAAATGTATCTTTTGTGCTAATGTCAGAATTCACGCAAAAGTTCCAGGTCAGCTGAGATATCACTAGGTAATGTACTAAGGCCCATCCCTTCAAAATCAGCCTCCCTATATTCACCACTAAATATCTCAGCTTCTAGAACAACTGCTTTGTTAACATTTTACATGTATTTGAGATTGTAATGATCTCAATAATCCTTTATTATTCCATAATTAAATACATTTTAATTCTAACATCATCCAGAAGCTAGATTTTTGGTTATAAAAAATGTTTTACAGAAGTTCCAATACAATAAAAAAACCACCATTAATTACCTAGCAATTATGAAATATTATAAAAAAAATGAGCCTAATTATATATAATGTCTTGGAAGCAGTATTTTTACTCAACCTTTTTTTTTTCAGATAGTATTTATAGACTTTTCAGGTGTGCTTTTTCTGCCGTGGTGGGTAAATTAGTTTACTTCACGTGTGGATTAACTCTACAGACAGCCTACTTTACGTCAATTCCTGCCCCTGCGTTTGACTTTGCCAGGTGCTCTCTACATGAGGGGGCACTGCTGCTAGGGGAGATTGCATGTTTGTTAGTCAGAGTGCTGGCACTGAAAGGCCCCGGCAGATGAAAAGAGTTGTGCAGGCTGATCCGCTCTGGGCATCAGACACCTTATGTGATTGACACATGTACGCCAGCTTCTCACTTCATGCGACATGTCCTGTTTGACATGCTGCGTGTACAAAAGTATTTGTGAATGCTTGGCTTCTCAGTCGTCCCTAACTGACCACTAGCCCCAAAGTTCACCTCAGTAATTATGCACACACAGGCCAGGACTGCACATGGACTAATGTTTATCTGTGGAGAGGAGTGAGAGGAAGGACAGATGGGTATGGCTGGAGGGCAGATGTTTGGAAATGAAATGCTTTTCATTTCTCTTTTCTCTATGTGACCACAAATCACAAGGCAGTTGTTTATTTGGGCTTTCTGAAGAGAAGAGTCGAGAACGTAACTGATTGTTTTGGTAATGAGAACCGGTTGGATTTGTTTGATATAACACGTTTGATGTGCAACATTTGATATGCAGCTTCTGCTCAGGCGTGTTACTTTGTCGTCTCTGTATTAAGTCAGTGTTAAAAGCTTCTATTCTTGCAGGGCCTCTAACCTTTCTGGGTGATGGGAAGGTTCAGAGCGTTGTGAATTTGTAGAAAGGTGTGCTCTTTGAGACTTTTCTTTGAACATGTTTTATTCATGCAATTTGTGTATGAGGAAAAAGCCAGAGAGAGAGAGAGACAGAGAGAGAAAAACCTTTCAGAGATAGACAAAGACAGGCAATCCACCAACACTCGGCTGTATAAAAGCTCATCTCTTCTCTGTCCTGAAGACGTGCTCCCAGAGCTTCCAGATGAACTCTGCTGCCCTGGCTGTGTACCTGGTCGTGGGAGGATGACGGGTACAGCATGCCTGAAACCACTGCAGCATGACGTGATGGCGTTCATTCAGTGTGCATTAGCCTGGAGTAGTGTTTGGCTCTTGACACATGTCCATGCCAAGGCCAGTGGGTGGCCTGAGATTTGTTCGAAACCTAGTTATTCAGCCGTAAGTCAAAATACATTTTCATCCTCATTTTTTCCTGAGATGTGTGGATAGATAGATAGATAGATAGATAGATAGATAGATAGATAGATAGATAAATAGATAGATAGATAGATAGATAGATAG
>JBBIGA010000018.1:11577261-11596916 GCA_037576975.1 Alestes dentex
ATAGATAGATAAATAGATAGATAGATAGATAGATAGATAGATAGATAGATAGATAGATAGATAGATAGATAGATAGGGGTTTTTTTGACAAAAATAAATTATTCAAAATGTTTTTGTATTTTTATTTACATACATGGACCTAATGCATGTACAGCGGAGTCAGTGCTACATTTTGAAACATCAATAATATTTCCATACTACTTCAAAGTCTTTAAAAGTGCATAAAATTGGATTTTCCACAGTATGGCCCCCTCATAAAGACTAAATATTTTCATGTAGACCACAGTTCAGATGAGGCTATTTAAGTGATTCACTTCTGACATTCTGACATGCATTGGATTTATAATCTCTGTCTGCTGGCACACTCACAGATGCCCATATGGTGCACTAAACTGACAGATACTGTCAAATATGATCTGTATGTTTCATAGTCTGAGAGAATACTGAGCATAAACTCTGCTGAGTGACGCTCATCTCACTAGCTGTGTCAAAATAAGCCTGTCTGAAATTCTGCTACATAATTCAGCAACAGGTTACCCAGCATTTTTCTGGGCGTAGTGGCAGCGGCAGTGATTTGTCAATTTATTAACGAAGATGTTAACAGAGGTGTGGGCCCTTCCTTACTAGCGAGCACAATGTCTTTGTCTATCTCTCTTTGACCACCCCCTGCAAACACAACACACACATATACAGATTAAGGTCAGGATTGAACAGAAGCTCTGCCTGACAGTTAGGACAGATTGTTCCCCCAGGCTCACAGATAGACAAAGCTAATCCCAAAGCCACAGGTAACAGCCCCAGATCAAACTCACTTTAATCAGTGCAGATCAGTTACCTGCCCACTGTGCTCCCCATGCCTTCTAATTCTTCTCATAAAGTTCACTCATTTTAGTGGAGTGCCATTTGGCCCACTACTCTTGGCATATATTTTTCCCCTTGCCAAGCCATTTATGCTCCTATAAGAAATGAGGACACGCAGAAGCAGAAGTTAATGAGCATGTTCCTTGGGTCCATTTAGCACGAACATCATCGATCAAAGATTTCTCCCAGGGCTGAAAAATTGAGAGTGTAAAAATGAGATAGGAATTAAGTGTGGTACAGGAAAGTAGCTACTCTTAGGCCAATTTCAGGTCCGTGTAAAAAGCACTAGCCTTCAGAAGCTGAGCGAAATGATTGCTTCATGCTAATAGTAATTCTTCAAGAGCTTGCAGCACACACCCTACATGTCTTGCATGCAGTTCCGATGTGCAGATGGCTCTGTGGATTTATGATCGTGAATCACCCGCTGAGTGTAATTACACACTGTATAACAGGGATGAACCAAATGGTGAGAATACCAGACATAAAAAGGTTATATTTTGAACCTCCTGAAATCTTAAGCATAAGAGTTGCTTTCTTTTTTAATAAAACAATAATAATTGTTTCTGTCAGGGGTATTTTAAAAATTGCTAATGAGAAACTCTAAGATGGCATAATTGACTGTTCATGTTTAGTGAAACACCAGAAATTTAAATGTGGCAAGTGGAAGGGTGTCTACAGTTATGAATGCTGACTGAAACGGAAAGGAAGAATAGTGGTTAAAAATTCTGAGATGATAATGACGGTCTCTCTCAGATTCAGGTTCAAATAGCCACAAGATTAAACAAGATTAAACTCACTCACAGGTAAATAACATTATCTCATTACAGTGGCACCTGTCAAAGGGTGGATATACTAAGCAGCAAGTAAACAGTCAGTTGCTATAGGAATGTGCGATAGGACAAACTAGTCTGATCAATGGAGGCTGTACCTTGCAACTTACAGGACTTTACAGGACTTAGGCCAATTGGCTAACGGACTGGTGCACAGACAACCTGTCTCTGAATGTGGACAAAAACAAAAGAGATGGTCCTTGACTTCAGGGAGGCATAACGTGATTCATCTCTGCTATACATCAACAGCTCCTCGTGTGGATCGCTGGGGTCTCTCTCTCCTCTGTCACGAACATTTACACCACACTCTGTATCCACAAAGCTACCAGCATTGTAGATGACCCCACGCAGCCCTCACACATCCTCTTCTTCCTCCTCCTGTCTGGCCAAAGTTTCTGTAGCACTGCCACAACGGGACAGAGTTTCATCCCTCAGGCCATCGGAATCCTCAGTCTGAACTGAATCATAAACCACACACACACACACTCATACACTCCTGAACTACTTTTTTCTCTTAACACAATGCATATAAACACAGAACTGTTCTACCTTAAACCAAACAACATACAATCCAATTTACAATCCAAGTGCCACTGTAAATGACCCTTTTTTATATACTGCACATTGTCTGTCCCGCTGCCGCTATGATTTGCGCAATTATTATGTATTACTGTCTACCTATATACTTGCGTTTTTGCATGCTCAATGACACACGTATGTAGTTATGTGGTGTTTTATTTTTGTTATTGTGTTGCGCCATGGTCCTGGAGGAACGTTGTTTCATTTCGCCGTGTACTGTGTATGTGACTGAAATGACAATAAACCTCCTTGACTTGACATGACCTAAAGGATCAGCTGCTAATATCTTGGTGCCAGATCCAGTCATAACTTCATAGGTCTTGTGAAGTGTGTGCCTCAGTGGGTCAGAGCTGTTTTGGTGGCATGAGTGGAACCTCCCAAATATTAGTGCTTTTTATGTTATGGGTAATCAGTTTGTATACCACTTTCCAATATGTATACTCACCTTCCATTGCTTCATGGTCCAGTGCTGATGCTCATTGTATGTTGTTCTTATGTGCATCTATTAGATCAGACCAGATGGATTAACATTCGGTTCCTACATACATCAATGGGCCTTGGATGCCCATCAGCGTTATTCACTTCAGCAGTTTTAATATTAGACTGGTTTTTGTACACAATACTGTGTAAAAGCTATTTATCTCTGCTTTAAACAAGTGTGTCGATTCTTTAAATACAAGAGTGTAAAAACATCTTGTTTGATAGGTTGTGAGCTGGTTAGAAGCACACTGGTTTTGTTTCTGACTTCTCCCCGATGCCACAGTAATATCATCATCATATCATTGCCATTATTAATTTCAATTTACCTTCTCAGGTTTCTCTAACGTCTGCTCATTAGCCACGAAATTTGCAAATGTCACTAAATTTGTCACTGATATGACTCCAGTTGCATGATGTACTAACAAGACATCATAGTCCGCTGAAGCGGCCAGGCCTCCACTCTTCAACAGACGCATAGATTTAACATTGATGATAAGAACAGTTGCCCTGTACTGGCGCTGTATTGTTTGGAGAGCGGCCCCATACAGGGTGCCCCACATACTCCCTCCTCCCTTTCATGGAGATCAAGCCAGGGTCTAAATATACCCTTCATCAGCTGAGAGGTTGGCTGGACTTCAGATGACCTTACAGTGTGATTTCGGGTAGAGAGGCCCCCTAGCTTTACGAGCCGAGCGAGGGGCCTCCAAGCCAGGCCTGTGAAATAACTGTAGGGCCTGACTGCGCTGACATGACTCTGTTCACAGCCCCTCACCTGATATTCTCTCTTACACTCACACACGTGCTCACACACACTTTTCACATACATGCAGCGCTGCTACTCATGTGCAAACTTTAACACTGTTTGAAGAATTCAGAACGCACTACCCCAAGAGCACACTCTCACTGATGGTGACAAGTAGAAAACGTGCACTCCAGTGAGAGTCAGTTTGTGCTCTTACACCGCTAAGTGACTGAGCTAATTACTCAGCTTGCTTTCCAGGCTTAGTCCAGTGCTAGCTTGATTAACAACCACAATGCATTAGCCATTTGTCAGACTGTAACCTGTAGGATCCTGATGTAGCTGTCAGAGTGATTCCTTTCTCTGGGGGTTTTCAATTAAATTTGTTCTCTTTTAAGGTTGCGTGTTCTTTCCCGAATCTTCCAGGTGGATAGGTTCTACATCTGCGTCAAATGTAATTTGTCAGACTGTAATTTGTCAGACTGTAACCTGTAGGATCCTGATGTAGCTGTCAGAGTGATTCCTTTCTCTGGGGGTTTTCAGTTATATTTTTCTCTCTTTTAAGGTTGCGTGTTCTTCTACATCTGCGTCAAATGTAATTGAGTTTAGTCATGAGTCATGACACGTAATGCCTTGCCGTCATTAGTGTGTCATGTCATACTCTTGCACTACAGAGAGGAGGCCATAAATGGCAGCTCTGAACAGCTAAAAAAACACGCAGGAATCTGCCCTTGTCGCCCCTGGGTGAAGAAACAGGTGTCTGACCCCTCCCCTGTGACACAGGAAGCTGTGGTGAGCCTGACCTGATCTATCCTCATCTGACCTCATCTGAATTGGCATTTCTGCTCAATGTGCGCTCCGAAATGAGCTCCATTAACACCAGTCATTTTCCTTCTTTAGGAGTCCTGAAGGGTTCCGTCACTGATATTTTCAGAGAGGCAAATATGAAAGGGTTGTGCTCTTGAAATAAACAACCATCAACAAACATCAAACCTCACAGAGTGGTTTCAGTCTTTGTTAAAGGTTATGTTGTTTATCTTTTTTAATATGTCCATTGAGAATTGACAGGCATTCAAACAAGTTAAAGTACTGTTTAACCAAAAACTATTGACGTCTGTTGGATTTTTACCTGCATTAAATTAAGCCTAACAATCAGTGTTGGTCGCTTTTTTTTTTAATCAGTCAGGTCTTAATACCAATATAGTACCAATAAATATCAGTGTATTATCTGTAGTGCGCATCCCATATACACGTGTCCTCCTAAATCAACCTTGAGCTCAGATGCTCCTATGAGGCCTCATGTTAAGCAAAGCTACTTTGGAGTCCTGCTGATAACTTCACTTTTCAAGCGTGAAATACTCAGCAGAGGATGTCCGATGCAGATGACCGTGTGCTCTCACGGTGCAGATTAGAGTCAGAGACTGGTGTGTCAGGTCAGGCTGGGTGTGACCATGCTCTGGATTCACACCACGTGGAGCTTTTAATCTCTATGCGGTGGCCTGAGCCTATAGTCTCTTCGCTCGCTGGAAACGACAAGGCACAGTGGCCATGCAGTCAGCATCTCAATGGATGGCTCTAGTCACGCAGATAAGCTCATCATTCTGTACCTCGTCTCCACCCTGGATGCCACTCTGAGGGCTCCCACTGATGGCATCAAGGTTATTTGGGGTGGGAGGGAGAGATTTTCCGTCCTGAATTTCAAAACCAGGCATCTCTTAGCCCAGTTTTGGCCGTAGAGATGAAAATCAGCGTAGTGCTGGTGCATCGCGTCTGTCGTGGCATATTGTAATATTGGCAGCAATGAAGGACCGGGTTATTTATGCGTAATCCTGTTGTGCAGTGATTATAGATCTCCAAACTGCGTCATCCCGGCGGATATGGGAAATGGAACTACTGTAGCAGTTGTCTTGATTTCTGTTCATTAGTTACTTTTTTTTAATTGTTTTTCTTCCTAGAAAGTATTTTTAAAAGAAGAGTATTAAAACATAGTCATGGGTACGTTTTGCATACAAATTGCGGCATAAGGCTGTAACCACTAAATCCTTAGTGATGAAAGGTGTTCTTCATGCCAAAGACATTTGTTCATTCTGATATAAAACAGGCTGTTAACTTTTAGTGATACCACTAAATTCATGGGACATTAATATCGGCCGATATTATGGTCCCCGTGAATATCTAGTTTGGGCCCTTTGCACATCTCTTTGCAATGTGTAATATTATCCATTTACGCTTTAAGTGCCTTTGTGCCATCTATAACGCCTGCACATTTTTACCTCATTTCTAAAAGCACTTTGTTCTTTTATGTGAAACATAGCTCAAGCCTGTGATGTTCCTGCTTCCAGCAGCACTGTGGGGAGCAAAATGTTAATTAGCATGAAAGAGAAAAATTGGATATTAGAATCTGTCAAATTGTCTTACATATTTGATGTCAGACACATTCTGAGGGTTAAAAATACTGGCCCAATTTGAATTTAAGTACCTGTCCTCCCCTAATATTCATCTTCATTTTTTAACAGACTTTTGTGTTTTATTTGTAGAGGGATCCTGTAATGTTTTATCATATTAGGTTTAAGCACATCTGCTCTATAAATATTTTTAGAGACGCAATTGCACGTAAGGAAATAGATTCAGTTTTCTATGGGCTGATTAGAGGAATCATGTAAAGTAGTTTTGAACAAGAGCTCGTTACATGCTGTCAGTGTGACATGACTAAAACGTGCCCAGGGCTGGGAACAGGAGAGGTGGAGGTCTGAAGGATTATCATAATTTATAATTAAAGGCAGGCCCCCTGACAGGCGTGTCACGTTTGGCTGCTGGTGGGGTCATGGCACCAACAGGAATGAGAGCACTGCAGTTACCATCTCAGTCGGGGACAGCACACACTCCTGGTCACGGACACACAGCGGCACACTGGATTAATCACCCATGCTGTCACTGCCCCTGTGCACTAGGACATGACCAGTGTCGGATAGTCCCTGTGTGGAACCCCAGCGCGACAAGGAGAAACCTATTTGTAGGAAGCATCTTCACTTATCACTACTGTGCAGATGTTTGGAATGAATGTTTTTAAGAAGGAAAAATCAATTAAGTTTCAGATAAATGACTCTGTAAAACGAAACAGGCTTCAAATAAGTAAAAAAAAACAACCCGGATAATAATAAAATCAGTCATGTTTGATGAACAAAGCTGTACATCAGACAAAATGATAAAACTGCAAAATATCAAGAATAAAGTTATAATAAAGTTAATATGCAGAATGCCTGATGTAAAAAAAAAAAAAAACGATTTAAGATTATGGTACTTTTTTTTTTTAAATGACCATTTCACTAGCCTTTTACAACGCAAAGAGAGGAAGAAGCAGGGCAGGACTCTTTCGATTGACAGAATGTGAAAGACTAAGAGGAATGATTTTTTTCTCACATTCAGATTTTAGTCATTTTTTGAATGAAAGTTGGTCATTTTTTGAATGAAACCAGCTTGTCCTCCATGTTGCAGGAGTGACTAGAGAGAAGAACTCCTCAATATTGATGTGTATGTTATGGATGACACGGTGCTTAGCACAAATGGTGACAGATTTTCAATGTAAATGCACAGTTAAAAATCTATAGGAGACGTTGTCATTCACGGTGTGCGATTCTCCATAGATAACCATGTAAAGACTGAAGAGGTGTGGTCTGAATGCCCTGTTATATTTACTCTCCCCTATTTAAGACTGAATGTAAAATAATAAAAATACAAAACAATACACATTCAGATGTTTTTGGAGCTTTCGATTGCTCATTTGTGCTATTGTGTGTGTGTGTGTGTGTGTGTGAGAGAGAGAGAGAGAGAGAGAGAGAGAGAGAGAGAGACTGTGTCAGAGGAGGTGTCTCTTGATTCAGTGTTTACCAATTTTGGTCTCCCCTCTAATCTAACCCCTCTTTTTAATTATCTCACTCCAGTGCCAGAGAGTACAGTTCCCTCTCTCTTCCTCATCTTAAACAGTTAACCTTGACCACAGGAAATGCGAGGACTGACTGAAAGAAAAAAGCAAGTTCAAAATATGGAATTTTTAAGCCTTTTTTTTGCAGCCATGGGTGAAAGTGTATATAATGTGTATTGATTTACTCCAGGTCAGTCTCATGAGAGGCTAGCGATCCATAAATTATTCTTCATTCTTCTTCCCATAGCGCTGACTTGCTAACCTTAGAGCAATAAAAAAAGAAACGGTTCCATTTCAGTGAGAACTGCAGCAGCCCTGCCTTGCATTTGAGTGCACTTGGTTTTGACTTAACCGATGTGGCCAGAATGGAGGATTGAAATGTATAGGCGCTGAATGGCTGATTCTCATCAGAGCGGCTTCGTTTTCTCTTCCGCCCTGCTGCTTCATCTTTTGGAGACCTGGACACGATGGCTTGGTGTGGGAGTTTTAATAGCTGCTTGTTCTTTGCCTTGCAGCTCCTCTTCCCCTCAGATATGGAGCTCACCATCCATAACGCATTGGTGGGTGTGTCTTTCTCAGGACCTCAGTGAAGACCTCATCATACCGCACATAAACCTGAAGGGCTATTATAGCTCCCAGAGTCCAGTGGTGGACCTCAGTCACTGCTTTTAAGGGGTGTGAAAGTAGAGTAATTAGCATATTGGCAGTAAAGTAGTTCCAGTGGGGTGATAAAAGGAATGGTGTGGAATTTTTTTCATGTCTGCATCACTGCACTGGCATTGAAGCATGACCTTTACTCAGGTCAAAGGTCAGCACTAGGGTCCAGGGTCAATTTTGTCCAGAGGGAGACATGACCAAGAGGTGTATTTAATTACACTGTTTCATTGGTCAGCCCATAGGTGGGAGCATAATATCTCTCTCTCTCTCTCTCTCTCTCTCTCTCTCTCACCCACCCACACTCATTCACTCACACACACACACACACACACACACACACACACACACAGACACACACACACACACATATATATATATATATATATGCAGCATGAGAGGGAGCAGATGAATACAGTAGCCTGACAGAAATAGAGGGAGAGATGGCGGTTATAATAAAAGCAATAAAGGGCTTATATTAGCCTGGCCTGGGTTTGGAAAAGAATTTAATTTGAGGAGTAACACCCACTGAATGTTATATTATTCTTGCGCATGTTTTGATTGAGTCTGATCAGATTAAACCGATGGGAAAAATAAATATGAATTTTGTCTTTGAGAGTAAAATACTCCGAAGACTGTCTTGCAAATGGTCATGTTTATCCTCAGGTGAATTGCTGAGTGACACCTTCCCCTTGTTTACACTTTAAGAATGTCACCCGCAATATTAAAGCATGTAGCGTTTTATTGAAAATGTACTGTATTTTAGCTCACGACATGGAAAACAATTGCATACTTATTTATTTAAATAGATTTGATTCATTCTGCAGGCAGATCATAATTGCATACCCTGATCTGACACATGCCCATTAGCATTTCAAAATCTTACATATTTCATTACCTCTAGTGTACATTTATGAGA
Source organism: Alestes dentex (assembly GCA_037576975.1). Taxonomy (NCBI): domain Eukaryota; kingdom Metazoa; phylum Chordata; class Actinopteri; order Characiformes; family Alestidae; genus Alestes; species Alestes dentex. The sequence continues at coordinate 11,586,246 of JBBIGA010000018.1, forward strand.
TCTTAAGTCATTTTGAAGCATTTCTGTTGGTCCACTCATTCTGAAATGTAGAGCCTGTCTGCTGTGTCCAAATCATGCTGAAAATGAACAGCTGTCGTCCCAAAAAAAAGAGCAGATATGCTCCCAGAAATAACAATAACAGGGATACAGCCACATAGTCTGATGACTGTATGTTGAATGAGGCCATTTGTTTGGTTTATTTAACATTCAATTCAGTGTTAATAAAAAGGGGTTTTCATGTTCAGTCCTGAACACTGCAGAGGTTCAGACAAGTGCTTTTAATTTTGTTAAATGTTATGGATTGAGATGCAAAAGTGTGTTAGAAAATGTCATTTAAAATCTACATGCATAGGCATATTTATTTTTTCTTTATTTTCATTCATTTCCATATCTCTTCTATTAAATCTATCCGCCTACCCTCCCAATCACTCACCCACCCAATTATCTAAATGATCAATTTCATTTGACCCTGGTGCACACAACCATATTACATTTATTGAAAACTTAATTCATGACACCTCCAGTGGGGAAGTTTGCGTAGGGAAGTTTGTTTGTTTGGCTTTTATGAACGTTAGTAGGCACATTTCTCTTGTTACGCAAATGCGATTCCGGCTTGCAGGTAATATTTCACACTTGCACAAATAAAGCCGAAAAGATTGTTAGGCTTGGCGTCCGGGGAGTCAAGAACAGAGTAGTAAAGTCTGCACTCTTTCCTCAGCTGAGGGCCAACATTAATACTTGCAAGCGAGTAAAATAGCCCTGACAACTGTGAGGCAACACATACTCACAGACCTTTACTGTGAGTTTATGAAAGGCCTGACAAACAGATGCTGCGTGTGCTCATGAAGGCCGACTGAAACTCCAGCATTCGAAGGCGCACACGCCGGGGGAGAAGAGCGGAGAAGCTGTGAGATCTAGGGGCTGTGGTGTAGCATGCCAAACAGCAGTGTGCGCGTGTTTGTGCATGACTGTGTGTCAGTGAGCAGTCACCTAATTGCCTGTTTGCTGAAGGAAATCGAGGCGCTTCAGCTTAAAGAGATGAGATGTTACGGTGGAAGGCACGCTGGAAAACTAAAAAGTGTGCTTGCCGGAATGGGACAGAGATGTGACGTGTTGAAGACTGGAGTCTAAAGAGTACAGTCGGAGTGCCATCTACTACAGCAAGCCTACAGTTTTAGGCCCATTCCTAAAACCATATTAACACATCTGTGTGTTGCCGTACATGGAATGCGATGAGCAGACTCTGTCTGAGCCAAAAGAAAGCAGTGAAATGTTTTCTTTAGTATCACGCAGACTCTTTTTCTTATTAATGATCTGTATACCTTGTAAGTTTTAAAGAGACATTGCTGTGCATATATAGGCTGCAAAAGGAGCCCAATTTGAATTCACAGTGTTTGTAATGTCACAACAGAGAGTACAATTAAAAATGCCTGCCCATTCAGCCAGCAGTAGTTTAGCCCACTCATTTACACTGTTAGTGGTTAAGAGTTGGAAGTGCCATCAGTCTGTAGATTTGTTGGAGTAGATGATGTGGGAATAATAAAACGAGGCTCATTCACTGTGCTTCACAGAAACAGAATACAAAATAAGTAGAATTAAGTAGAATAAAATAATTGAAGAAATAAAAGAATACATACAAGAAAACTGAAAGTGCAATGGAAGTGCAAATGTTTAAAAATAGGTGGAGGAGAATAGTGCAGTTTTTAGCAGCTTTTTGAAGCTGGCTACTATTGGTGCATTACATACAACTGTGTGTGTGTGAGAGTGTGTGTGTGTGTGTGTCTCAGTGCTCACCCAATTACCTGTTTGCTGAGGGTGAGCAAGGCGCCTCACCTGAAAGAGACACCATGCTTCATGGAAGTCTGAAGAGTGCATCTAGAGGGCATTCCACTATAGCAGGCCTGCAATTCCATGCCTCTTCATTTCAGAGCGAGAAAGCCTCTCCATCTGTTTTGAACATGTAATGCTATGAGCAGACCCTTTCAGTGTAAAGACAGTGTTGAATTATTTACCTCTTTAAGCAGGTCTTTGAACACTCTCAGGTAGCATGGAAAGTGGCACGCAGAGTGAATACTGATGGTATGTCTTTGACAATGCATTTCCTCCCCTGATTTTAGAGTGTGGCGGTTAAGCTGATGGGCAAATTTAGTGGTTCCGTTGGTGCAGGGCTGGGTAATATATTATACATATGTGCCTGTAAAGTTTTGGGAGCCCACACAGTCATTTACATTTCTCATTCCATGTGAAAGCATGTGGGTTAAATGAAGCTACTGGCACTACTGGTGCATCATGTTGATGATTCAAATGTAACAGAAAATTCAAGTGAATATGGAAATTGAAAAAAATTGAGTTGAATTGAGATAATTATGCTAGTTTCAAATGTTATTTTCAGCTGACCAGGGTGCTAACCACTTGATGCACATGTCTGCTGCTTCCCTGGTGTAATTACAGCATTCGAAAGTAACATTTCCATTTATGTCAATCATTGCTTTCAAGTGTCCAGGCACTGTAGCAATAGGCTATTGGCAGAATATTTGTTCTGCTTCACTTACAGCCAAGCGATGACCAGCTGCCAGTGGCTTGTTTCAAACAGTTTGAAATCAATTGCATCAATTGATTTCTTCCTGCATTCTAGGTGGTTCTACACAAAAATCTCAAATGTATCTCAAATATATCTTAAATGCCATACGTATTCTGTATATTCTCAAGGAAAGCTTTCAGACCTGTCTTCTGAAAGCAAGTCTAGAGCAGGGGCTCCCTAATCTTTTTCAACTGACTACGAGAGCTTTTGTGGTCACAAGAAGATTTAATCGATGCAGTTTTTTTGTTGTTGTTTGGCTGTTGATGGCATACATTTTTTACAAAAAAGCTTCAATTTACAAAAAAATGACAAGAGCATGTACTGAGTGATAGTTGCCATTTTTTATTTCCTAAAGAGCGAGTGAGATGCGGCAGCTTTTTTTACTCGGTCACGTCTCCTTTTCAATCATTTTGCCAGACCAGTCAAATACATGTACATAAATATGTATTATATGTACGCATGATATAATGTCAAAATGAAATAAATATGTATTATTTTCCCATAGTACTTATTTTAAAAATTGTTTTGTTAGTCTGTGGCTCACAGGTTTCCATACCCTGGTCTGGATATTTGCAGTACATGGTGCAGAAATACCCCTTCATCAGTGATCTTGCTGAAATCTTTCCATTGGTCTCGCTGGAGACAGCTCTCATGGCCTTGACAGTGGAGAAGGTTTTGTACACGTGAGCCTCCCCTGGCAGACAGAAACAACATAAGTATGTTTGATTTTGCTATGAGCTTACAGTAGTCCCCAGAGAGATGATTAAACACATACTGTAACTTCAGAGACAAATGCTTATTAAATTATTAAATAAAGCAGTGACACACACTGCTGTTCCCACTCGCTAAAATACTCCTGAGGCTTTGTTTCTCACAGATAGCTGTAACAAACCTATATATGTGCGTACCTACGTATTTTCTGTTTACTATGGTTTTGGGACTTCAACTCTATAAATACGTAATTTATTTCCTCAAGCATACATGCATTCCAGTTGTGGGTCAATATAGATCTCCTCCCTTTCAGTGATACACATGTCTCCCTCTTGTGGAGAAGCTTCAGCCTGCTAAACATGAGTTCTTTCCGCTTAAGAAATCAAAATCACCTGCTTGCTGTATCTCTGCTCTTCACAATCTCGCATCTGCAGTGTCATTTAAGTTGAGCTGTGGTAAATTCCATGCACGCTGTGAAGGCTGAATAATGCAGGGAGCTGGAGCTGGAGGAGAGCTGACAGATGGACAGCAGCTCTAGGCTGAGCCAGTGGGCTGTGGGTTGTGCTCAGGGGAGCTGCTGACTGAAGACAGGGACCAGTGACGACTCCCACATATCCAGCATCTTCTGAGTGCACTGAGCAGTCGCATCTGGCAGAAAAGCCCACCTGGTTCATTTTATGTGATTTATTTGTAGTTTCTACCACATTCACACACCCAGGGCTTGAACTTCACTTTTTTTCAAACAGTCTCGAGAAGGGATTCAGGGAGCATCCAGACACGCAGAAAGATCTCCTATTTCTTCAGATTTTTTGAAATTAGTGATAGCACAGCAAATGATGGGGAGTCACACACGAGGCAACTTGTTGCTGAACTGAACTTGTTTCATAGCTCTCATGGAAACAAGCTTCCCAATTAACTGGAGATATTATTAGAAAAAAGCAACATTTCTTTTCTTAATTTCCCTTGCTATAATATCTGGAAATATGAGACGCTGACCAGCGTACACTACTACATTGCGTTCAGATTCTAAAAGCAAAAAATCCTGCGAATACATCCTGACGGGTGTGAAAATAGATGGGGAGGCAATTAAACCTGTGCCCCTCACACAGTTCCCAATTTATTGTAGATATTGTGGAACTTTATTAAACTTGAGGGAAATTCCAGCAACACCAAAAAGACTACACAAATAATGCACATACTCTATACTAGGAATGAAAAAAGTCTTAAAACAGACTTTGTGATTTTGTATTATGGTTTTATGAAGGTATGCTTAAATGCAATGAATATTTAAATGTGGTACATGTTGTATTATGCTCATGTATGTACTTCTCTACCTGAGATAGGGTAAGAATTACAGCACTAGTGGTAGTTTCAGACTATTATTTATATCTGCTGACTAAGCTGGTCTAAGCCTGGCTGTAAATTGTGGCTATAATCAAGCTAGAACTGGTGTAATGTAACCACCACTTTAGCTGTACCCTCTGGGTACCAGCACATGGTATTTTAGGACAAGGGCACGCCGCTCTTCTGGCTGAAGCAGAGCCCTGTCTCCCTGCAGGAGCGTCCAGTGGCCAGCTTCTTTAGCTGGCTTTGTGACCGCAATGCATCAGTGGCTAGATTTTCAAGGGTCTTGGACTGGGCTTGGTTTCTCTCTCCACCCTGCTCAACCCTTAGGAGCATCTCATTTATGTGTTGTCAGTGTTCCTTTGGCCAGTCTGACCCGGGCCAGGCTCTGTGTCTGATTCTGGATCTGGCTCTAGTCCCCACCGCTATGCTGCTGATCAAGCAGTGGCTCCTCTGTGCACTGCTCTCTCCACATCAGGCGAAAGGGCAGCGAGCTCCTGCCATTGGCAGGCTCGACGCTTCTGTGTTTGCTGTTTGTTCGCCCTCAGCGGCAGCATCTGTTTGTCTTCGGGACAAAAGCGCTTGTAAATTCTAGAACAGTGTGGATTTATGGGTTTACAGCTCTGCTGAGGCTTTTTATATTCTGTTAAAAGACAAGCAAACATGCTGGTACCCTCAGTTTGCTGTCAACAAAAATCTTCCTCTTTAATAAGACGTTCAGCAGGTGATTACTAATATCTGGACTGATTACAGCCTCGGCCCGAGCAACCCTGTGACTGTTTTGTGGGTGACATAGAGCAGCTGCTATATTGAATACAGATTGTCACGATTTTTCTTGCAGTGTCATTTTGGCTCGTGCTGACAGCTGCTGTGCGTGGTGTGGCTGTGCTCAGTTCATACCTGTATTTATCAAATGTCACCTGCCCAAGAAACCCTCATCACTGTCAGCATGACTCTTCTTAGCTTATTTTTTATATGTAATTGGAGGTGCCCATGGCAGAGTCTGACTGAATCATCCTGTTCGGATGCCAGAGAGATGCAAAGAGGCAGAAATTAGCCCAGAATATCAAAGTACACTTTGCAATAATTATTTTAATTTTTTGTTTTTCCATATACCGCACCTCTCACATTTTTCTCTCGTCATGCGAAAGCGTTCTCTTGCTTCTTTTTTCTCTCTCCCTCTCAACCTTTCTTATTTTTTTTCTCTCTCTCTCTCATTTTTCCTTTGTCATTTTCTCCCATTCTCTCCCTTCTTTTTCTCTTTCCCTCTCTACCTCTTTCTGATTCTCTCTCTCTCTCTCTCTCTCTCTCTCTCTCTCTCTCTCTCTCTCCTGGGATGAGGCAGGTGACAGCTGAGATGGCTGCTGTCTTTTCAGACTGATTGTGAATCGCTAAACAGCTCTTTCATGTCCTAAAAGGGCCGATGTGATATCTGAAGCAGCGCTGACAAAGCCTCATTGATAGGCTCTGAGACTGGCCACTGTGTGAGGAGGCTGCGCATTGCTGGCCTCCACACAATCCTCCACTAAATAGCACACTTGATTAAGAATTTCACTGGAGGAGTGAGGGCTCACTTGTAGTAATGAAAGGCCCTCGCCCATTTAGAAATCAGCCCACAGCTCACAGCTAGATAAGATATTTTTTCTTTATCTTGTTCACTGGTGCTGAGCTCTTAGAAGTATGGCTGGCCAGCTACGCTACTTACACCACTCTCCATCGCTAAATCCTCTAGCCAGTTCATGTTTATTTGTGGATTTTACAAGTGCCACTGCAACGGCCTCTTTTACAGGGATCTCGTGTACACCAGAGGTCCACAAGCACTGCTGCCAAAAGCCTGTTCCCTCTTTGGTATGATTCTGAATGTAATCTTACTCAATTCGGGGCTACCCGAGGGATCAGCTGTCCTGTATCAAAGTTTAAACAGGCGCTATTGCTTTTTAATCTCCCTCTGCACATCTGTCTGACTTTTAAGGATTTCAGTGTTGATTCTCAATAGAAGCATGCTGCTTTCCAGTTCCCTTAGACGTGCTGAATAATTCACGGGCAGATTCCTTTCTAAAGCATTGTAGAGAGGGGGTGGGAACATTGTGCCACAGAGGTAGGTTTGGGACACACACACATATACACAGGGAGTGGAATGCTCAGGGGGATGGCGTCATGCCGAGGCAAAGACAAGATAAATTTGTCATGATGGTACGTTGTTTTCATGTTTGTTAATGGATATCACATCCAAAGAGAATTGAGTGCAAACAGGCCAAGGTGCTTTTGTTTATACGAAGAGATGTCTGACGATGGATTTGTGATGTGAAATTTTGGTGAGATTCTAAAGTGGCTCAGGCTTTATTCTTGTGATTGCAGGTTAGAGAGCTCGTCAAGGCTATGCTGATATTGTAGTATCATTGCATGAATGCTTGTGTGCCGATGTTCGTAAATGATCTGTCAACAGAAACTTGAATTTGTGTGAAAAAAAAAAAAATGCTCATTTAGTGTTTGTCAGTTTTTTCTCATTGATATTTAATGGATAATATCAAATACTTACACTTCACCAGTCACGTAAAACTGTTCTTGATTGTAGCCCACCTGGCTGATTTGGAATAAGAGGTTTGTTCTCATTCATGTCAGCACTCCATGAAGTGGGGTAGGCACAAAGTACTTTTTGGGCAATAGATAGACAACCATTTTGCCAAAGATTGTGACATTTATACAGCACCTTTAGTCGTGCCACCTAGTGAATAAAGTGAAGTAAAGTGTCCCCTTATAGTCACACGTGAACACATCACTGTAGAGCACACAGTGTGAACAATGTGAAATTCTTTCTCTGTGTTTCTCAGTGATGACACCAGCAGATGGATTCGAACCCACAACCTTCTGATTGCAGGAGCAACGCCCTAACCACTTGGCCACCAGAAATGCAAATGTTTTCACCAGCCAGTATTTTGTTATATAAAGGTTCAAACTGCACAGAAATTCACACCCACCACATTCTATGGATGCAAGCCAAATTGTGTGAAATTTTGTTCTTAGGCAGTCCTGCAACTTAAACATGTCAGTATCTCAGGACGCACTTCAGTAAAATTGTACTGATCAAAATATCCACGAATAACCAATCAAAGCATCCAGTACATGCCTAAGTCAAAATTTTGTGGGCTCATTCATAATAGCAAATAGATGTTTTATCCCAATTTCAAGCAAATCAGCCATAAGATGTTCAAACAAAAATATATTTTCCTCCATTCCTGTGATAAGGTCTTCAGAATCCATTTTGTGTCGATTAGCAGCAATCAGTGATGCCCAACCAGTAGTTCTTTATCTGGCTGCATTTTCTGGGCTCAAATTTCAGCGATAATAAGGAGTAATTATGATAAAGCATTTATATGTTCTACTATTTCTCCAGATGTTTATGCTCACAGCACTCCTGTTCCTACCGTACTTTCAGCCTCGTTTGGTTGTGGTGACCACTGGAAACCGTAATTTGTGCAGAGCATCTCTGAGACATTTAATGGGATGTAAAAATAGTAACTGAAAGAGTAGGGACACTTTCATTAATCTTGCTAAAAGCAGTAATGAACAACACCTCTGTACCCAAGTGGATATTTTGACCCAGACCTTGAAATGAAAATAATGGAGATGAAATTCTCTTATTCATGTTGATTTATGCAATTTTAGTTCACTCTTCACAGGTTATTCGAAAGGTGTCACAAAATCTGATTATTCTAAGTAAAAGGAGAATGATTCTATAATAATACTCTGCATTCGTACTCTGGAGCCAAAGCACAATAAAAGCAAGTCGGGCTTCCTAAGTGGTGGAGAATGATTTTGTTAACACATCCTACTAGAAGGTTTCTGAGATGCGTTCATATTTTGGAAACAAAAAATAATTTAATGCTTGATTTTTACATTTGCCTGAGCCCTGTCAGGGTAACAAATGTGTTTTGTTCAGTTTGTTCAGGTGAATATATTCATCATTTGGACCTGGTTCCACTTTTCTCTGCGTGTCTCCTGAATCATTTCCTGAGGTATCTGCCCGTGACGTGGTGGATGATACAGTTCACTGTTAGCTGAGTTTGACAGGGAGCGAAAAGGACGGTTTCATTCAGCCCAATCCTTCTGTTTCAGCCAGAGTATCAAAGAGACATGTTAATCTTCTAAATCTCTGTGTGCATTTCATCTGATTAAATTCTGCTCGACTATTAAAGTCAGAAATTTGAAGGGTTGTTCTTGATACATGAATAGCACTCATCTCTGCGAACGTTACTTCAGAATCTCTAAGCTAATAGAAAGTAGCGTTTAGTCCATCCAAGGCCTTATTATGTCCCCGAGTGTCAGTACATAGATTTAATTTCTTTATTTAATGCTTCATTTTCAGGGAAGCCCAGGACAGCATAAATCCAGCTTAGAGAAAGCACTATACAACCCAAAACCATTTAGAATAATTATTTCAACATTGGTACTGTTTCATCCAGTATAATCTTGGAGTTTAGCATATGACAGACAGTGAAGGACTATTTCCCTGTTGTGTTCTCACCACTGGGACCCTGACCAGAGGAATACTGTCTGCCTCTAGGTTCTGCCTGTAAGTTCACAGAGATGTGTGTGAAGTCTCTCAGAAGTAATAAACCCAGTGACCAGGGCTTAATGTGTAAATGAGGAGAACACAGACTTTTAATGTCTGAGTAGTTAGTAAATCGATGTCTCAAGTCAGTGGTTTAGCTCAGCCTTACTGAGCTCTTTTGAGTGATGAACGCTCATAGCTGTAGTGGCACATTTGCAAGTGCTGTGCAGGGTTTGTGTTGTTTTAGTTATTGTTCCTGATGCTGTGAGAGTTGAAAGTAGAGGTGCATGTGTCGAAGTGCATGTGACACAGCATGCTACTCTTTTCCACATTTCTGTACAATACATTATTATACAATATTTTTCATGATGCATCTGTACATATCATTGCCGAACAGCCTGAACTAGGCATCATATTCACTCTGGGAGGAGCTGGAATTTGAGAAGGCCTGTCATTGGCACTGCGGGGAAAATAGCTTATTAATGTTTTTGTGTAAATCTAATACAGATTAAAAAAATGCCTACAAAATCTCCTTTCCGCTCTTAGCACTGAAACAAGATCTGTTTCTATAACGGGGCAGCCGTGTAATTTGCAATTTCCGTTGAGTTTTTCATCTTTACAAAGGGTACTTTGAATTCCGCAGGGCACTGCACGTCATTAAGTGTTTAATGAGTTAAAGCAGAAAAGGTAGCAGTGTTAACATTTGGCAGAGTGCTGAAAGCTATTGCTTCTCTATTTATCAAACATGTTATTGTCACCATTATTTTATGAATGAGATTACCAGCAGAAACAAAATGATTTCTGTAGCCCTCACAACAACCACCCACCCCAGCTCTCTTTACTGAAGTTGAACTTTCCCATACCACGTGTAGATGATTTGGCCTTCTAAAAGAAACTTTGCTCCATGCACAATGTTTGGTGTAGTTTCTTGACATTCAGGATGTGCTCATGTATTTTTCAGTGAAGCTACAAAGCCTATAAGCCTATAACATATAAAACTAAAGAAGCAAACTATGAATCCAACTGGCTTATCTAAAGGGCAACAGGGCAACATTTGAGGTATGCAAAAAACATTGACATTTAATATTCGATTGACCATTTCTTTATCCGCCTGTCCATAATCGTTGGCGAAGGTAACGCAGACATTATGTTGTTTAACATAGAAACACAACATTCCAGTCGAAAAGACATTTTCACCACTTCTTCCATTCCTGTCTAATTTAGAAGCAGTACATTTCATTATCAAGGACCTTTTGAACACAACTGGGTAGATGGATAGACCATCACCTGACAAGGTTCATTTTAAGAAGCTGACTTTTCATATGAGTATGAAGGAAACCAAGGCCACAAATGTCTCTGAAATTCCAAGGGCTTTCTGGCAGTCTAATATCATGGTCTATGAGCTTAGTTCTAAAGAGGCTGTAAATTGTGACTCTAGTATACTGCCTCGCCTCTTTTTTAAATGAACACACACACACATATA
>JBBIGA010000018.1:11598387-11631207 GCA_037576975.1 Alestes dentex
ATATACACTTTATCTTAGAGTATATATATATATATACTCTAAGATAGAACTTGATTCTATCATTTGGACAGTTAGAGAAGGGGTGAATTTTGACAGAAAACAGTGATGTACTTCATTTAGGTGTTTTATTCTAATTATCTAATATCACATCCGTTGTTTAGTAATGTTCAAGAACACAACTGCGATTGCCAGTTTATTCCATGTGCTCATTCATTATTGAGGATTATAGCTTTTTTTCTTCTAATTTGTTTAATTTTGAATTAAATAATTCATGAGTGTGATCTTGAATTCTTTTGGGCTCCAAAGGTGTAAAAGGTCCACAGTGTTATTGAGATGGACCTTGTCTGGCTCCTTAAGTTGGATGGAATTACATGCCCACTACATGCCAAACAATTTGTTGCATCAGCTTTGTGTTTATTTATTTCTTTTTAGCAAGCATGACATCTTTAAAGGAGTGCTTATGAAGCTGTCCAGGTGACATAGGACTTATGTCCCGCATTTCTGTTTTTTATAATACCGTCCGCACTAATCAACAAAGAATCCCACTGATTTGAACTTTCAAGTAAAGTTTAATAAGCCCACCCATCTGGTTGTCTGTGCTCTAGATGCTCCTGACTCTTTGGCTGAGTCAGACTTTGAAAATGTTTCCTGTTTGTTTATCTGGCTTTCATCCAGCCTCCACTTTGTGTCATCGATAGTTTCCTAGGCTGGTGATGGAAGAAAGGTCATGATAATGTCACGATGACTAAGCATGCGTGAGTGTGTATTCATATTCTCAACATATGTCCCTTCGGCAAGACCCCCTTTTTAAAACAGAACTGTAAAAACAAACTCATAGCCACAACTTCATGCTGGTTGGTTGCTCTTGATTATAATCTCCATAGTCACTGCCTTCAGGGATCATATATGTATAAGTAATTGACACAATCATGAGAATCTGAAATGCGACTGATTTTGCTTATATAAATACTTAAACTGGGTTTTAGAACATTTTACACATGTAACATAACTAACACATTCTGTTCAGCTAGTGGGCAAATGAATAAATTCCAGTGGTTCTTTGCTGACCTTGGCGAACTGAATGCAGCAGGTAGTGACCACAGCCCTTCAATTACCAGTACAAATAAAGGGATCCTGGCTATTTAAAAAAATATTTCGGGAGCTTAGAATTCTCTTCTTCTGAACTGCTCCCAAAAAACTTACCTTTACATTAAAGTAATCCAAAGTAAAGTGACAATTTTGCAGACATACAACAGCACAGACAGCAAGGCTTGAGTAGAACAGACTCCAGAGACATTTGAAAAGGATTTTGTCTTGTGATGAAATGTCATTTCCCTCAACTGGGAGCAGTAACCTTTACGTCTGCATTACAGCTGGCTCTTTTATTTCAAGGTAAAATCAATGATCTCTAATTGCCCTCCTAAAATAGGCCTGACCCTTCAGTACCGAAGACCATGTGCTCCCTTTCTGTTCCCAAGGAGAGGATCTTCTCAGGACGGGACATTTAAAACAAGAACTAGGCCACAGTACTTCATTTTCAAGGATTTCAGCTCGCGTTGCTGCATGGTTTTGACCAAGGTTGCAGGGTATGCTTAAGGCACCCTAGACACATGAAAAAGTCTTACAAAGGTCCTTTAACTTCGGGGGCTGGACTTGGTTTTTCTCTGTTTTCTCCCTTCTGTAGCACGGTTTCTTTTTTTAGTTCAACCTGAAGGTCAGTTGAGGCTTTATTTCTCCTTTTCTCAGACACTCTGTGTTTTTGCAGACCCAGGGGGGACGGTACAACTCTTATGGAATAATAAAAACCAAAGACCAGAGGGTCAAGCTGACAAAACCACTTATTACACCTAGTTTGTAGGACACACTCACTGTGACCTCTCCCCGAGCCAGAGCGTGAAAAGGTTAATTCCTCTTTTCTCCCTACTGACTCTCACTTGTGTGCTCTCTCTCTCTCTTCTCTCTCTCTATCACTCTCTCTCTCTATCTTCTCTCTATCTCTCACTCTCTCTCTCTCTCACTCACTCTCTCTCTCTCTCTCTCTCTCTGTCTCACACACACACACACACACTCACTCTGTTGTGTCACTGGGAGTCACGTCTATCACTGGACTTTCAGGAAGACTGAAATGGCATTTCTCCTCAGATTGCAGGTCACAGTAGAAGCTGATAAAGCAGTCACCTATGGGAAAAGAGGAACACCTTCATTTCCTGGGTCTTTAGCTTTGCTAGAGTACCTGTTCTTCTGTTTTAATTAAACGGACCTTGAATGTGGTATGCAGGTCTCATTTATCCAGTCAGATTGAGTCATCTCTCACAGGCAGAGCCTCTGCTCCACTATTCTCACATCATTCTACTCTCTTGCCACCTCCACGGCCACTGCACAGTCCACAGACTCACAAGACCTTTTAGATATAACACACCTAATGTACTTGCCTTAAAACTCACAAGTAAGTAAACACGTGGTATAATGCTGTAATTTCAATACTACAAGAACCCTTTTGTAAAATGGGAATACTTCACTTCAGAGTTAAAAAAAAAAAGGCACTTATCATATGGAAGGGTGGTGCTTCTTATCAGTAAAACTGTGTGCCTTTAGTTAGAAGAACAAAAACAAATAGAGACCCTTGCTTTGTCATTTTTGCTCTCACTACTCCATCCTTCATGTCTAGTAACCATGACACCCAGGGAAAGGTAAAACATGAATTTGTGATTGTAATTCCGTTTTCTCAGTGTGCTGTGCTGTATTGTAGTCTCTCAGTCGTAGGTACTTTTACAGAAAACAGCTGTAGAAATTAAATGTCTGTGGACATATACAACATAATAGAGGCCTTATAGTACTTTCACTTCTTTGCACATTTCTGGTGGTACTATCTACCAGCAGTCCATAACACATGTAGTACACTGTAGTAAACTATAGTAAAACTGTTGTAACAAATGACTGATTTTGATTCTGATTCAGATTGTCTGAATTTACTGTACAATACCTGTAGGAATCCTTTACAAATACCTGTAGTTTGACTGCAGTTCTTTTTCGTAAGGACACTTTCCAATTATGTCTTCTTGTGTGTTACGTATTGTAAGGTGGCAGGTTATTTTTTTCACAGAGGCTTCAGTTGGAAGACATTTTCTTTCTTTTTTTTTATAAGGGCTTTGCATTTACCATAACCTGTCGGCAGCAGTCCACCTGGGACATTTCTGTATTGCAAACAAATGGAATGTAACACAGGCTGGTAGAAACCTAGGTTAATGCTTGTACATAAGCTATGTACGGCCATAATCCTTTACAATACATCTCCTACAGAGAGAGAGAACGAACTGAGCCATCTCCCACACACACACATTCTCCCTATATGATGTAATGAGAGATGCCGTGACAGTGCTGGGGTGGCGATACACTCACACGGACACACACACACACACACACACACACTCTCTACACGGAGTAAAAGATTGCTAGAGCTTAAACCCACAGCTCTTTAGTAAGCAGCTGCTGATTCTCAATCTTGACTGACACCTCCACATAGCAAAGTGTTTCATTCTAATGCAAATTGTGATTATGTCTGTGAATATATACTCTTTAAAGCACATAAGAGCCATTGGAAGGAGCGAAAGTCACAGCAGGATATCTAAGGCTTGCTGCTTTAGTGACTGGCTAAGTATGCAAATGAGACTTTTTCATAAAGTTTGTATTTCAGCCTAACTGCATTTCACAAGTTAACGGCTGTGTATCGTACAGGCAGATCACTGAAAGCTGACTCTTGGTCCTACCCATTAGGGTGTCTTGATTCAAGGTGACTTAAACGGATCAGGAGGTTAGAGGAGGATCAGCTTTGAGCTGCTCCTCTTTAGCCTTAGTCTATGCAGGCTCCATCCATGCCAAATGGCCCACCGTCCAAAATTAACTGTTGTTCTCAGGGTGAGAGGTGGGTTTGTGAGTTTGTATCTTCTGCAAAAGGGCCCACATTGAGAACTCAGGCAAATGAATTATGATCGACTGTAAGCATTAATCATTTTATTTGATCTTTTAACCTTCCCATACACTCACCCATCCAGCCACTATTCACAACTCACAGTTCGTAAACTCCTTAATGAAATTCCCTAGGCCTCGCCAGATCCATTTAAAGACCAGACTGTGAAAAGTGTCCCTGATTGATTTTCTTCAGATTTTTTTTTTTTCCTTTTTTCGCCACAAGGACTTAATTAGGGGAAAGAACCAAGAAAGCAAAGAGAAAAGCAGCAAAAAGAAGTGAGGAAAAAATAGATGTGGTGTGTCTGGTGTGGGCAGTGTGATTGGGTGATGGATTATTAAACTGGTCCAGCGAGGGCTGTGTTGTTGTGATGCTGCTGTATGGGACTGAGCTCTTGTAGCTTCTGAGTTTTTTTTTTGTTTTGTTTTTTTTGTTTTTTTTTTTAGTCTCTGTTTTGTCTCCCAGAACAGAGCTTCATCAGGGAAGAACAAAGCCCCTAATAAAGACCCTTCATCACAGCACACTGCTAATGCACCATTACAGGACCTCTTGCCTCACAAAAGTCTCTTACTCAGCCGTACAGGAGTTTACCTTCATGCAGAATACTCACATACAATCATGCACGAATGGCATCATTCATTGGCATAAATTATCTGTCTTTATCTGTCTCTCTGTCTGTCTATCATGCTGTGACTCTTTATATCTTTCTGTCTCTCTCTCTCACTCTGTCTGTCTTGCTCTCTCTCTCTCCTCTCCCTCTGCCTCCTCTGTCTCTTGCCCTCCCCACTCTGTCGCTCACCATTGCTAATATGCCCTCTCGCTATTTTCGCTGTCCTGCGTGGTTTCAGCCTTTGGCAGGGGTTTTTAATGGTGAGGGATTAGTTTTCAATCATAGGTGAGGCTTTGAGAGTCAAATGAGGAAAAATTGCACCAAACTGCATTCATGATCTAAGAGGCTTGTGTGTGAGAGGGTCGATGTTGCTGGATGTGCTCTGAATGTGTGAGTAGAAACTGAAGGCCCAAGTCGGCTTTGTCAACCTCCAATCGATGCTGCACATATCAATCGTGTAGGAATAGTGAATCAAAAGTGTGTGTCTGATTTGGATGAACTAGAGCCAAAGCAAACCTCATACAAGTTTTCTCCATTACTTAAATTATGTATTAATTCCTGGCTTTAATTATTCAGTGTGGCAGTGGGAGATATATTGTTTGCGTGTGTGTGTGTGTGTGTGTGTGTGTGTGTGTGTGTGTGTGTGTTAAACTTGTCAAACAGTGGAGAAGCCATCAATCTGTGAACATTAGCAGTGTAAACCTAAGGGCTTTAGATCTTGTGTAATTGCTGATGCGCCCTGACTCTGTGCTTCATTAAAACCCAGAGCCATCTCTCGCCACTTTGGTCATTACACATATAGCCCTAACCTCCGAGCTAACCTGCTAAAGTGCTTTTTTACCAAACACAACATCAACACCCACTCTCAAACTGCCAACAGTGAAATACACAAAGCTGTCCTGTCTCTCTGTGTGGCCTTTATCTCTCCTGCTGTGAGAAACCAGGCAGAAAAGGTGAGGCTGACCTAATTGAGGGTGCCTAAAGGTGTCCGCTGTGCGTATGCCTCTGACCTGGAGCTGCACTAATGCTTAAGTGCACTGACCGCTGTTATGGAGAGCATTACCTGCCAGTTCAGAAAGCCAGCTCGTTTAGCCTATGTGTGAGTGTCATTAATTATTCATGGTGTCTTAAAGTGTTTGAAATCGGTGCAAACGCTTCCCTATTAGCTTTGCTGTTAGGTATGTTAGTGTTCAGTGGTAATGTGCTGTAATGCTGTCTTCGGCAGCAGTGAGCCGAGACAGGTCTGGTGTCTGTGTGATTTACTAGTCCTCCCTGGTCGTATATCACTGCTGTGTGGGATTTCTTATTCAGGAGGAGATTGCGCTGGATATTTCATTCCATTAATGGCGAGCAAAATGTCAGCCATCTCGTCCCAGCCTGTGGCTGGCGTGTCTTACTCCATCGCCTCCCTCTACTTGTCTCTCTTACTCTTGATAGATGGAGAGAACGGCTTCATTCACTCGCACCTGTAAATACACACACACACACACACATCTGCCCTTTCATGCCTTAAATGAACGTACCAATATGTACTTGTCACTTAATTCCTTTCTGACTTGCCATCCATATCTTCGTTCAGCCATATACTACCACCACTACTACCACTAATAATAATGATAATAATAATAATGCTTATATTCATAATTGTAATGATATTGCTGTTATTTGTGTTCTTTGTTATTCATATTAAATATGTTCATGATAATTACAAATAATGATTTATGCTTTTATATTGTGACTGCTGTAAAGTATATGAACGAAATATTTGAGCACTGCGAATAGTCATCATAATAAGAAGCAGGAGTCAAAATCTCTGAACCTCCAACTAAATGCAATTAAGATTCTTCAAGAAACAAAGCACTTACATTCCGCTTCATAAATGTGACTAAAGGACGATTTATTTTTGCTTTATACTTTACAACTTTATATAAAAGTTTTCTTGGACAAAAAAAATAATAGCATTCTTTTTTAAACATTCCTAATAATCAGTAATCAGTTTGAACAGGTCACTTGCTGCTTTCAGGTGGTTTTTGGTGCCTTTTAAAACCCTTAATAATAATGACAATGCTGTGCTCTGTATCTCTTTAGAATGCTGGTGCTGACCTATCACTGTGCTTTAAATGGACAGTGATAGCAGGGGGTTTTGTGCCCCCCAGTGGAATCCATTAGCACACAAGAAGAGCTCATATATCAGTGTCAGGGAGAAAGAGTGTGTCTCCCAGTAGTGGACTCTGACAAGTTCCAAAGCACGATAGACACACTCTGCATTAAATCAGTAGCTCAGTGCGTTAGTGTAGCTATCACTTTCCATAAGTACCAGCGAGGGTGTCTGTTCTACAGGTGTGACGAAGAAATGAAATGTCTCTAGAAAGACATTCATATTTGAAATGGACATGTAGAAGTACAATGTTGAGTTTGGATCTGCTGAGTCATCAAATCCCCTCTTCATTCCGATGACAGTGGCTTGTTTTATAATAATCTCTCTCTCTCTCTCTCTCTCTCTCTCTCTCTCTCTCTCTCTCTCTCTGTAGTTGTGTGGCTGTGGATTGTTGGGTGTAGGGATTTGGCTGGCTGTGTCTCAGGGCAGCTTTGCCACTTTCTCGCCTTCCTTCCCGTCCCTGTCCGCTGCCAACCTGGTCATCGCCATTGGTGCCATAGTCATGGTGACCGGCTTCCTTGGTTGCTTGGGTGCCATCAAGGAAAACAAGTGCCTACTCCTGAGCGTGAGTATACACACTCACACACACACACAAACACACACACACACACACGCCAACACACACACACACATACACACACACAGACTCACACCCTAAACTATCCCAGAATGAACCAGCCCAGTAAACAGACCTGTGGCTACTTTCTAAGTCTTTATCTTTGCACTCCCTTGGTTGTTCAATGAATAAATAAATGAATGAATAAATGAATGCTCCTTGCCTGAAAACATTTTAAACCGCATTCATTTTTCACTTTAATTGCTGCGCACCCTGGTTTTAACTTGTTAAATGTTTTAAAACTTTGTATCCTGTACATCAAGGACTTTAAAAGAGCTTTTGCTCCAGGTCTGATATAAGACATTGTTTGTCTTCTACCGTCCCCAGCAGAGCCACTTTTGCTAATAAGCTCGGTTGAGCTAATGGAAGCTTTCATAAGTCTTCAGGCTGCTGAGGGTGGGATCAGGGCTAGAGAAGAGAACTCCCATCACTTCTGTCCCAGAACGTCACTAATAACAGGGTTTTACAGCACTCTTTTATTTCTGGCCGTCACACATGCAGTATCTCTCCACGTGCATTTACTGATTATGCCCCGTTCTGTCTGACTCTCGCGCTCACTCTTGCTCTCTCTCTCTCTCTCTCTCTCTCTCTCTCTCTCTCTCTCTCTCTCTCTCTCTCTCTCTCTCTCTCTCTCTCTCTCTTGCTCTCTTGCTCTCACTCACATCCTATTAAGTATCACGTACAAAGCCATCATCTCTTTTTAATAGCACCAGTTACGGTCTAATTGAGAGAGCTTGTGACATGCAGCGCTTTTGTGTCACTTACAAGCCTGAATTATGGATAGGTCAAGATGACATTGTATTTTATGCAGTAGCTAGAATTCCACCGTCATGTTTCACCATGAGTTCGGGGATCTGGGTCTTTGTTTGGAATTATTTATTTATTTACTTATTTATTTATTACTAGACAAACCTGATGGCCTCACACCAAATTAAAAATAATCGCATGCATTTAATATCATAATTAGCACTGAAGAAAAAAAAAAAACTCCTAAAAAACAGGAGCTCTTAGAGAAAGATTTGCTTGAAGGGCAAAATTCTGTTTATGTATCATTCAGTATCTCCATGCAAACAAAAATGGCAATCGCATGAGTGAAGTCAGGGACTCCAGACAGCAGAGCTGATATTTTAATACCATTTTTTTGCGCTTAAGCCCCTGTAAATGCTTATTAGATGGAGCCGGTGTATATTTGAATTGCCTGACCTTTTAGGTGGCCCAGCTCTGTGTGCAGTATATATAGCTGTGCAGCTCTCAGAGAGAGTGAGAGGGTTCATTAAAGCTGGGTGCTCGTGGTGTGCTGTAAGGTTTGGAGCTGAGAGTCTGCTTCCTCTGATGCAGCTTTAGGAGAAAATGTGCAGACTTCACAACTTTATAAGCACTACTACATGTGACAGAAAGACCAAATACACACACACACACACACACACAAACAAAAATGCAAAAACACATGGTCTGTTTCAGCCATCATCTTGTGCATATACTGGCAACACCAGCATTTTCCTCTGTACTGATAGGGAAGCAGTATGGTAAACTAATCATTTGGAACCTTCAATGCAAAGATTCAATAAACAAGCATCTAAAGGGCTTTCAGCTGGGCGAAGCTGTAGCTCATATGTACCCAAACAGCTCTGATCGGCGGAATGATGAATGGGAAGTGAATCAGGCCCTCAGTGAGCTAATGTTTACAGCCTGACAGGCGCATGCTCTATAGAAGATTGGGTAAATATTTAGCAGAAGGAGAGTAACGGAGCAAGAGAGATGGGAGTGCATTTGGAGGAGGGAGGATTCATCTGAGTGGAACTTCTCCTCCACTTGCCATGTTCTCTCTATGTGTCTCTTTGTGTCTCGCTCTTTCTCTCTGTCTGCCTGTGTGTTTTCCTCCCAATAATTGCTCATTTACTTCCTCTGTTTCTGTTTGCAGTTCTTCATTGTGTTGCTGATTATTTTGCTGGCAGAGCTGATCCTGCTCATCCTCTTTTTTGTGTATTCGAATAAGGTAAGCACAAATCTCACACTGGCAATACAAGTTCTCTCATGAAGGCCACACACGTTCTCATTATCACACATACAAGTGGATTTGTGGTCTATCTGAGATTTTTTTGACACAGATCAGCGTCTGTTACGCCAGTTGTCTGTCAAGCTTTTTTGAGAACAGCTGCCCCTTCGGTCTCAGATGAGGAACCTTCAGTGGTTCTGTGCTTCGGCTGTTACTCAAAGGTCAATGGCCGTCCCACACAATGGAGCCTGATCTTGGCCAGTTGGCGCTGAGCAATCAGTGTTAAGCTTTTTCTTAGGGTACATCTCTCTATTTCCCCTACCAGCCGATTCTCGTGCTGTCTACTCCCACGCCCTAAGAGCACACTCAGGCCCAAGACTGGCTGGTGTGTACAGGACTGTGCTATGTGACCCCTTGACATTACTTGAATCCTCCAAGATTACTATCCATCAACAGCATGTGTGGGTTCTCTGGCCCATTTTGATAAACCCACAAGTGTCACTCAGCAGATGCTCTGAAAGTGCTCTGACGAAGGGCAGTAGCTTCACGCTGTCTCCTTTTTCAAAGCAGTGTTGAAGGTGAGTGCAGTTTCCAGTCTTACCTATACTGGCAAGTGGGAAAAACCTTTCATCAAGAACCCGACCAACATATATTAATTGGCTGATAATATCAGCCAGTAATGATGTGCTACCACTTTATCAGTATCAGTCCAATTAGCACTGATAAAGCAATAATAGTGCCCTTTTGTACATTATGAAGTGCTTCACAGTCAGTACCTGCAAACTCTTATTACTGCAGTACAGACTGAACTGGAAACTGTCATGAACAAAATAACTAACAGGTGTAATACATCCAAACCCATACTTTAGCATGCAGACAACATCTTTCTAGTAACAAAAAAAATATTCAATATAAAAGCTAATTAACAATGGGTGACAATCATATAGTCACTGTAATAATCAAACTCTGTATCTTTGTTTTAGTTTAGTTTTTTTTTTTTATTACGTGGCTTGAACATATGCGTTTGCATTGTATCAACATTTCATGACAATCAGACCAAAACAAATTGTCCAGAATTGCTTATAATAAAAGTCACATTGAGATGTGATCCCGTGAAAGTGAAGCATGTTTTCTTTTTCTCCTTTAAAGTTTGACTGACTTCACATCATCAGTAAAACACTGTTTAACTGATTCTGCCAGTTTTTAGCTAATAAAAACTTTGAGGGAGGTTATCATTACCCACACAGTCAGCCTAGCACTCTCTGCGGAAGCTAAAGGAATTCACTTACCCACAATCCATTTAGAGATGGGATCTGCATATCTCTGAGGCATGCTCTGTCAGCGGGAAATACTGTACGCCCCACCATCTTATCTTAGCTTATAAGTCACTCTCTGCTTTTGACCAAAGCCAGGCTGTGCGCTGCTGCGTTTCAACAAACAGCACTTGTGTTTTTTAAGCTTGAGCGCTCTCTACACCTGATAAAAGTCTGTTTCAGGTGCCTATTTTTCCCCCCTGCTTTTATGCCTCTGTCTTTCTAACCGTCTCTCGCACTGTGCGCTGGAGGCATATAGTGTTCAGATCCAGCGCTTGACTATCAATTGAGAATGCCTCTGTGCAGATTAGGCCATGTTCATGTCTTTCTTTCCGCGTAATGAAAGATAAAGTGATTATCACGTATCTGTCTTTTTATTAGCCTTTAAATGCCACTCAGCTGTCTGCCAGCAAAGCTCAGAGTGGGGCTAATCACTCGTGTCATTCACCAAGATGCGGTAGCACTCTGGCCTGTGTAACCCAGCATGATCAGACAGATACGATGACCAGCAAAGGTCAGAGTAGAGTAGAGAGGAGATGAGCTGGAAAGATTTGTATCCATCAGGCAGAGCTGTGAACTCTTTCATTTCTCGCCTGTCCTCTTAGAGCTTTAGTTCTGGCGTCTCTGAGTCAACCATCACAGGAATCTTTAATTCAGCCACTCATTTGATCTCTAAATCACAAGGCATTTATTATCGCGGCTGAGGAAAAGCTAAACTGGCAGCATATAAAAGACCATCAATAGAAACCATAGATGCCACCTTCCATGCTTCCAACCAAGGGGCTGATTACTTAATTATGACTGCTTTAGTTTGCAGTCTGAGCATGTCAAGGCTGGAGAAAGGTTAGCTAGAGGCAACAACATGGCTGAAAATTCAGCAAAGGGGTATCCGCACGGCCTCCTAGTGAAGCCCTAATGATTTCTGGGAACTAGAAAAATGCACGTCTGTAATTGATAGTCCAGGTTTAATCAGTGGAATCATATTTGTATTTAAACTCTTGTATTTAAACTTGCTATAATAAAAGTATTCTAGTACTAAACCCATTTCAGTTTTGATTGGAATAAATAGGGTTTAAATTAAACAATAAAGAAGTTTTCACTTCAAATATAGTCAAGGAAGCTCTTTTATTTGTTTGGCCTAAAGATGCTGGGTTGAAGGCCCAATTTATCTGTTTAACCACCAGCACAATTAGAACAGCCAAATCATCCTGTCATTTTGATTTTCAGCAAAGGGGGACCAATAGCGTAATAAAATATCACACTAGGTCTTATAAAAGCACTAGGTACGTCACTGACTGCAAATATGAGCATCAGCTCTCTGCCACAGCTTTTTACTGGGTCACTAGAAATACTAGATACAAGGTAAAGTACATGCTGATATGTCTATTGCAAGCTCTAAAAAAGAGCATGGAATGTCTTTTACAAGCTTCAGATGGCCAGGTTTAATGTAGAACAGCCAAAAAACATTAATGTGCAATGCTGTTAGCTTAGGCCTAACATACTAAACCCTAGGGGGCACTAAGAGAAATTAGGGCTATATCACAGAGTTGTGTTTTATCTTCTTTTCTGACAGTGTTTTGATATTCATAGCCCAAACTGAAGGCCAAGCCTTTATAGTCAAGGTGTGCATTCTGTCAGCATCCTGTCTTATTTTCCTCTGTCTCAGCAGTTTTTGGTACTGACGTTCCTTGCCCTCAGATGTTTTGGTAGATGCAGATTACATACAGCAGTGGTAGATACAGTTGGTCCCCTGACTCACTGAACGCACATGCTGTACATTATAATATAGTTCTCTACACACATACATATAGCCATAGTCTGGCCCGGTAGTGACCTGCCATCTGACTGCAGCAGATGGTGGAGGCCAGGCATCAGATTAGAGCATCCGTCTTTACGCCTATGACCTTATTCCAACGTGTGTGACGCAGGACCCTGGCCAAATGAAGCCATATTAGCTGAATTGAGGGAAGCACACTAGCATGGTGCTTTCTGCAGGGGGCTTAGACGGATGAGGGGTATTACCAGAGTAGCACTTTCACGGCTGTTAGGCCAGAGTGGCAGCAGAGTAATGCCTGGGTGACCAGTGCTGTTTAGACCCTAATGGAATGCCATTAATTCCATAGAAGCAGTGGAATTTCAGAAAATGCAGCCTAGCATATACACACAATGGGTTTTGTAGGTCCCCAGCTGGGGACATCACACCTCATGTGCTGAATGAGAGCTCAGCCCTAAATGTCTAATTTTGTTCTACATAATGGATAGTTCCAGTTCTGCAGTCTGCTTGGATGAGCCACTTTCAAAGCTGTTGTGAAAGAGCACACACATTTGCGAAATCAGCTGAATTCTCTATTAATGTGCCAAAAAAAAAAAAAAACAACAACATTGTGCTGGAATAATCTGCGATTATTATGCTGCTCAGCAGCCGCATGTGGATAAGAAACTACAGTGCCTGAATAATCTTAGTGTTTTTATGTGATTAGTATTATTAATTAATGATTTATATTGCACTGGTGTAGTTTAACACACTGTATCGTCATGCAACAACACCCTTTAGTCATGGTCAAATCTGTGTAATGCCTTGCTTCTTGTGGCTTATTGCTTTATTAGTTTACTGAAAAGTCAGCACTGTTTGTCATTCTGATCCATGCAGACTCCAGTGTGTGTGTAGCTCAGAGGGGATTCGAAAAGATTACTGCTCTGGATCTCTTGGGACTTTCGCGCTGTTGTCTGTGCATTTGTTTTTGTCAGAACTCACTGAAAATAAACACAGCTACTCAACTCCAAAAAATCAACAACATCCCAAGCCAGTTAGTCAACTTTCCTCACGCTATCCAAATGTCTTCAGAAAGTAATTTGTCATTAGCATGAGGGTATTTATAACAGTGCATTTAGTGCAGTGTGGTCAGATGAGGCGGTGACGGGGGCTCAGCAGATCACAGTGCTGTAAGTGTGTGGTCTCAAGCTAACGGCATGGACACACCCTGCGAATGGAAATTAGAACCCAGCACCAGAGCTCAGACTTTCCAGCTGAGTGTGCATTGAAGTGAAAGCAAATGGATGGAAATATAAAGGTGGGAGAATTCACACCAAAAACTGTTTTCAGCTCCTTTCAATGCCTGTAATTCTGGTTTGCCTTGTGATTGTGTGAGTGCTATGTCCGCACTCAATTCCTGATAGACTTTTTTTTCTGAGAAGCCACTTAAGTAACCTGTAGTTCAGTCTGTATTTAAAAAAAAAAAGCTATTATGTATTTATTTTATTTATTTATCATTCTGATCATTCTGATTCTCTTTACCTTTTTCTGTTGCTGGAAAAATCTGACAGCCTAAATTCAGGTCCCTCTGCTCTCCTCCTCCCCATCACACTCTCCAAACAGTGGACTCTTCACTGAGTCTGTAGAGGAATTTTCAGGCAAACACCACACACTCAGATTCAGGGAGTGTTTACACTGACGCAATTTCAAAAAGCTAACACCTCCAGGGCTCTGAAATAAAAACATGGGGAAAAGGATATGAGTTTCCACCAACTCAACATGTGCTCTCAAATGCGCATACAACACACATTCACACACATATACACACTTTCTTGTTTGATTTGCCCGTGTCATAACATTAATCCCCCAGACAAGAGGCTTATTTTATAGTTATTCAAAGGGTCTTATCCTACATATTTTTTTGAAATGTATTTATTATTATTTAATGTATTAAGTCCACTTATAATTTATTAATTTTCCACAGGTCAGGCCTTAAACACGTCACACTGTCTAAACACTCACATCTGCAAATCTGCAAATGTCAGACCTGACCAGGACAAACATAAGACAAATTACCATTTAAAACACAAAGCAATTACAAGCAGGTGTCTCCTGCAGCCCACATGCCTCGCATGGCTGAGATTTGGACTGTTTGTTTGATTTCAGTCCCAATGGGACAAGCTTTATTTAAACATCAGTGATCAGTCCATTCATTCAGGGCCGCTCCAAGCTATAAAACGCATCTCACTGGATGAGTACTGTATTGTTCTCCCTGTAGAGAAGCTACAGGAACGGCCCACCAGTCTTCTGCTATTGTATCAGACCTGAATGGTTATATATAGGCCAGCGTTTCCCAATGACAGGCTTTTCCCTCTCATTCACAATAGTTACACTGTATTCAAGCAAATAAATCTGTGCATAATAATGAAGGTTTTAATTATACATTCATTTTACAACAGGGCATAACAGAGTATTTCAGTTCATGTGCGTCAGCCCTTCCTAACACATATCTATATCTCCGCTGTGGTTCAGTTCACTCAGAAAGCTCTATTGATCTCAGCATGTTTTGTTTTTTCTCAAGACACAGTCCTGCAAGTACAATCTCACTGGGTCCCAGGCTAAATGTAAGTGGGTCATATTGGATCAGCTTGTGCAGGGGTAATTGGGACGCCTCTCTTCAGTCGTGAAGCAGAAGTCATTACCATGCATTTTAGGCCAGTGACACATTTCAGCTAGACAGCAAGAGAGGTAACAGCATGCTGTGATAAATATGAGCATTTCTTTGTGTCAGTTCGTGGGTATTCACGTGTTCTTCTGTTCTGATACGGTCTGTATATAATGAGAGTAAGGAATGTCTGAGTGCTGAGGTCTTGAGGGGCTTCTGTACTAGAGATTGATGATGCATCTCCTCCTCTCATTTTTCTCTCTGCTCTGTGCTGAAGCAGGCTTGATAGAGCCTGCGGGCTTCAGGGGAGCTCATACACACCAAAATATCGGCTCTTCTAATGAGTGCAGCTCTTCCTCTCAGACAGACACATGTCTTCTATCATTAGCCCTTGCTAGCTATTAACATCTCAAGTACTCTCAATGAAGGCCTCAGTATGCATTATGAGCATCATTGCTGTTTTAATTTTTAAATACACAGACTGCTTTTTTTTTTTTTGGATTTCAAATGATTTCTCAGACCAAAATAAAACATTTGCTAATGCCTGTGATGAGCTCAGATGTTAAAGATGTAGGAACAAATTAAAATTGTTGGCATACCTATTTAATAGCCCAGTCCAGGAGTCTGTCTCAAAAGAGAATCTTCTAAAGACGTTCATTTAAGTTGTGCCACTTCCCTTTAAATAACAAAGGAGCTCACTTTCAAATTGCCATTTCCTTCTGAAATCACCCCCTTCTGTAAGTGCTTTTCATTCTCCATGCCAGACTGATAGCTGTGAGGCGGTAACGGTCAAGTAGCTCATTTATGCCTGAACATCTCATTAAGACTTCTGATGAAATATTTTTCTCCCATGATCATGGCATGGCACCCAGTCAAGTGGAAAATGATACCGATGCTAGAGGAAACACGTATGAAGATAATCATACATTCTCTGTCTATAGCCTCCCCAGTGCTGGTGTCCCACTTTAGAGCTATGTGCTGGCTGAGCAAATCCATCACTTGTATGGCTAATAACATTAATTTGATATAGCGGTCAAGAGGGGCATCAGGTTACGGAGATCTATTACAGTGAGGACGCCAAAGTTTTTCACCACAAGAGTTTATATATCACTTTCTAGAAGTCCATAACTCATCTCTGCTTGTCTAAAATGTATCCTCTCTAGTGCTAATTGTTGATTGATCAGTTGTGGCTTAATGCATGCCTTGCTGCTATTCCTAGGTGAGTGAAAATGCCAAGAAGGACTTGAAAGATGGCCTGGCTCTCTACTACTCGGACAACAACATCGGCCTGAGGAACGCCTGGAATATCATTCAGGCTGAGGTGCTCACATACATATTTATTATTATTATTATTATTATTGTTCTTGTTCTTGTTCTTGTTCTTGTTCTTGTTCTTGTTCTTGTTCAAGTCAAATAAATAGGACAGTGTATAGCCCCACACTCCATCTAGGATGAATAACCCCTGCTATACCACCGTTACATTATATGCTGGGCAAGATTCCTGACAGTACCTGCTCCTATCATTGTTTGTGACTATGTATAAAAGTGTCTGCCCATTAATGCAATGTAATAGAATTATTTGTTCATAGATGTCATGTCAGATTTAGCAATATATTAGACATTGATGCAAAAACAGTAAAATGGCAAACTGTGTTTGAATTTAAAAAGCCATTGCGATGGATGATTATTGCATTGTGGCAAGTGATTGACTAGCCAATAAAATGTACATCAGAAATCACATGATCAGGCTATAGAAGTAGTGGTGAACTGCAGGATTCCTGTGCTCTTCTTGCTTTCTTTGTACTGTTTTGTTTCATGCTGACTTTCTGCTGTGTCTTTGCGCTCTCTCCGCATTGTATAGTGGAAGTGCTGTGGTGTGACTGGTTACACAGACTGGCATGAGGCTCTAAAGGAGAAGGTGGTCCCGGACCGCTGCTGCCAGGAACACTATCAGGACTGTGGCCGCAACGTAACCAACGAATTCTGGAAGAGGGTGAGTAGCGGCAGGATATTGGGACAGCAGCACTAATGTGGGTGTAAAGCATGGGTTATTTGAGATGGATGCTCTTCATATCAGACAGCAGAATTCAGTTGAAGTTGTCTGGAGGGCACGAACTCTCTGAAAAATTGTGAAAAAAACCCCAATGGAAACAGTGAATGGTTCACATGAAAGTACAGAAGGGATGAAGAGATCTTACCTCACTCGGTGCTCGAATGGTGCACTGCAGTTTGTTTACGTTTAGTAGTAAGCTAAGGGTTTTGAGTTCCAAAGATGGTTTCTGATCTGCTCCTGAAGCAACTCCCAGAATCTTAATCATGTCCTGTGTTTGAGCTTGGCAGAGACTCTGCACCGCGAGACTACACCAACTTTTCTCTTGAGGATCAACAACTTTTGAGTTTTCATCCCATCTGATAAGGCAGACATAGAAATGAGTTAAGTTAGGATGAAGGCACCAGCGGACCAGCGGAGATGTGTGGCGCTGAATTTCAATTTGTGTCTCATTTAGATGAAACATTGATGTTGGCTTAATGGCTAGTTATAAGGCGTACAGTGTTCACAAGAGTCGTGGCGGATTAATAAACCCGTCTGTATACCTTAGCCTGTGTTACGGTCATGGAAAGGGCAAGAAGTAAGAATAAACTCTAATGTTTCACTCCGTTCTGGCCTTGAACATTTCTTATTAATAAATACAGTGAATGGAGAGCAGAGATTTGGATTTGTAAGTGTAAGATTCTTGAAATGATTTTCCTCTATAGACAAAAACATTAATGTTTATGTGTGTGTTTTATTTTAACATACCACACACTGCCTTTCTTCTGGAGCTTGATTGCCATGTGGATGAACTCTGTACACTGTGTTTTGTGTGTGTAAGCCACTTGAATGAAAGCTGTATTTTCCTCTGCTTTCCTCCTCTTGTTTGTCCCTGTCCGTCAGGAGCCAGTATTTCATATCACACACTCATTCTGTATTCATGCTGTATCTCAGCTGCGGTGGTCTGTCACCACAGTTACTTGCTTAGCCAGTTCAGATGGAATACAGTCTAGAGCTCTTTCAGCAGCCTCTTCATACTCAGAGCTCTCGGCCAAGTGTTTGCAGTACTCCGCAAGAGTTCAGACGATAATGGTATGGTGTGTTTAGTCAAACTTTTTAATTAAACACACCAGCTGAGTTATAGACAGCCACAGGGTTCTTTAACTGAGCTGACATTTTCTGTTATTGTTATTATGCTATTTCCTTTCTGTTATTATTATTATTGTGTGTGCGTGTTTTATCGCCAGTTCTGGCGCGTGACATTTTGCCGTCCAAATGGAAACAGAATTTTGCCATCCTAAGCTTCAGTCTCTGCACAATTTAATTAATGAGCAAGGAAGGGTCAGTTTAAGGGGACGGATCTCTAGCCTGCAGAAACGGTTCTTTTGTGTCTTTCCTCCTGTTTGAAAAACATGCTTCTGTGATTCCACACTACAAATCCTGCATCAATAGACAGCGTGCTGATCCTAAAAAAATTTACGTTGTCAAATGATCAGAGACAGTACTCTAGCCCAGTGGCAATGGGGAGCACTTCCTAAAGTGAAGATCTAGTTTGTTCAGGTGATATCGAGGAACTAGTTTTAAATGCTTCACTCTCTAGCCATTGTTAGTGCAAATAAACAAACATATCTGTTCTGTCAAACAGTGCAATCTGTCACATATATATACAAATTAAACATGATTTGAAATGAACCCCTTAAAAGATCGAACAGGTACAAAAAATTATTACGCACTTCTGTGACATGAGTTATGCATGCATGTAGCTGAATATTAAGTCTCAGGCTAAGGCTGCCTAACCCTGGTCCTGGAGACTACAGATCCAGCACAACTGGCTGTAATATTCAGATACCACTGACAGCTTCCATTACCTGGATCACCTGTGTGAGATTAGGGTTAGAGTTAAACGGCAGGGTGGTAGATCGCCAGGACCACGGCAGAGAACCTGTCCGTTTCTAAGTATTTGAAACTGCAGTTAAATTGAATGCTACCATCCTGACATTACAGCTAAATAACTTTATGCCATAGCTTTTTTTGAGTTCGCCATCATCCTCAAACCTAATTACTTCAAAAAAGCCAGTGTTTAAAGTTGCCTTAAAAGTTACATTTACCCGATTCTTTTTTTTTTTTTACATTGTTGGTGTGCTTTATTCAAGATTCATGCTTTGCTGGGTCCCCAACATAGGCCATATGACAGACACTTGAGAAGATCAAGGAAAATACTTCTGCTTAATCATTTCCAGTCATCCATTGTGCCTCAGCTGGGCACAATGCCTGAAGCTGTAAGAGGACTGGGATTTAAAAGGATTAATAATACACTGTAAATATTCTGGCAAAAACTGCCTTGTGCCACTCTGGCCAATCAAGTGTATAAATATTATATTTGATTTTTTTTTCTGCAGGGTTGCTTTGAGAAGGTGGAGGAGTGGCTGGATGATAACAAGCACCTGCTCGGCACTATTGGCATGTGCATTTTGGTTGTCCAGGTAATATATATGTCTGTGTGTTTGTCTGTGTGTGTCCGTAATGTGTATGTGTTAGCCTTCATTCTCAGTGTGCGAGGTTGGACTTAATGAGCTTTACTTGCTGCCCGGTGTCTAACCCTACCGTGCTGAAATATTGATATCTGTTTGAACAGCAGATGCACACTCAGTGGAAAACAGATTTTGTGCATTTGTGTGTTTGTATGTGTGTGTATGTTTCTGTGCATGAGAGTGGATAGCCTTGTCCAGATTTTCATATATATAATATGGGAGCATTAGCTATATAACTTGTGTATATGAATGTATGAGTGTGTGTATCATTTGAAAACTCTCATTAGACGCTGATAGTGCAGGACGTGACAGGATGTCACAGGAGGTGCTCTGCCGCAGTTACTTCTCTGTCCACTGCTGCACATCTGCCTAAATCTTTTATTTCAGAGAGCATTACCTGCCACAGACTCCATAACAATATCTTAACATGCTCTACAAAGAGGCATTCTAGGAAACACTTACTTTTTGACATTTCAGCAATTTGTGCTTTGGCTGTAACAATGCTATACTGCTCTGGGTTGATCATCAGTGCACTATATTCAGTGAAATATTAGACTCAATTTATTTCACTCTATTTTTGGACTGATCAGCCACAGTTTTAAATCCACTGACAGGTGAAGTGAATAACCTTTCATTATCTTCTTACAATCGCTCCTGTCTTGTGGGATACATTGGGCAGCAAGTGAACAGTCACTTCTTGTGAGGTGAATTGGCAAGCTTGAGGATCTGAACAACTTTGACAAAGACCGAATTTTGACGGTTAGGAGATTAGGACAGATCAGGTCTCGTGGGGAGTTCCTGGTATACAGTGATTAGTACCTGCCAAAAGGGGTCCAAGGACAGCTGGGGAATCAGCGACATAGCCTCAGCATGTGAGCAACGGTTAGGCTGCCTGGTCCAGTCCCACAAAAGTGCTACTGTAGCACAATTTTTGAAATGGTGGCTATGATAGAAATGGGTTAGAACACATGTTGGGGAGTCTTGCCATATGCATCATAGCTTGCTGCATATGGGGCTACATAGCAGCAGACTGGTCATAGGGCCCATGCGGACCCCTGTCTCTGAAAGAGCCTACAGTGAGCAAGTGAGCATCAGAAGAGGGCCATGGAGCTGTTGAAGAAGGTGGTCTGGTCTGATTAATCAAGTTTTCTTTACCCTGTGCATGGCTGGGTGCGTGTGTGTCAGTCACCTGGGGAATACAGGATACAAACGGGAAAAAGATAAGCCAGTGAACACAGTGTGATGCTCTGGTTAATGTTTTGCTGGGAAACATTGTGTCCTGACATTCATGCGGAAGTCACTCTGACACATAGCACCTTCCTAAACTTCATAGTAACGGTATTCGATAATGGCAGTGGCCTCTTTTAGTACTCTGGCGCACTGCAGAAATTGTTCAGGAATGGTTTGAGGAACATGACAAAGTCTTTTTTTGACTTGGCCTCCAAATTCACCAGATCCCAATCTGATCAATCATCTGATCATCTGTGGGATGTGTTGGGCAAGCTTGATTGATCCATGGACTCCCCACTTCACAGCTGACAGGACTTGGATCTGCTGCTAACATCTTGTTGCCAGTTCCCACGGCAAACCTTCAGAGGTGTTCTGGAGTACAAGCAGCTCTGATCTGAGTACGCTGTTTTGGCCTATATTATGACTGATGTGTGTGTATGAGTGTGGAGAGGCTTTTATATATATATATATATATATATATATATATATATACACACACACATACACACACACACACACACACACACTACCGGTCAAAAGTTTGGACACACAACTTCTCATTCAATGTTTTGATGAAGGAACACATGGAATTATGCAGTAAACAAAAAAGAGTTAAACAAACCAGAATATGTTTTTTAATAAGGTAATGATGGACTGTTGTTTCTTTTTACTTAGTTAAGTGGTTCTTAACTACGTAAAAAGTTGAGTGGTTCTTGCCATAATGTGGAGTAGAACCGTAGTGAAATAGGATTACTAACCCGACCATCACAACTGAGGTTCCCAAACACATTAAGAAGGTAAGAAATTCCCACTAATGAACTCTTGACGAAGAACACCTTAATTAAATACCATTCCAGGTCGATACCTCATGAATCTTATTGAAAAAATGCCAAGAGTGTGCAAAGCTGTCATCAGCGCAATACGTGATATTTTCAATATTAATCTACAATGTAGCCAATAATAAACCATTGAATGAAAAGTTGTGTCCAAACATTTGACTGGTACTGTATATATATTGTGTGTATATATATATTGTGTGTGTGTGTGTGTGTGTGTGTGGTACAGAATCTCACTGTTGGAATTTTGCTCAAATGTACAAAAAACAATCCCTCAGATACACATAGCCCACATCCTATTCATGTAATAAAAACTCAGACCCCCACTCTGCCCCTTTAAGATAATGGCTGCTGGAAGCAGGCTGCAAACATTGTTTGATGTGAGTATCCAGGTCGGCCTGAAATGGAAACTTCAAAGAGGCTGCATATTTACAGTGCATCTCAATTTACCTCATTGACATAATGTTTCTATGCACCACACATCACATCTTCCTACTTCGTCTGTGGACAGGAAAATAACTTGCCTTGCCGTCAAACCACCAACTTGAGGGAAGAGCAATTTCCTCCACCGTGAGAGAGATAAGGAACGGTTTTAAAGCTTTGTTTCAGATCTGTGCTTACCTCCTAGATTTTAATAAACTTGTATCTGAGATGGCTTTCAAGAAGCATTCCCTGTGTATCACCACTCTCTTTTTGGAAAGAAAACCGATTTCCAAAATCCCGAACAGTAAACTCTTAAACATGAATGTCAAGAAGGGTTCTTTGGAGCGATGCCATATAAATCGCTTTTAGTTCCCTAACAAACCGTAACGTTAGGGTTCTTTGAAGAATCGTTTGTCGGAAATGAGATGAGTGAGTGTGAAGAACCAGGAAAAAAACAATATGAGAAATCTATACCTGTTAAAGTGCTTTGTTTTTTTTTTTGTTTGTTTGTTTTTTCAGGTCAAGAAACATTTCAGAATCTTAATGTAGCTTTATAGGAGAAGGAAAAATGTCCTTGGGGTCTGTCACTTGAAAAATTAAAAGACTCCTGGTCACACATAATTTGAACCTGCTACATAACACTTCTATAAACAGGTCATAGATGATGTCATATCCTTTCAAGTTTTTAGACAGAAGTTTCTTCTGAAATCAAGAATATCATGGGGAATCTGTCTTCTGTTTGCTGCTGTACTCTTCTGGGAAGACTTTACACTATGGTTGCAACATTGCTGTGAGGATTTGATTGTGTTCAGCCACAACAGTAGGTACTAATGTTGGATGAATAGTTCTGGAACCATTACAGCAGATGCAAAGGGGGACCTCCATATACATATTGAAGTCTATGTATAGGAATGCAGTGTCATTAAAGTCCCTGCTGGTGTAATGGTTATGCGTCCCAATACTTATAGACTAAAGTAATGGGACGCCTGAAAAAACCTGCATTAATGCATGATAAAATAATTGTCAGCATTAAGTAAATATTATGTTAACTTGCCCAGCCCTAATAAACACTGAAAAATATACTGTTCAAGGTTACTTTGTCATGAGCAGGTGTGAACACGTGCATAGTTTGATGAGGTATTTCTTCATGGACCACGGTGAAACATATATCAACATTCAAACAGTTCCTGAGGCACAGTGCCCTGCACATCTGAGCATTTTCACTGCTTCCAACACATCTGATCCAACTAATCAACTGGCTATCAAGCCCTTACTGTGTTGAAGTGGCAAATCAACATTACTTTTGAGTCAAAGGCATTTCGCTGTCAGAGAAACAGGTTTACAATACAAATGGGTGTCGTCAGAACCTCACTGATGATTCACCAGCTGAAACCAAGCTGCTGCAGAAAATGTTCTAATGAAAGTGAGACGATAATCTTTACCTCATCCACCACTGACCTTATCCAGAGATCATAAAGTCACTGTTCTGTTCAGTCCGTCCAAGTCTTCTTGTTCCGTCAACAAGAATCTAAAGGCCCAGCCAGCGCACCAAACTTCAAAGAAGCCAGCACTTATAAACCTGATAATTGCAGATGATTCAAATCAGCAGTCCATTAGCAATTTCCTCCAATTTCCAAAAGATACTTCTGATTATGACCCTGAGTCACTTACTGTTGAAATTGTTCCTCTTACTCTGGTTAAAACCAGGATCACTTAAGAAAGATCTCATAACAAAGCATGTTTTTGCCTAAGATGGGCTTTTTCCATTGCTGCAAAGAACTTATCTTGGCATCTTCTACCTAGCTTCCAATCTTTAAGAACCCCCCCCACCCCCACGCCAGTGATGGAGTAGTGGAAAAGTCCTTGCCTCTGATACTGGAGGATGTGGGTTCAAATCTCGCCTAACAGGCATAAAGATGTAACAAACTTTTGAGACAGTTAAACCAACTAGTTTGTTAGTTCCCACTGTCTCAAAAGTTCAGCAGAGCAGAACCCCCCACGTGTCTCTTCTTTCAGGCTCTATAACCCCAACTTCTCATCACTCAGGAGCGGCAGATGAGTAAGTCCCCCCCTTTCTTAGGTATTTGTGTTTGTGGAGACCCCTGCTCAGGATTTGAACCCATGACCTCCCAATCTTGGAGGCATCGCTCTTACCACTGAGCCACAGGATCTCATAGTGCTCATACCTTTTTTTTTGGACATTTCACTTTCAGATGAAATGGGCGTACAAGTCATAAAAGCCTGATTAGATCCCACAACCTTCTGTTCATAAACTTTTTTATGATATTTTCCTTTCAGATGAATGTGACAGAAATGTGAAAATATAAAGTAGACAACTCAGATTTGACCCCATGATCCCAGATTTGATACCTTCTAGACTTGAGCCCACAGTTTAAACCAGTAGAGCCAGGCCAGATGTGCTGCTTATTTTTGGACATTTGACTTTCAGATGAAGTGTGACATAAAAGACATTGAAAGTAAGACACTGATTAGATCCTACAACCTTCCAATATTGAGACCACAGCTAAAACCAGTGAGCTACTGGACTTGACAAGCTGTCTAACTTATTTTAGATATATGACTTTCAGATGAAGTGTGATGTGCAAGACATAAAGTTAAAGACTCAGGTTTGATCCTTCTGTTTTTGAGACCGTAGCTTAAACTGTGAGCTACAGAGCTAGGCCAGAGGCTCAGGTCATTTTTTGGATGTTTGACTTTCAGATGAAGTGTGACATGCAAGACTTCAAACTAGAGACTTGAGTTTGATCCCATGCCCTCATGTTTCTGAAGTCACAGCTTAAACAAGTGAGCTACATGGTTTGACAAGGAACACCCGTCTATGTATCTGAATGTAGTGTCATTAAAGTCCCTGTTGGTGTAATAGTCAGGCATCACAATACTTTTGTCTGTATTATATGGACAAAAGTAATGGGACGCGCTGACCCCCGCGAAAACCAGCCAAGACGTATAGCTGTGTGCCACGAGCCCAAAAAAGCAACGAATTTTCAAAATAAAAGGAATTTTTTTTTAAAAACCCTGCGTTAATGCGCAATAAAATAATTGGCAGTGTTAAGTAAAAAATACGTTTCCAGCCCTTATATTAATAAAATATAGTACCATTACTGGTAATGCTATAATATTTGCCATGGCCGTAATTACATAACATAAACTTAGCACATCTAAAATTGTAGTATTCCTCGTCATAGCTATCATTGCTGATAGCATGACACGTTTACAGTATGGTTATGTCAACGCTATGTACTGGGATTCAAGTAAAATGCTTCATACATCATGAAATGGTTGCACAATGTAAAAGTCGACTGGCATTTTCTAATGGTGTAAGGCAAGTTAAAGGGCAGTAAATGATGTAAACAAACCTGGAAAATGATTTCTTATAGTAGTAATAATGTTCTCAGGCCACTTGCGTATTGCTCATCTTTCCCTTTGTCTCTGTTTGTTGTTTTGCAGCTCCTGGGCATGGCCTTCTCCATGACGTTGTTCCATCAGATCCACAGAACAGGGAAGAAGTACGATGCCTAGCTGGGCTCCGGTACAGAGGGGGTCTCCACTGCATTATTATTGGACTGAATCTGCAGGCCCCTCTTAATCCCTTACACACCACCATTGGCCTAGTCCTAACCTTATCCTATTTTCCCTCAACCACTCTAAACAGACATCAACCATGTGTCCCTTCTCTTCTCTTCTCTCTCCCAACACCACTCATCTGCCAAAGAGAAAGAGGGACAGAGAGGAAGAGGAGTTCAGACTGTTTGGTTTGAAAACACTGAGGTGGTTGTCTCCCTCTCCAGCTCCTTTAGAACCTTTATTTTGTATGCTTGGACTAACTAACTATTGCAGGAAAGGAGAATATCATGACAACTATCAAATTGCGTTGCTTTACTAATTCATAACTCCCACCCTGCAAGGCAAGGACATAACCTAGAAGACTGATAACCATGCCATCATCTCGGTGGTGTTGTGTTAAAATCACGTGTTAAAATCCCCTCAGTGAAAATGACGGAAGGTTCTATCTTAGCATGCTGCAGTTTTGTACTTGGTGGAAACCTTTGTCATTTTAATGAAATGTTATGTTTTTTTTCTCGTTGTTTTGATTGTTTGTTTGCCCCTTAGTATTTTGATTCTTAGCCTCAACCTCTGAAGGTTGTCCTGAGTTAGGAGACAGCTGGGGTAGGTCTTCTGGTTGCAGTGGAGGGTCAGAGATATACTAACCGAAATCTGTGCTCATAGGTTCGGATTTGTGATGGGTAATTTGAGAAGAGATGCAAAAACAGGTTGGAAATTTCAAGCGAGAAATGAGCCTTCCGTTAAGATAAAGGAAGACAGACAGATGTGGGTATTTCAAGTTGTTTATCACTGTGTTTGATCACCCTGCTATGCAGGTACTCAAACACAATCACTCAAACATGTTCCGTAATCTTTCCCTGTAAAAAGTGAGATAAACACAATATGCTCAGTAACAGTACTTCCATACACACGCTGGAGCCAGTGGTGTATGGTGGTAGAGTCCCTTGGTGGAAATTAATGGACAAAAAGCATGTGGAACAAGCTAAGGGTTTGAAAAGAAGCAAAAGGGCGTGGCCGTTTCTGATCATGGAGGACCAGTGTAGTTTGCCAATTTCCCTGCGCACACCGATTAGACCTGGTAATCAGGTTAATCAGGCGAGCTGGACACCCCTGGGGTAGATAAAAGTGTGCCATGCCTCCTTCCTAAGGCCACCTTCACAAGGACATGGTATCTGTCAGAAAATAGGCACTACTGAATTGTTGTAAACATGTGCGTGGGCAGCGATCGATTTTTCTTCCCACATGACTGGGAATCAGGGAATTCATTCAAACAGGACGGCTTGAAAGTGAACACTGCCAGTTCCTATTCTTCTTCACAGAAGGAAGTGAAAAAAGCCAAGGCTCACTGTGAGCTGTCTCCTTATAGATCCCTGGAGTTGGAATTGAACAGCTCTGTATATACACTGACAGTGATTAGCTTCTCAGCATTGCTCAACATCAGTTTGACTGAAGCTCCGCCTCTCCAGGTTTACACATCTTTAGATGAGTGTGTTCCACCGAAGTCCAACTCTTGGGAACCTTTCTTAAAACAGATAACAGGAGCAACAGTTCTGAGCTTTGCCTTTTTTGTGTAGCTCTTATCTGTCAACTCCAGATGAATAGTAAGAGGTTCATTTCTGACAGATGTCAAAATATCCATGTGATCATGGCCTAACGTAAATCACGTAAAGTCAAATCTTTTAGCAGAGCACTATATACCACAAATACAGCCTTCAGACTACACTAAGCCACAATATGGCTACAGACAGCTCCTAAAGCATTGATTGGGTGTAGAAGTCTGCATTCTTTCTGTTTCTACACATCTCTGCTGCTCAGCCGGTGTTTTTGTTTACTTGTTCCTCCCATCTTTTTCATTATTTTTCAAGCATGGAGCCTGGAATGTGCTGCTGAGGTCGCGCCGGTTTGCATTTTCAACTGACATTCCCTGTTAGGTGAGCTGATATTGTATCCGTACCTCTAGTTCTGATCCTGCTCTGATGACTAAGTCCCTTCTGTCATCTCCTCCCTACCTGCAGCTCACAGGGGAGTGGAAAGAGCCAGATCAAAGGCGATGCTTTTCCAAGATGATAGCAAACGAGGGCCGAAGCGAAAGACCATTTACCGCCTCAACGTTTTGTGGGTTTAATTGCACACTGTAGAACATGGATTACTTTTTTCTAGACTGCAATCATCGTCAGACATTCTGGCGAGGTGAGAGGGAGAGCCGCCATTATGCCGTCTCCTGTCAAACTTGGCGCTTGGACAGCCGTGACCTTCTCCCCACGTGTTAGGCTGGGGGATTAACATGTGCTGTGCTTATAATAACACCACACATCTGATCAGGTATTGATTGAGACACAGCTTTTGTCGTTTACTATAAATTGGGGGGGGGCGGTTCTAAGCAAACAGGGACCAGAGGTGGTCAGCAGTTCAGATTTTCATCCTGGATATGTGGAGAAATTGAGTTGTATTGTGCTTTGGATGAACGTAAGAACGCTGTCACTGTGCATTGCTGCTATGAGAGATGTCGTTTGAGGTTCTTAAGAGGAAGAGGACGTGAGGAGAATGATCAACAACAGCTAAGAAGCATTGCGGACAATAACCCTTTACTTGCTAACATCTGGGGATATCTGAATGCTAAGGATGTTTGGGATGTTGATGTGGAGCTGAAACAATCTCTGCAGGCCAAACAATGTGCTATTGAAGGCAAACAAAGATTGAACACAGTGGTAAAAAAAAAAGGGGGGGAGTCATCCTCTTTTATTTTCATGGTAAGAATGGTTCCAGCAGGCAAGACACCGATGCAAACAACATGTAAAGTGGACAGAAATACAAGTGATATGTGGTTCCGCTCAATAACACTGCATTGTTAATGTCAAGAGTGGGATAATTTCTTAAGGACATCTTTACACTACTAGAATCGTCCATCCAGAATTATAGAACAGGTAACCCATCATCCCTTGCAGGGCCATTATCCTTATAAACACAAGCTGCAGTTGTATTGTTTGTGTAAAGAAAATTTGGAAGAAATGCTACAAATGTAATCCTACAAAACTACATTTTTTTTGTTGTTGTTGTTTTACACTACATTCAGTCAAGCTCAGCTGAGGTGGTTCTCACTGCGTATCATCTCGAATAAAACCAGCAGATGTGAAATAAGGGCATATTTTTCATGACCTGAAATTGCTCAGTGTTTTATTTGCCATCAAGCATTTGAAAGGTTGTCTGTAAACTCGAACTGCACATGGGGAAATGAAATATATAACTGCAAGACAAGGGTAATGTTATCTAACTGTTGCATTCTTGTTTCTTTTTTCTTTTGTACATTGGTTGTCAGTTTTGTCCGTTTTTATTCCATGTGCTGTTTTACTTATTTTATTCTCTTTTTCTTTTGCATCTTATATCAGAAGGTGAGCTCAGCACAACGTAAAGAGAACTAGCATTACAAAACCATTAACTCTGAAAAGGGTTCTCTGGTTCTGGCCGGACTGCCCTGCCGTCTGGTCATCAGAGTTCACTGAAGTTTAGTCTTTGCAGTGGGAAAAATGAACGGTGGGGGGCAGAGGATTGTTGTGCATTCACAAGTGTCTTTATTCAGATGTTATTATAACATGGCACTTCTGAATGTGTGATACAGTCGGTTTAAACCGAACCACTATCTTTTGTTCAAATCTTGAGTCTCTTTGCTGAGCTAATCTTACTGTGTTAATGTATCAGCCCATGCTAAGCTCTATGTATTATCCGTTCGCTGATTATTACTGGCCCAACACAGGAATCGCAGAATTCACTACACAGAACATTTGTATTGTCTGATTGTATATTTTGGTAAGTCATTTTCTTAACTGCCATTGAAACAATTTTGTACCCATTCGTTTCTTAGCTTTTTTTTTTTTTTCCCATTTGTACTTTTTAGTTTTTTAGTTGTGAGGTAATTCAGTTCTGTACATGTTGCTATTGGTTGGTACTGTATTTACATTTTGACACTGTTGCAGGGAAGCATATTTTTTGTTTTCAGCATATCGGAGTAACGGTGATACAACTTATCCTGAGTTTCCATTCTTTCTTTGAAACACTGCCCCAAAATGTACTAATTTGGTTAAGAAAGAAGGGATTTGGGAAGTAACCAACTTCTACCACCTTTGCCATATCTGTATTTTTGTACTACAGTCCTAACCCCAGCACTAACCTGCATATGCGAGCTGTGGAAGCATACGCTCTTGAGTGATGTGTTTGATGTAGTGTCATGGTGGGTGGCAGTTCAGATATCTTGTCAACCCAACTTTGTCCTGTGGAGTTTTTTTTTTTTGCTACATGTAAAGCACTATAAATATCTATATTAGGTGGTGCACTAAATTTCATTCTTTAAAACCTACTATTTTTTAAATAAAGTGTGTCACAAAATTCCATGATAATGTATAGTCATTGACTTTCTTCTTAATGACTGATTTGTATGCACCATTGTAGACACTACATTGGACTTTAATGAAATATCGCCACGATCTCTTAGAAGATACTTCTTTCACTTATATCTAAGTGTGCTAAGCAAGTGTGTCTTCATCAGGCTTTGGAAAGTCCTGCCGTGGATGAAATACTGGTACATGTTTGAAAGTAAATACTACACAACAGTATCGCAGTGAGAAGTGTTAAAACCTTTTTTCTACACATTAGAAACAACAGCTTGGTGTGTGCAGCATTATTTTTATACTGAGCTTTATGGGTTGGTTAATCTAACTTCTGTACCATTTCACCTT
This sequence comes from Alestes dentex, assembly GCA_037576975.1. Taxonomy (NCBI): domain Eukaryota; kingdom Metazoa; phylum Chordata; class Actinopteri; order Characiformes; family Alestidae; genus Alestes; species Alestes dentex. Next base: position 11,628,833 of record JBBIGA010000018.1, read on the forward strand.
GCCTACTTTTCAAAACACTTTCTCTTCTATGCAAAAGCCTTGTTTAGGCTTTTTACTGATCATTTTGTATTAGTTACATGCAATTAAATAAAGTTATTAGAATTGAGCACATATTTCTGTCTGTTTTACAAGACAAGCACATTGGGTTGTATATATTGCGCAAATAAGAACATGCAAGTAAATGTATAACCAATCACAGATAACGTTGATGATTTTCTGGATGTGTGTCAAGAATAGTCTTGGTCTACAAAGAATTTAAAATGTTTTTTTTTTTTTTTTTTCTTTCAGAAATGCCAGCCTGCTGGGCAACAAAAACAAATACATGAAATTAAAGAAATCGCCTAAAGGCAGTGTAATCATTTATGCTGGGAAAGCGCATGAACATTTTTAATTTCACTAGAGTAGCCTCGAGCTGTGTTTTATTCAAAGATAAAGAACGTTTCAGAACACACATCTTTTAGACCATTCGGCACACTGTGAGCTTATTTAAGTTAAGAGGCAAGTAGCTAAGACATCTATACATGCAAAAATGACCTCTCTCATAATATGGCATGACACATAATGATCTAAAGCCTGTCATTATCAGATCATTTTGAGAAAATATTGTCAAAGCTTAGACAGTCACATAGAATTGTCTTTGTTTCTGTCATCTGAGTAGTGTCAGTGGGACAAACAATATTTCCTTGTTCTTCTGAAAAGAGGACTGTCAGAAACACTCCATCTATTTACAGCCCCAAGAATTATTTTTGCAACTCAGAATGGAATATCTGAGCCAGTTTCCGACATGTGTATTAACTTTCATTTTAGTCCAAGTTTAGGTTTAACTGGGGTCTGAGAAGCTGTGACTTTTTGACTCTATGTTAGTGGCAGTTTTACTCAGTTATGGACACAAAGCAATCATCTGGCTGTTAAAATGAGGATCAGGGATCAAATCCACAGCTTGCCAAGTTTGTCTGCTAATGTTTGCATCACTGGGTTCATTCTGTCCGCATTAGGCAGCGCTGGTGACAGTGTAACAATACAACAAAGCTTCAGCACTATTCACTCCCAGTCAGGCCAGAGGGATCCACTGGTGTAATGTGATTCTCCGGCTCTGGTGGAGTCTAGTGTGCATGGTACGACAGTATTGCAGCTGCTGCTTTCCATTATAGGTGGCGGTCACAAACTGAAACACGGCAGCTCGCTTGCATGGTGGACAAAATCTCCACTCAGGCCAGCTGGACTGCTGTCTTTTTTTGTCCAGTAGCTGCTTTTCACCTTCGCTATTACAATGGACAGGGACCTGAATCTCAACAGGGCAGAAACCTTTTCCTTCATCAACCCCTGGATCCGCTATTTTCTCTTCTTCTTCAGCTTCTTATTTTGGGTAAGTGAAGCCCCCCAAGTACCAGCTCTAAACCTGATTTTCAGCAACAATCTTTCCAAAGTGCAGACTACAAGCTCTCATGCGTCTGTGGTAAATTTTCCTATGAATAAAACAGAGTGCAAACAAGAGACATTCCGATGCTGAAAATCATAGCCTTGGCTTTGCAATAGCTTTTACAGTGGCCAATTACTTTTAATGTTTCAACATTTACATCCGCTATTGATCAGGGAGGGGATTTTTTTTTCGTATCTGAATTTACATACAATTGCAGTGGCTTTTTTGCATATGAAAGGCATTTCTCTGGAATACAGATCCTCTGCCAAGCTGCTAAAGGTTCCATGTGATGTGCTGAAGAGGAACCATATACATGTAAAGTGGGGGGAATAATTCTTTGATCCCCTGCTGAATTTGTAAGTTTGTTGAACAGTCTTTAATTTATGATGTAGTTTCATATTTATGGACAGAGACACAATAATCAAGAAAAAAACAAGTGAAGTGAGTATCTGATCCCCTACAACCCAGCCAGACTTCTGGCTCCCACAGACTGGCTGTGTGCCCATGTTGAACACAGATTACAATCAAGCTATTACAGATACTCCTGATCTTAACTCGTTATGTGTATAAAGCACACCTGTCAACAGAATCAGTTTCTTCCATTCCAACCTCTCCACCACCATGGTCAAGACCAAAGAACTGTCAAAGGACGTCAGGGACAAGATTGTAGACCTGTACAAGCCTGGACTAGGTTACAAGGCCATCAGCAAGAAGCTTGGTGAGAAGGTGACAAATAATTTGGAAATGGAAGAAATATAAAATTATCATCAACTGACCTCAGTCTGTAGCTCTATGCAGTATCTTGTCTGGGGTGGACAATCATGAGAAAGGTGAGGGATCAGCCCAGAACTACATGGGAGGAGCTTGTCAATGATCTAAAGGCAGTTGGGACCACAGTCACTAAGAACACCATTGGTAACACACTACATCATAATGGACTGAAATCTTGCAGTGC
>JBBIGA010000018.1:11645988-11656286 GCA_037576975.1 Alestes dentex
GCACCAATCACCAACCCTAACCTGCACCAATCATCAACCCTAAACTGCACCAATCAACAATCCTAACCTGCACCAATCACCAACCCTAACCTGCACCAATCATCAACCCTAAACTGCACCAATCAACAATCCTAACCTGCACCAATAGCCAACCATTACCGGCATGCTCATGTAATCTCAGAATGTCATCACTGTGTAATCATGATTTTTAAATTGTGTATTTTATCGTTGCCTAATTTTCTTTCTTTTTTTACTTTGACCTTTTTCCTCTTAGCTGTTTTAATATGTTCACTTTGTTCTGTTACATTTTAGGTTGATTAAATTTCATTTTATTGTTACTCTCAATGGATTTCCAAGTGAAAATAAAGATTACTTATTATTCAAACTTTGTTTTAAATACAGTGGGCATATCAAATCACAAACCAAGTAATGTGAATCAAATCTTAGCTGGGAGTATATCATTAAACATCATTTTTTTCAAACAAAGTTTTACTCTCAGCCTCCCTACGACTTTTGCGCAGTATTTCTTTGTTCTCTGCTACGTTCCTTCTTGCTTTGAAACATTTACATTTTGATGAAGTCATACGACCCCCTTATTAGTACTGAGTCTGGAGTCATCATTATTATAACAGACGGTGCTTGTTACAAAGGCAGTGAACTTAGTTTGACCTTTTTAATAAAATGATTACAGATCTCCCAAGGCATTACAACTTTGCCCTATGCTGATTAAAAAAAGAAGCAGAATGCACTGTGGGTTGCAATAACATTATTAACCTTTTGACAGCGTACAGAGCCAATTGGGTGAAAACTTCATGTGCTTAATTCACTCCTTTTTGAACTATCTAATGCCTAAAAGCAGGGGTCTTCTGTGGCTCAAATGAATGAGGAAAGATTCTTTCACATGGCAGGAAGTAAGGGAATAAATTAGTCAGGCTCACCCTCTGGAGAACAGCTCCACAGCTTTGACGTGCATTCTCTCTCGGGGTGTGAGGTCCTGGCAGCTGGCCAGCTCCACTGTCCTCCTTACAGCGCCGGCCAGTTTCTCATCCCGCAGCACCGAACTGCCAGTACCTACCAGCTGCAGGCCAGTGCCGATCACATGACCCATCACTACAGCACAGGGAGCAAGAGCACATGCTGAGCGGCCTGAACGTACGCCGCCGCAGTGTAAAGCTTACAACAAATAATAGGAGATACGTATACACTGTTGTTTTTCTTTCAACATTTCTAAATGTCAAGACCATCAAACAGGAGAGGTTCAATTCACGCATGAATGCATCTGGTTACACTCACAGAGAAGTTATTCAGAATCAGAATCAGGTTTACTGGCCAAGTATGTGAGCGAACATATACAAGGAATTTGATTCCGGCTGATGGTGTCCCTCACCAGTATAAACAGTATACATTTATACAACAGTATAAAACAACAATACGTAAAGATACAATGAACAATATACTGACCAATATACAATAACATACAATCTACAATATGAATACACAATATGGATTTATATTTATTCCTCGTGTGCATATCTGAACACTAGGAGATTAAACACAAAGGAACCAGATTCTCTGCTCATATCCCAGAGTGTCTCCAAGCTCTACTCACATACCAAAGTTGGGATCAGCTGCTTGGACCGCGGCTATGCATCCCTCTATTCCGCCTAATGTCTCGTCATTCCGCCAGGTTACATACTGACCATAAGCAAGGACAGAGAACAAGAAGTCAGCTACTGAGAACTTCACATATGCGCAGTGATTTATCATCCCGCTGTCTTTCCCTCTCTCTTTCAGTCTCACTTAGATGACAAAAGGCCTACATGTAAATTGTAAGTGTCCATTTGTCATATGTGAACACACTACAGCACACAATGTGAACAGCACGAAATTATTTCTCCGGCATTTAACCCATTCACCAAGTGAAGCAGTGGACAGTCTGGAACACAGAGGCCAGGGAGCAGTGTGGGGGGATGGAACCTTGCTCAAAGGTACCTCAGAGGAACCCACAACTTTCACATTGCAGGGGCAACTCTCTAACCATCAGTTACCCCTGACTTCATAATCAGGTGGTAGGAGGGCATTCAGTAATGAGCCCTTTGCTCTACCTGATTAAGGATGGCATCGTATAACTTGCAGGCTTCATTGCTGGTGGTGGACAGTGGGAGACCCTCTGCCTCCCACTCCTGCAAAAAAAAACAGAATCAGAGTTTACAATCTGTGTCGGGTATTCAGAGCAGCACACACACCCGTGACTATCTCATGATAACTTTAAAAAAAGAAAAACCTTGAGTGGTTTTCTCACAGAGGAATTGATTGTTTTGGAGATTTAATGTTACGCCAAAAGTGTTGCACAGCTGGCCTGTGGGTTAACTACTGTAACAGTCGCAAACCAGTGCTCTGCGTAAACGCCATGGGCTAAAAACGAACATTTCATTTATAAAATAAAATAATTATTATTTAAAAGAATTATTATAAGACAAAAACGTGCGCACTTCAGCACAAAGTCTGCAAACAGGACATGGTCGTAAACCCTGCATGTCAGCTGCACTTTGACACAGAAAATGCTCTGCTGGCTGTAAAGGAAAGTCCAGAAAACAAACTATGCTGTTGGCTACCATCGTTTATTCGATGTTTTTTCTTACCTTACAGTCTCTAAAACTAGCAGTCAGCATCGCAGAAATGTCTCTGTTCTCGTACACGGGTAATTAGTAAAGTTTAACTTGACAGGAAAGCAGAGAGCCTGTGGAGAAGGGAAAGGAGAAAAGGAAAATCAGGAGTGGAGCGTTTTCAGAGTGGCTGTAACTCACACTGCCCCACCTCTCAGAGGAGTCAGCAGCAAAACACACTCCCCCACACTACTCTGAATGAAATTTTAACAAGAAAATCTTGAAAAGAAATACCGGGGTTTTTTTTATTATTTATTTATTTATGACATTTTTTTACAATGATTATTTTTTGCAGTGTAGCTAGCTAGTTCACGTTGCACTAACGTTATATTTATAATCCTGACATCTAATTGAAAATTCAGTAACAAAAAATATTTGTTTAATTACTTTTATCCCATTGTAGTAAGCGATGTAGCAATCATTAGCATTCAATTCTGATCCATCCTCATGTCCTCTCTACAGTCCATTGTCTATCAAGCAGGACCAAGTGTATGTGTACATTTCCTTCTAAAACTTACAAGCAGTATATAAATAAACATGTCTAAAATGGTTTTAGCTACATGTATTCAGATCTTTTGCTTTTGTGTGGATGTTACTTTGCAATTTCACCCACCTAAACATTGCTGCAGACTGTAACAGTAGGGAAGAGTGGGGTGATTTGTGCCCGGGGGAAAGTTGTGCCACCCCGTTTCTAGGGAATCATAGAAGAAACTGGTCATATGAGCACACATTTTTGAAGAGTCAGCCATTTTACTCGTCCTGCAAAAAAGAGAGCCTCACTGCAGGAGAGATAAGCACATTTAAGTTCAAAAAACTGTTTTTTTGCCTTTCAACGTAACATTTCTATGATCAAGGGGTTTTTTTTATTGTTGTGTCTGAAAAGTTACAGACATGTTTGAAAACATTTCACACATGTTTTAGGGCTTTGGTAACCTACACAATGAGCCTATACAGCTAGCATGATGTTAGCTCAAAACTACTGGATAATGCATTTTTTCCATAATGGTGGGGTTGGGGTGATTTGTGCCAAAGGGTTAAATGAATATTTTAAACATTATTTTATTGTAATTGTACATTGTCGTCTTGCATTTTATCACTAAAACAATGCAATTTTAGACCAAAAATAGAAATAGACCATCATGCCACAGAGTTATAAAAAGAAGACAGCCAGGGCTTCCACTCCTCTAGAGGACATAGACAGAGCAGTGAAAGAAGTGGAGAAGGGGAAGTCCATTCGTCCGGTGGTGAGGCAGATGAACATATGCAGGATGACATGAAAACGATACATGGAGAAGGAAAAGATAGATGGAAAAGAAATAAGGCCAGGATATAAAATAACTGGACTTGCCAATCAAGTCTTTGATGAAAATATGCAGAAAGAGCTGGCAGAACATAAAGGCACTAGCAGCAATGTTTCACGGTCTAAGTCCCATGAAGTTCCATTTCATGGGACCTGCCAGCTGTGCATTTATTAAGGAAAAGTAATAGGGAACATAAATAATTATTTCTCCAGGAAATGCTCATTATCGGTTATCACCATGCAGATAGTTCACAGAGAAGCAAATTTAGGTTCTTATTTAGAGCACACAGCGTCAACTTATGTAAATCTGAATGTAAACTGCAATGGCTCAATAAGGGACAAATTAAGAGATATGCTAATAATGCTAAGAAACTTTTAATCTTTTCTAGGACGTGATTGGTTTGCGGCCTTTAAAGCACGCCATCGTTTGTCATGCCACACTCCTGAAGCAACCTCTCTCGGTAGAGCTACTGCCTTTAATAGGCACATCATGGGGGAGTTCTTGGCCTTTGATGTTGTAAAATAACTTTAAATAAACCTTCAGTGAGCAATTTTGTATTGAATTTGTCTAGCTTTTATGTAGAATTACGGTATTCTGAGATCAAAATCTACTCTTTTACTTCAATAATCAATGGCACAATTTACCCCAATGTATTCTCTCCAACGGCACAACTTACCCCACGCCGTGGGCAAGTTGTGCCACGAGACTTTTTTTTTTTTTTTTTCAGAAAACTATATTTCTTAAACACTATATTTCAGATCCAAAGTGATTGTTCCTAGGGATGCACCACATCCTGAAATATATGTACATATTTTAGTTGGAAGCATTACTGTCATGGCCTCGCTTTAAAGTCACTTTAAGTAAAAACTGGTACAACTCACCCCACACTCCCCTACCTATTCCCGAACGGCACTGGTCTCTTTCAGCAGTATAATGCATCCTGTTCTGCCACACTACAAAAATTGCTCAGAAATGTCTAAGGAACCTGACAAAGAGTTGAAGGTTTTGACTTGGCCTACAAATTTTCCTTATAAGCAGTACAATATAGTTTGGTCCCTGGAGAGCCTACCTTACAGAATCAGCTGTTAATGTCTTTGTGCCAGATACCATAGCACACCTTCCAGAGTCTTGTCTTGTGGAGTCCATGCTTTGATGGGTCTGATGGGTCTAGCACAAGGGCAGCCTACACAATATCAGTCAGGTGGTCAATATCAATCATATAATGAAGGCATGGTCTGGACTTATAAAATGTCTTCTAAATATTGTTCTTCCAGCATCTGATTTTGACCAATACTGGATGTCTGTACATGTTTTTACTCAGACATTGAGTTATTACCATCATCAGACCATGCATAAACATTGCTCAATGCCCTCTGAATGCTGGTTTTGCAATGTCATGCCATAGTCATTGTACAACCTTTTATTCTCATTTCCGAATGTCATCAGAATGTCGTGGCCAAAATGTAATGTCAAAACATACGGCAGACACTCTCCTAATGGTTTGCATAACATTATGAAATGGACCAAAACAGAATGTCAGCAAAGGTTGAGTAGATATTGCTTATTAGCTGGGACTCTGTGTGGCTAGCAAATTGCGATAGAACCAACTTTTTCTTGGAAGTCTTCATTAGTGCTGGCCGAGGTCATGTCACTTGTTGTTATGGCATCGATTCAAATGTCCATTAAGCAACAGCATCAGAGAACCTAATCTTAGAAAATGGAACCTCACTAATGACTACTAACATCTGAGCTTGTGAATTAAATGCGATTTTTATAACCACTTTCTGGTGAAATAAATAAACCATATGCAACATAAAATCCAAGACATACAAATGCATCATTATAAGAATAAGGGCATAACATTCTAAAGTCATCTACAGCACTTGCACGACAGTAAGAATATCAAGCAGTACGAGGTAAGTTTTGCTGGATCCATGCATGGCAGCTGAAAAGTGCATCCTATGTTTCTCAAGGATTGTATTTTGTAACCCAGCTATATCTTCACAACTTGTTCCTACTGAGCCTCTTCAGAAAATGTCGAAAAAAACGGATTTAAATAAAAAAAACCAAACTGATTATAAGATGCACAAACTTCCTCTAGCACACATTTTCAAATAACAATAATGTAAAACTCTAACTAAAAATGAGGAACGAAAGCTTGTTTTATTACAGTCTGAACTTACATCCAACATCCTATATGCATATTAGCTACAGGAAGCATTTACCACATACAAGTTTAAAAATTAGATTTCATTTTCTTTACATATAATACATGTTCTTTTCCCAACAAATGTTAATAAATACCAATGAACATAAACTCTGTAAAACAATTTACACAGTTTAAACATCTAGCCTTGAACTTGTGTAACTTTTCATTCACAGTTATGTTTACTTACAGAAATCTCTGCGTCCACCTATACAGCTCAACGTGACCAAGCTGAAATGTACAGTTTGACAAAAGGCATACAAGTCGATTTGCCAAGTATATGAATCTATACTGGCTGTTTTATGACTAGCAAAACGAGAGCATTCACTGTATGTTAGTGATGTTTGAACAATTGTATTTAATACAAATATATTTTTATAAAAACAAATAAATAAAAAAAAACAAGCCATGGAGGTGCGTAAAACCCTGTAGATTTGAAAATGGCTTGTAATACAAGAAAAAAAGGCATATCACTACAAGCCAGTGCAGGCAGTCCTCAAACGTTTATCATTTCCGTCATTGCTTGCTGATATTAGTGTGAGAGTAGAAAATTAGGCTAATGATGTAACAGAGGTTCCTGATCCACTGATATCTGATATCAAATAAAGGTTGTGGATGCCAGAAATAATTACAAACTTTCGGTTCACAAATATCAGCAATCTTAAAGAGTATAATATGGTCTGCATTGAGAAGAGATAAAACAATAATATTGCAATTTTTCCTTCCTACGCTGTCTTACGAATATCGGCATGATATTCCTGTTTCAGTTAACTGTAGTGTTACCTACTAGAAATTAATGGGACAGGTCTTTGTAAACCGTTAAATTAAATATGCAGAGACCAAAGGGAACAGCACTAGAAGCTGCAGCTGAGATGCTCACTAAGAGCTTAGTCAGCACTTTTAATATGAGCTAAAGGCCATGTACCACATAAAAAACAGGATATTTGACATTATTATGAGACAATAACTGGCTTGTCCTGATATGAGGTGGCCGGGATAAACTTTCCCTGTTCACTGCGGATATGTACCTGGACAATCTCTGTATTTGTTTGAATGCAATTACATGCTTTTCTGTAAAAGAATTATTTTAAATATAATAAACATTATTCAATAGCCATGACCATACTTATTGATAGTTGTAGCTGAACTGCAGCAGAACAAAGTAATTGTCATATGGGGCTTAAAGTCCCTTACCGATCACTTCATATTGAATTCTTGTTTTTGTTTTTATATACAAAGGCAGCTCTACTTTCAGTCAGTAGTCTAGGTAAAAAAAAAAAGAAGCAGAGTGGGCAACAAAGTCCAATGATAACTCTGCTCCTCCAATGTACAGGTGCTGAATGTTACATTCTAAAATAAGCTGTATTGGCAAATCTCTGTCCATTCTGAAGAGTCTCTGAAATGTCTACATCATTGTTGATTCCCTTTTTGTGAAACCAAAACAGCTTAGGAAAAAAAAACAACCTTAAGACAAATTCAATCTCCAGAGTGATTTTTCTCTTCTGACAATTAGGGTGGAATTTCTTGCAGAGAGACAAGGCCTTGGCTGTGTTCCCAGTGGAGTGGAGCGAGCGTCCGGTACTATGGCCAGCCCTGAGCTGAGCCAGGAGGACACGTAAACATTGTCGACTTGCTCACGAAAAGATGTGTAAACATCACCCACTTGCCAAATGAACCAGTATGAGAGCGACAGGCAGGCTCGACTGAGTCATTACAATCCCTGTGATGGTTCTGAAGAGGATGCTCTGTAAAGGAGGCTGGATGGACTAGCTACTGCTAAGCCCAATTGAGGCTGAAACCCTTAGAGAGCATGACTGCCTCCAGATCTTTGTCTTCTTCCTTTTCCCTGAGTCTCTGCTCCTCCAGGAGAGCTACCAGAGAGTCCCTCTGCTCCACTACCTCCAACATCTCATTCAGAATCTGTTTCTCCTCTGCCAGCTCTGTCTCGGTCTTCAGATGATCTACAGGGAGGGGACAAAATGACAGAAGAAAGGATTAGGGACGTGTTGATCTGAACGATCAGTGTCAGACCCAGGCAAGGCATATAAATGTAACCATACTGGCTACATTATTACTCATTCAATTCCAATTTTTTTCTGACAGTCCTTTGTCAGGGCTGTTGTACCCTGCATCACTCTGTTTATGCCAGAAAGACACATTATCCACGACTTACAGCAGAGGTATATATTTCAGTAGTTAAAAAGCAGTTGTTCTATTTGCAATGTGGAACTACGCAATATGGACAAATGTATTGGGACGCCTGATCATTACACCAACAGGGACTTAAATGATATTGTATTCAAATACATAGATTTTAATATGGAGTTGGTCCCCGCTTCGTAGTTCCAACAGATTCCACTCTCCTCAAAAGGCTTTCCACAAAATTTTTTGAGTGTTTCTGCGGGGATTTGTGCCTGTTCATTCTGTAGAGAATTTATGAGGTCAGGTACTAATGTTAGATGAGAAGGCCTGGCTTGCAATCTCCGTTCCAGTTCATCCCAAAAGTGTTGGATGGGGTTGAATTCAGGGCCCTGTGAGGGCCAGTCATGTTCTTCTACACCGAACTCATCTAACCATGTCTTTATAGACCTTGCTTTGTGGACTGGGGAAAAGTCATGCTGGAACCAAAAAAGGTTCTTCCCCAAATTTGGTACACAAAGTTAGAAGCATGAAAGTAAGGGGCCACCTGAATTCAGTATTTAAGAGGTCCCAATACTTTTGTCCAGAATTTGAAGTCATCAGCAGGCTAGTATACCTAACCTGAATTACTCTGGTTTCACAAACTTTATGAACTTCATGTACACTGTATGACTGTATTGTCTATAAGAGCACTAATATCAATTGATACCTAATAGTAGATGATGCGGACAAAAACTAGGAACATCCCTAAAAATAGCACTAGTGCACAATTCAATACTATTATTGAATTTTCAGAAGGAAAAAGGGGAAAAGTACCATCAACTGCCATGCGTTCTCTGAGCTCCTGCTGTAGTCGACTCTGCCTGTCCTCCAGCTCCAGTTCACGAGCGCTGAAAAGAGGGGGAAAGGAATGATTTAACACTTGACTTTTGTCATGGGATTACAAATGCACTTTGTGCTCAAATGTCCAGAATCCCTTGTTCAGGAACATGACAGCTCAAAGGCTTGCAGGGGAAGTGGATGACAATATACTCACAAAATCATTAACTCTGACTCATAGCGCACCAAGGCATTCTTCTCTTGGACCAGTTTAAACCATTCTTGCATCAGCTTCGGATCATCCTTTTTACCCATTCCTGCAAACGGCAAAGCATGAAAGAGTAAGAAGCCTTCTAGAAACCCAGTCTCTGACACAGAGATCCAACATGGACACCCACACAGGCAATGCAATGACAGCCAAGCCGGGATGTCTTTTGTCAAGGGATGTAGGGTTGGATACCAGGGGTGGGGTGGGAGTAGGGGCGGGACTGCAAGACCCTGACCTTAGGTCGAGTCTGCCATTTAATTCACAGAAGATGGCGTGGAGATAGGAGTTCTGATTTTAAAAACACTCGAGCAACATCAAATCAGGCTGGACTTTTGGGGAATTCCATTCTTTTCAATGCAAAGGATGAGGCTTAACCTCACATTACACTTGTACAGAAACCAGGGACACTTTTGGCTTTATGCTCTTATCCAAGTGTCAGTGTCTAAAAACACATGATTCACCCAGAGAAAAAAGATTAAACGAAAGTTGACTCCATAAAAGTCATTTTCATTTGGCTTTTTTCTCTGCCCATGACCTTCAGCATACAGTGTATTATGCTTGGTAATGTGTTTTTCACTCAGTGACCAGTTAGCACAAGTTAAATCCTTCAAAATGTTCCTGTTATTTCACATTCTTGACCCTATGGTGTACCAATGTGCATGCACTGCGCATGGGCAAAAAACAATGTTGTAGCATGCAGTACTGAAGTCAAAGACCAATGCAGACAGTTGCTGACTGCACAACTGGGCAACTGTACAAGTAAGTCCATGCTAGTACAGTCTTAATAGCTGTTGACAGAACCCCTTTTCCCATCCCTTACAGACTCTCTCTCTCTCTCTCTCTCTCTCTCTCTCTCTCTCTTACACACACACACACACACACACACACACACACACACA
>JBBIGA010000018.1:11657202-11679010 GCA_037576975.1 Alestes dentex
CACACACACACACACACACACACACACACACACACACACACACACACACACACACACACACACACACACACTCTACAGGTAATCATTCGTTAGACTAAGTCCCAGATGAATCTTTGTTTTTGTGACGGATGTAAGCAAGGGTATTCACAAAGCAGAAAGTTAAACAACTTAAACCCAAGTCCAACAGGAGAAGAGGCGAGAGAAACCTCTGTTGGACAATTCTCATGTCCCATACCCTTACACGGCATCCATGTGTTATGGGCTGCACACACACCAACACACAGTTAAAGGAGGCTACAATGGACATTTAAAACACAGCCATTCGGAACAGGCTTGAGTGAGATGACGCACCACAAGGGCAACTTTTTGTTTAGTTCAGAGGCAAACCATGCTGTTGTTTCAATTCACACAGATTAAACAGAGCAGTTTCCTTGTAAACTGGGATTTTTTTTTAAAAGAAACAATCTAAAAATCTTTGAAATGAACAGAGGTGTGGGGACTTGTAAGACAAAGGGAAGGACCAATGCTCCATAGGTCAGGAGCAAGTAGTCAGAGTACGGCCGCAGGCCAGGTTGTCATGATAACGAGGCTGGCCGGCGGCAAGCGAGACGGGGTTTACGTTACCTTCTGGGGTACAGCATGGGCAGAAGGACAGAGGTCTCCAGCGAGGGGTCCCAACATAGGGCTCAACTTCCATAATACAGGGAACGAGAAAGAGAGAGAGAGAGAGAGATCGGAGGAGTGATGGAGGTGATAAAAGGAGGGAGGTGAAGAACAGGGACAAGGGCAGAGGGAGGATATAAAAAAAGTTGAATATAAAAGAGAAGGGAGAGAAAGAACAGTGAGGAGATAAATAAAAAGCGAAAGAACTAGGGAAGAAACTCAAAGCAGCAGTGCAGCGTATGTGTGAGTGAGAGTGAGAGAGCGAGAGAGAACGCAAGAGAGAGAGAGACAGAGAGTAAGAAACAGAGAGAGAGAAAGCAAGTGCATGTATTGCATGTATGAGAGAAAGAGCATGAGAGAGGCAGAGAAATCATGCAAGAGAGTGAAATACTGGAAAAAAAAAAAACAACAAAATAATTTAGTGGTAAAAATACAGCCCTGCTTTGAACTTTCCATTGCGGTGAAGAAAAATAAAGGGTGAGACAGACTCAAGTGTATGTCTGTGAATATCAAAAGCTCAAAAGATGTTTGGCTGTAATTTAGTAATATGCTCAACATATGCAACATGTCTCAGACAGGTATGTTGTGGTCACTCGAGACCACAGTGTACACAGAGGGAATGGGTAAGTTATCACCATTCCACCTTTGAGGATGTTGCCATTCTATATGAAAGCACAGTCTTACAAGACAGTCTGCTATGGCTACTTTTGAAGTGGAAAGTAGGAATCGACACACTGTGCAAGTAAAAAGAGAAAAAGAAAAAAAAAAAGATGAAAAAAGAAAACGAAATCAAAAGAGAATTAGGGCCAGAAGACTGTGGCCTCATGGGCTAACACTGGAATGACTTGCATAAGCAGGTGATATGTCAGAACAAGGGACTATCACAGACGTGAGAGTGACTCTGTGACTCCAGATAGTTTGCAGTATGTTAAGGCTAGACTAGGAAACTAAACTTCAAAGAGGCCAAAAGAACAATGCACAACGATCCCATCCCATAACTATTCAGCTATTCATTCCCCAGCCTAAGGAGGTAGGTGTGTTATGTCAGGGTATACAATCTCTCCCTTTCCTATGTGCTGCCTTTCATATCATAAATCACTGATATTTTCAAAAATCTTGCATGGTCCTTCAGAGAATAAGCGGTCAGAGCTGGAGCTCTACCTATCTCTGACTTATCCTCAGTAACCATAAATTACATTTAGAAAAAAGTACAACTCTTACAACCAGCACACACTCATTCAAATGCAGAAATGCCAGGAACGTCCTGCTACAGTCCAGGAGGGTCTTAGTCCAACACAGTTTGGGGTTCAACCAAACCTGATTCAACTTGTTCACACTTTACACCATTCAAACTCCCATCCCTCATTGTTTTCTAAGGATGCACATATTCACTTTTTCTTGATTTCCAGTTTTTAAACAGTACAATGTCTGTCATTAATGACCGACAGCTTCTTCTTCGGAATCTTTTGAGCTTTGAGTTGTATCCCATGGTAAAAACACTGAAAATATATTTTTGTTAAACCTGTACAAATCATTTGAAAAATGGTGGGTTCAATTTTAAATTTTTTTCAAACTTGGCTTTAATTTGTTAAACACCATGCCTCTCTATTAGGAATGCATTAAATATTTCTATTAAACATTCTAGGATTGCAGTTTTATTTACATTTGAATTTAGATACGTTTGACTTTTAACCAAACATCAAATAACAGAACAGTAAAGTGTTTTACATGTCTTGTACTTTCTATTTGCACTGTGGAGTCCTATAGACACTTGCGTAGTCCTTGGCTGTTTTGTGTTACACCATGGTCCTGGTGGATCGTTTCCTGACTACACTATATCAGATTAAAAAACTAAAATAATAAAAATAAAAAAGACCAAAATCTGTAACCACCATAAGGTAGTATACAATAAAGCAGAAATTACAATGCTTTCACTTAAGTCATAAATAGATGATTAGGGCAAACACAATAAGGGGTAAATTACAACTTATATAATGAATTTTAGTCCATTTGTACCATCCTGTGTGAACTCGTCAGCATTACAGGCATCTTCTCAAATCCCCACAGAAAAGTAATCCGGCCTGAATAGCACTTTCGGTTTTGGAGTGTGATGCACTGATATAGTATATTTTGAAGGGCTGATATTACACATTTTGGAATAATCAGGCTAATATTACATACTACACACCGATCAGTGTTTGACATAACAGTGAACAGTTATGATTCTGCACTACAGCGATATTAACTACGAAGAACTTCTTGCTTACAACCTGAAACTGACCCTAGAACAACAAGAATACCAGCTGCTCACATGTACCCAAACAAGAAACATCCACAGCCCCTGAGAACAGCACCTTCACTTCTCCAACTAACAAAAGGCTAGAGATTTACAGTGATAAAAAAAAAAAACAACTATATGTAGTTTATACCTACCTAAGATTTGTGTGGTTACCCAGTGTAAGTGACACACAATAAATATCCTTCACACATGCAGATGCCTACAACTTAAATCAACTTTTTTGCAGTTCAGGAGTAAGTTCTAAATGTTGTGGGGGGGGGGGGGGGGGGGGAGGGGGGGGGGGGGGGGGAGGGGGGGGGGGGGGGGGGGGGGGGGGGGGGGGGGGAGGGGGGGGGGGGGTAGGGGGGAGGTTTCAAGCCCTTTTTTCCCCCCCCCCCCCCCCCAATGCTGATTGCAAAACAAGCTGCGTCACGTGCTACAGGCTATAGAGAAATGAAGGTCTATATGCTGCAAGAAAAAGTCAATAAATCCCCATAGCCTTGTGCACACAAGAGACAATTTTCATTTTTGTGTCATTCTTTTTGATGTAGCTTTGTTTGAAACAGAACTCCACGCTATCTCCTGGCAGTGTGGATATCTAAAGCGTAGCTCAACACAACAACACAGTCTACAACACAGCACAGGACAACACATTCAGTCACTCGGGCACTACTCAGAGGGTCCATGTGGATTTGAGCGGGTCACAGCAAATAAGTGGAGGAGACTGAGTGGAGTGATATGGGAGAAGACTGGAGGAAGGAGGACTTCTGAGTCCTCCACACACATACACACGCACGCACACACGCATCACACATGGCCCTTGGCAACTGAGCAGGTATGGGAGCAGGGATAGCGGGGGGGAGAGGGCTAAAGCGTAGCTAGGCTGAAGCAGACAGCCCGCTGCACTACACAGGCCAGGGAGAAATACAAAGGCTCTTTAGTACGGTTTAAGCTGTGCACAAGCTACTCTCCTGTGTGCAAGTGTGTACGTAATCTGATCACATGACTGTGTGTTTACATTGGTTTACTTACAAAGGCAAGACTAAAAAAGTAAAGCACCCAAATTGCAATTAATAGCTGCATAAGTAAAAAACAATATCTGGTTCATCAGCTTTCAAGTAGCTGAAAACGCTGCAATTTTTGCAATGTGATGTTCATCAGTTATGAATCACTTCAATGTGGCACAATCACTTAAATATGCCATATGAGAAAGTTCTGCCTATTCCTTCCATGCTTCTCTGTGAGAAAGGCACTGTAGCAGAGTCATAATGGGCTGCGGGCGGTTGAAGCGGGACAGAGTCATGGGTACGAGCTTCAGTAAGTACAGTGAGGAAAACAGGTGGGTTAGCTGTTGGTTAGTTTCAAGCAACAGGTTTGAAATACATACCGCCCAGATGCAAGTCCAGGATCTCACTGTAATTAGATTCTCCCCAATAGTCTACAATAAGGATATATTAGAAATATATGTTACTGCACACACACACACAAGCACAGCCAGTGGCAACACTCTGCAAGTACAAAATGTCATGCATGTGCTGGCACACACACACACACACACCCCAAACACTGTCAAGTATGCAGAACAACATGTTACAAAATATATGTGTATATACATGGTTAAATACAGACATCGTATGTACACAGCATGTCTTCGGAATGATAAAATGGGCACATAGATTTGCTGCTGTGTGCTGCCGTGCCCTGCCACAGGCTCTGGAGCGGGATGGAGTCCAAAATCCACTGGTTCAGTGGCCATCCGTTCAAACTGCCTGCTACGAATGTGCCAAAAGAGATCTCTTCCCAACGAAAATACAGTATTCTGTTAGATCTAAACCTCAAACACCATTTTTATTGCGTGAACGTTTCACAGTAAAAGGACTAACAGAAATGGCAGTAATTTTTATATGATAAATTCTTGCTAAATCAATGTACATTCACGTTATGAATGCTCTGCCTTCTCTTATAAAGTCACCATTTCCAGATATGCGTTTGGGCAATGAGGACATACTATGTTATAATTCCCCCAATTTGATTTGTGTTGGCCTGCTATGTTGCCAACGCAATCTACGCAGTGTATGAGAAATCCAAAGCGTTTCTGACACTGTAAGACAAATATAGCACAATGTGTTTGTGGGCTGTTAACCATTCTGCTTTAGCACATCCAGTGAGAGGGCACACAAATCTATGTTAGACACACATCATCAGTTTCATAGCCATGCAGCTAAAACACACACAAGGAGAAACCAGGAGAGATGATGTTCGGGATGAAATCATGAATGACGACTTTAAACACCTACTACCATCATCGGCATTGGATACCTGAGCGTCTCTTACGCTGTTTTGGACTAACACTAGAACCTTTATATAACCCTTAAAGAGAGTGAAGGATAGAGAGGTTAAGAAGCATCTTCACAGAGTCATTTTTAAGCACTACTTTCAGTGATAGAATGGATAGAAGGAGGGGCAAGAGTGGGAGCAAAATGACCAAAAAAGACCAAACTGGATGATACGGTTTGCTAATATCTGATTCTACCCTGATCATCACAGACAGCTAAAAATCTTGCCTTTTGGACAATTACACCTTCATATTTTATTTTTGCTCACTTCTGTAATACATAAAGACATGGCTTTTGAAGCACGTCTCGCAAAAACTCAGCTCGGCCCAAACCAGCTAAACTGATGTTGCACCGTCTAAAGAACTTATCTACTATAAAGATCAACTATAAACCTTTACATTCAAGCATGTTCTTGATAGTCCCTTGTCATATGCTTCTCAAACATGAATTGCATATGAAGAACATATAAAATATGAGTCAAGCTGCAATGAGAAAGCAATAAAATATATTCAACACATTTCAATATTGTCTGCTGCATCTGTATCGGATGGGGAGCTTGCAGGGGCTCAAAAGATGAACATTCCTGGCTACTCTTTTTAAGCAAATCACAAGGGTTATATATAAATCTATATATGTGTGTAGCCTAAGACATACAACGATCGTTTCAACTATCACACAAAAGATATTGTAGCAAAACTACTATCGGCAAAGCAACACAAAACAATGATAGGCTACCAGGTTTCCAAATAGGTGAAAAAAAAGCGAGGTAACGTTATTTCTTTTCTTGTGAGCCTTTTATCTACACTGAGGTTTGTAGCTCCAATAATTCAAAACTGCGTTAAACACATCGAGCATCTGTCCTGCCAGCTGTGTCGATAAAACTTCTTCTCCAGGTACAACTTTCAAGGGCATGACTTAGCTCTCTAGCCTGTACAGAAAACCTAAATTATGAAAGGATGAAAAGTCTGAGGTACCTGCTTCCCCTCGCAGCGCCTTTTCCACAGCCACTCCTCTCTCTTCCAACTGCCTCTGTTTCTCCTCCACCTGCTCCAGCTGTCTCTGAATGATCTGAGGGACAGAAACAATCTCAGAATACCTAATTTCCCTGTTCACTGTAATGTTTCTATAACTGTAAATTCATAAGAATGCCCTCACTTGAGCCCTGTGGAGTCTTTTCAACTCCTCCTGCTTGGCCTGACGGCGGGCTGCTTTCTGGACCCTCCGCGTCAGTTTGGCATTTAACTCCTCCTCGGTGTACGTCTTCTGCAAAAACAAAGCGAAACATGGGCCCATGCCCGCACAACGTGGAACTTACAGGGGTCTGAACAAACTTTAAAGAGAATACAACTCAGCTTTTATAGAGCTAATTAATCTATGACTGTTCATCTTCTTAGCTACTTCATTACATTCACCTGGATTAACCAGCTAGCTCCACAATATAAACAGTTATAGGGGAATATAACCAGTCTTTTTAAGTTTAGTTTGTTTTTAAAAGTGCTTTCATGCATTTGTATATATACGGAACCATATACACTATATGGATAACAGTAGCGGGACACACCTGTTTTTCCGGGTTTGGGCCTTACTTCCAGTGAAGGGCAATTTTAATGTTTCAGCACACCAAGACATTTTGGACAACGCCATGCTTCCAACTTTGTTTGGGGAAGAGCCTTTTCTATTCCAGCATGACTGTGCCCCAGTGCACAAAAGCAAGCTCCATAAAAACATGGCTGGATGAGTTCAGTGTGGAAGAACTTGACTGGCCAGCACAGAGCCCTGACCTCAACCCCATCCAAACCCCTTTGGGATGAACTGGAATGGAGATTGTGAGCCATCCAACATCAGTGCTTGACCTCATAAATGCTCTACTGAATAAATGGGCACAAATTCCCACAGAAACACTCCACAATATTGTCCAAATCCTTTAACGAAGAGTGGAAGCTGGACCAACTCCATATTAAAATCTATGTATTTGATTGCAATGTCATTTAAGTCCCTGTTGGTGTAATGGTCAGGTGTCCCAACACTTTTGTCCATATAGTGTATATTGACCTCAAGGAGGTCCGTAATGAAAAATGTGCCATGTTTGCTGTTTAAAAATAGTACACTGGCCAAGTGTGCCATGATTCCCTTTTTTTGCAAAGCATGTTTTCCGAGTTGAGAAGAACAGAGAGAGAGAGAAAACAAGTCAAGTATGACGAGCGGTCATGTTTGTGGAATCCGTTTCAAGTCAGCAACTGCTAAGGACCCCCAGAACAAATATGAACCAGTGAAAAAGTACAGTGCAGAATACAGATGAGCTGAAAGCCTTTTGAGAACATCATGTGACAACAGACGCAGATGAATCCTCCAGCAGAAAGGGGAGACTGCAGCCTAGCTGAGTCATGCTTACAAAGGAAACAGTTAGTAGTACAGTAACAGAGGAACACATGGACCACAGTAGACAAGGGTTAGGAAGAAGACTGAAGCGTGCTCAGAATGGGTGGACCAATGGGAATAAACACACTACCTTTGTGGCATATGATCTCTTGAACGCCAGTGCGTGAGGAACATAAACAGACTTTGTGGGGGGAAAAATAAAAAGATAAAACACGAGCAATGAGAAATAAACACAAAACAAATGGTGATTGAATGGATTAATGAGTTAAATCAAACCGATCTACCAATCAATCTAGAAAAAAAAACCAAAAAAAAAAAAAAACACAAATACACAGGACAAAACATTTACCAATGTTAATTGTACTCAAATACTTAGAATGAACACACAAATTAGGGCATTTTTCTTGCAAAATTATTATTTGATATCAATAGAAATTACTGATTGATGCTAAGCACCAAATGAAGAAAAAATGGCATGCTTGAGATCATGTGTTGAAAAATAAATAAATAAAAACAAATTAAAACAAACCTAGGTGGTAGGATTTGAAATCGAGCATGTGTAATACGAGGTTCGGCAGTAATATAATACGTTTTTGGAGGGTGTGTGTGTGTGGGACCCTAAAGGAGACTTCTTTCATCCAGCAGGTAGTAAAAGGCCACAGGCATAAGACCAAAATTCAGACTCACCCGACTGAGTGTTGGTGTTGTATGAGTATGAATGAATAAATGTATAAATGCACACAACTATACATCTACTACGACACAATTCACCACAGCAGAAACCATACTAATGTAACACTTTCTAATAATCTGCCAGTACCACATACTCAACTGAGAATTCTAACACTCACAACATCAACTCTGAAGGGCCAGATGAGAACTGCTTCTATCAAAAAGTATGATCTAAATGTGTACATTAGCACATAACAGTTATCTAGGAATAACACTGTAATAAGAAAGCTGTCATTTAAATAATCATTTTGACTGTTGCATCTGGCCCCAGTTCTACTTTCTGATCTCTACACAAGTACACATTGAAGACATGAATTTCTACTATGAATGCAGCTCAAATTGGCAAAATGTAAATTGTTTTTGCAACTGTAAACACAGTGAAATGGCAGCTACTTGTTGATGCATTCAATTGTTAGAAATTCACTATCTTCAAGTACTTCTACTGCATAATGTGAAAATACCTCCTCCTCTCCTTTATCTTGTTCCATGTCCATCACTTTCTGCATCAATTTTATCCTCTCCATTTCATTACTTCTTCTTTTGCTCCCCCTCTCCTTTGCCTTTTCCTTGCTCCTCCCCTTCCCCCTCTCTCTCTGCTTTACCCTTTCCTGAGTTTTTTCTTTCTCCTTCTCCTCCCTCCTAACATCTTTTTTCAAATCTGATACTAGGTCGAACAAGTCCATATGTCGCTATGAAAGGCAAAAAACTGAATTAATACAAGGTAAACCAGAAAAAAACCCCAGTATTTTCAACAACTCATTTACTTCATATAAATAAGATGAACTTACATCTGCCTTCGATTTCTGGGAAGATCTCTCCAGAACATCATCACAAGAAAGATCTGAGTCTTCAGAAAAGCTGAGGTTTCTTCTCAAACGTAATTCTAATGAAGATGAAACAGAAGAGGCTGACATAGAATTTATGACCATTTAAATTACAATGGGATGCAGAAATTCTACATTAAAGACATTTTTGCTCACCTGAAGATTTGCCCATAGGTGATGCTTTCTTCACTCCAGAATCTGCAGTTGTAGAGCTAGAGGGTGTGCTGGGACAAGACTTGTCATCCTTCTTCTTTTTGTCTTTCTTGTAGCCAGAGAACACAGCCTTCCACAAAGATTTGTGTTTGGGAGGTGTCTCTTCAGTACCAGCGAGCCTGCCTTCGTTCTTGGCCTTTTTCTCTTTCTTGTTCTTCCGTGGTGAGAAAAGGGAGCTGCGCTTCTTACTCTTGGCCCCTGTGGAGCTCTCAGAAGAGGTGACAGAGCTGTCCAAACTCTTACTCAACGGTGAGGTGAAGAAACGGTCAGGAAGCGTCTCTCCTTGCTTCTTGGACTCCAAAGCTTTCACGGCAGACGTCTTGGGGGAACTGGAACGCTTTTTGTTTTTACCAGCTACCTCAGAGACGTTCCAAGCCACTTTGGCCACAGCACCCTTAGATGTCTCGGCCTCTTTCATCTTGTTGAGCTGCTTGGCCATGGCATCTTTGAGAGCCTGACTCTTTACAGATTTCTCCCTCTCTCTCATCCGGCCTTCCGCAATCTCTTTGGCTTCTGGAGAAAAATGCTGAGGTCCCTTCACTGCCCTGGAACCCAGGGCTCCAGGAATGTTGGGTTTTCCATTCTCCATAGCCAAAGCAAGGTGCATGGGAGGCTTCTCCCTGTTCACCCTGCTGGTAGGTGGAGTATAAAACCTATCCTGTGCACTTGTGTCAGGGGTACGATCGTCATAGGTGTCTTCCACATCATCAGCAAAGGGGATCTCCGCCACACATTCTACAAAGGACTTTCTGACTTCGTCTCTGCGTGGTTTATTGGGGTCCTTAGTCCTCATCACCACAGCTGGGTTGGTCCTGGGGGCTGGGACTGGAGCTTTAGTGGGATTCGCCTGAGGGGGGCTGGTAGGGGTCTTAACTTTGGAAGGTATCTTTTCTGCTTTAGGTTTCTCAATAGTTGAACATAAATTGTCCCAAGTCACCAGAGGCTTCTTGTTGAGCATTGCAGGCTCCTCATTTGGAGGAGGCGGAGGTGGGCTTGAAGGAGGTGTGAGCATGGTGGAGTCAGAGTTGTTAAAACTGTCGCTGGTTGCTGTCTGGCTAGTCATGGTGCTACCGTTTAAACCCAGGCCAGAGCTGCTGCTCAGCTCTCTTCTCTCTGAGCCACTGCTTTTGGGTTCCACAGGAGAGATAACCTGACCCTCCAAAGTGATGTTGAGCCTGCGGATGACCGCGCGACCCGTGAAGGTGGGCTTCATCTCCTCAGACAAGTCCTCTGGAGTGTGAGATTTGGAGGATGTAGGCTCAGACGTAGGAGTTTTGATGACACTCTTTTCTATTATACCTTTGCTTCTGTCCAGTGGGGTGAGCCCTAAGCTCCTCCTAATTTCAGAACTTTTCTTCCAGAACTCCTCAATGATGTCTGTCTTCTTGACCGGTGTCTCCTCTACTGAGTCCTGAGATTTCAGTGGTGGTTCAGTGGTTCTACTTTCCACTAAAGTGGGTTTGGCCAAAGGAGTGGAGGTAACAGCAGGGACTGGCTGAGTCCTCACAGGAGAGCCTGTGGACAGTGGTGAGGAAGGCTCTTGGCATGGTAATGGCTGAGCACAAATTGGGGACAAAGGGTTGCCTGAGGGTGAGCAGGCACACGGCTCAGGCTGTACGGGGGACTTGGGGCTGACCGTCTCCGGTAGGGGCACCGGTTGGGAGCGGATAGGAGATACCACAGCAACAAGAGAATTGGGGCTCTTGGGCTCAGGGGTTGGCGATGGTGGCATGTGTGGTTTGACATTATCAGGCAGAAAGGGCTCAGGAAAAAAGCGAGGGCCTGGAGATTTAACCGGCACTGAAGAAATTTCCTGTTTGATCTGGGGAAAAAAAAAAAAAAAAAGGCATTAAAACGTTTATTTAACGAAATAACAGTGCCAGCCAACAGCCTTGGTACCACAGGGAACCAAGTAAATAAAGCAAAAATATTTGTGACAAACCCAAAAAACAAACACATGTAATTAAAAACAAACAAAAATACATATTACCTCCTCAGCTGGAGTTGTGGGTCTTTGAAGTGGAGAGAGAATTACATCCACAATGAATTCCCTTGGACTAGCAGAGATGGACTCTGAGACAACAAAGCAAACAGACAATCAGATTTCCTGATCACGTAACCCAGGAGCTGAGGGGGACTGTCTTTTTCCTTTTGTGCTACTACTACACCAAGAGAAATGTGCACCAAAGCAAAACAGTCAAACAAGATTGCAATTGCACACTCATTCTGGCATGCATATACAAGAGCTTACCCCTTTTGGAAACATGTTCAATGCTCTCTGGCTTGCCAGCATCCAATGGGAGAGATTCTGCATCATCAACACGTTGCGAACGAGCTTCAGCCTCTGCATCTGAAGGGATGTCATCTATGACACAGAAATCATAAGGACACTTTCCGTTTATTAACATGACATATTTCATAGCCATGTATAGCAAACACAAGCACAGCCTGTCATAGCAACAGCTAATTAATGTGACAAACCTTCATCCAGCTCAGTGCCTGGCTCAAAGTCTGGACTCCCTGCCTCAGCATCTGGATCATCCTCTTCTTCACATGGCTCTGGGTTCACAAGAAGAACACAGAGTCAACACAGTACATCAGGAAAGAGCAGACGGGCCTATACGCCTGAGACCACATAGGTCATCCGCATCAAAGAAATCAAAGTTGTACAACACTGTATTTAGCCCAAGTGTGGCCTGTACATGTTTGATTCTTAAGTTTTGCACTGGAGGCACAAGGAAATCATTTAAATGAACCATCACTTGTCCATAGTTGGCAGCTTTTGGAATTGTTTGTCTTCATTGCAGCAAAAAGAATGTGAAATGGCAGGGGCGAAAAAGGGGGAAATAAAGGAAACAAGATACATTTACTGAGATCTAACTCATGCTCTAACACCTTTATAAAGCAGTAATTATTTGAACTCAAGCTGTGTTTGTTCTCAAGCCAACGTGGCATACTTTGTCACTGTATATTGTTAAGTCAACGCAAACAAAAAAAGTTACACACATACACACAAGCACATGCACACACATTTATATGGCAATTTTCAGATCATAACATGCAAAATAAGCCATAAATTCTCAGAAACCACATAAAATTTT
Organism: Alestes dentex; assembly: GCA_037576975.1. NCBI lineage: Eukaryota > Metazoa > Chordata > Actinopteri > Characiformes > Alestidae > Alestes > Alestes dentex. Next base: position 11,669,729 of record JBBIGA010000018.1, read on the forward strand.
AGAGATTACTTAAAATGTTTCATGGAGGATGAAAGCTGCAATTACTTAGCTATGTCAACCTTGTAGCTCCAGTGCATAACTAAAGAACACTAGCATATGTTTTGGAGTCACCAATGTAACCTCCAAGATTCAATCTGTTATAATTCTTAGACAAACAAGTCTATTTAAATTAAAAAAAAAAATATTTAAAAAACATAAAACGACTAAGATGCCTGTAATGTTTTTTTTCCTTCAAGTAACATTTAACGAAGGTAGGAGTATACTTCGAGCACAGGACAAACACAAATGCATGTAAACGTCATTAGTGGTTAGCCACATGCTCGTATCCATTCACAAAGTGGCAAATGGATGAAGCTCAGCTGGGGAGACGACGTCAAAGAGTGGTTAATAAAAAGTAGAAAATGAGACAAGCAGAGATGCCCCCTCTCCACAGACCAGACTGAAAATGACAAATTAAAGTTTTTCCAGCATATCTCCTTTTAGAACTTACTGAAATCTGGCGACCATATGTTAGGCTTTTAGGATCTCAACATGCACCTTGACAAGCAAAACTGCCGAATGAAAGTCCTCAACCTTTTGCAATGTGTTCAGCGGTACTTTATAACTCAAGTAGCTACTAATGGGAGCAGGAGAGTACCCAGAGGAGCACACAGGAGATTTCATTAAATCCCACAACGCTGTCTTTAGCAAGGCACAACACTTCAGTGGTCCATGCAGTACCTTGTAGAGACTGATGCAAAATGAACGGCACAGCTTTAAAGCAGTTAAAATTGCACTTCAGGTTTGTTGTTATATTGGCAGCCTGTTGTTGACCCTGGTTTTACCAGCTGAACGTCAGGTTGCACCACTCCTCCAGCTTTCAACATCAGGCTAATGCCAGGAAAGCTTTTCCTATGCATCAATATGTGGGTTTGGAAGCAGCTGAGAATAGATATTGAACTGCAAGTTGTAAGCCAAGGCCTTTGTAATCCTGGTTAAGGGATACCTACATACATTTCAGTCACGTGGCTCTAGCATGCAGACGTGTGTTGGGTTAAACAAGCTTCGACATGCAGCCAGTGTATTCCACATGGATGTGGATCCGTCATCTGTTCCAGCTTCTAAACATGCTCTGCCTTGTGTACCAAAATGTGTGTGCAGTATAGAGTGAAAGCTGTTGCGCTGGTTTGCGGCACTACCTCCAGACACGGAGTCCAGCCAGGCCCTGACAGCCTCGTGCCTCGCAGAAGTGTGGGAAGGGGCTAAAATAATTTGATGAACAAGCACATGAGAAAACACAAACAAACACAAAGCAGAAAAAAAAAAAAACCAAGATGGTAAGACAAGGGTGAGACAAGGGTCAACAAACCCATCCCACCCATGTGGTAAGTGTAGGTCAGGTCAGGGCAAAATATAATTACTATTAAAAAAAAAAAAAAAAAAAAATGAAAGAAACCCACAACAGTGATAAAAGCACATGAAATGATGATAAAATGACAAAACCTTACACGTGACAAAAACAGCTAAAACAAAACAAACCAAAACAAAAAATTCACAATTTTTTTAGGGATAAGAAGCATATTAGTGGGGGCTAATGAAAACAAACAGACTTGACAAAAACAGCAAGCAAATAAAATACACAAATAATAAATAATAAGCTAACAAAGAAACACACCAACAGAGCCAACACAGTTTTGCTCATCATTAGACATGAGAAGCTTATTAGTGCGGCTGAGAGGAAGGATATGAAATTGTGTTCGTGACATTTACAGGCAAATGTAGCTACATTAGAACCCACTACAGTTTCTCTCTCATATTCTGACGACAAAGCAATACTCCACTGCCTGATAGTGAACACTAGTGGCCGAGCAGGACCCCTTCAGGCTGCGTTACCTGTGCTGGACGCGCCCTGCGTGTCCTGGCTGGGGAGAGAGGGCTGCAAACCCGAGGCTGAGGAGCCCTCCTTCTCCCCCTCTGCCTGCAGAGGGAGCAGAGGGTCCACTGGTTGCAGGACTTGCTGGATCTGCAGGTTTCTTGCTGTGCGGTTGAAGGGGCATGGTTTTGATTTTGTGCGGAAAGTATGAGGAATGGCAACACGCAAAGGAGAATGTCCCAGAGGACACCAGATGGCCAAAAATGGACAAAACAACGTGTCCCAGTAGACAGAACGTCCAACAACAAGCATCACAGTAAACACGATGCAGGAGGATCAAAAGGACAGACAGAAATAATGAAGAGAGAAAGAGAGAAAGAACAGAACATTTCAGGACATGTTTCAGAAGAAGCAAACAACTTTCAGGTATGACAAAAGCATGCAGTGACACAGGAAGTTCAGAAGACATGGGCCTACAACAGTTCTAAATTCAGAAAGTGACTTGTATTCACACTTCACCACTGCATATATTAACCGGCTACATGACATCTCAATGCACATTTAGATTAGTAGCACCAAAAAGACTCAAAACCTTGCACTGCAGGCATGCGTGAGACAAAACAAAAACATTCTCAAATTGTTAGATAATACAATCCTGCATAGTTTGATGAAAGTACACAAGTTGAAAAAGCCGGAAAAGAAACTTTAGCGTCTTTTCTAGCGAACGTGAGCTGAGCGCCGAGCTCAGAAGTACCTGTTCTAGAACATGGATAAGGAACTACTGGTGTAATTATATTGATATTTATTCTGAATGTGATTTGCCCAGCTATGCATTAAAACACACAGGTGATTCAATGATGTGACACGGTGTAAGAATTATTTTAACCAAAACAGTGAAAATAGTAGACAAACAATGATTGGTTATAGGACCATTTTTCATACTGTAGCCCTCTGCGAGCATCATTAAGTCTAATACAATTACCTAATGATATACTGTGGAACCACATATTGTGGAACTATATAAGTCTTAAATGGTGATAGTAAAAAAAAAAAATGAATAAAAAATAAAAATCAAACCAAGGTCAAAGTCTTTGGTTAAAAATGGAGCGAGGTTAGACAATGCAGCTTTTCTTCAACCAGTAATGATGTTACAGCGTTCCAGTGTGTATACAAGCCAAACGCATCCACAGGCAAGACTACCTTTAAATGTACCCGTATCCTCTTCGTCACTGAGGTTCTCCAGCCATACAGCTGACTGGAGCTCCCTCTCCCAAGGGCAATACTCCCCCTCTGACAATTACCCCAACACACATACACACACACCCAAACACATATGAGGAGGATGACAGACCATCCATCCATACACAAGCACACACACACACACAGCAGGGGATGGAAGTGGTGAGGAAAGAGGGAGAAGTTGAGGATGATGCCACAGTACAGAATGACAGACAGCATGGTCAGACACTTAAAACCACTCCCAATTCATACACAGAACAATATGGTCAATGCTTTAGTGTCATATACATAACCCTGAACAAATTCTGTTATAATTATAATAAAAATAATAAAAAGAAACATAGACATAACTATCTTAATGTATTTATATCAGAAAAATTATCCAAAGATATTCATGTCAGAAAATAAAGTGCTATGAACGAAACAAGCCATATAAAACAAAATCTTTGCTTAGGACAGCTTACTAAAAACACTAATAATAAACTGATAATAAACTAATAATAATAATAATAGCAATAATAATAATAATAGTTATTAATAATAATATAATAATAATAGTTATTAATAATAACAATATAATAATAAAAATAATATAATAATAATAATAATTATTATTATTATTATTATATTACAAATAATAAACAGCAAAACCCACAATTCAATATCACTGTTTCACAACATCTGTAGTTACTTTTATTTTGTGTGGAAAATCTATTGACTCGTGCTCCCCATACTCAACAACTGCTTTTCAAATGGACACACAATAATGATATCAGGATGCTCTCAAATCAGACAAGGACAGATAAAAAGCACACAAAAACAGTATGAGGTGGACAGGGGAGTAGTAGAATATTAGACACACAAACACAGCACAATCTCTCCACGTCATTTGATTTTCCCCACCTCACTGTGCCTTTTGTACATTTGAGCAGGTCCATTAACTTTCATTTTACCATGTACAGATTTCTACAATACTATTCTAATCCATTTGAAAGTGGTAATATATAAACAAGCGTAATTTACCGTCACTTGATTCGTCCTCGTCCTCCTCTTCCTCTTCCTCTTCATCTTCATCATCTTCCTCATCCTCTCCCTCCATCTCTCCATCCCTCTGTTCTCCATCTTGCCTGCCAGTGCCAGCATCACTCTCACCCTTCAGTTTGGCGTGGAGCTCCACAGCCTCCTTCCAGGGAACTCCCCCAAGATCAGAAGGTGCCGCCTGGTCCAGCTCTTCATCTTCTTCCTCCATGTCAGACTCTGAGCTACTGAAGAGAGAACAGTGCCTCATTATAAGCCTGCTATTGATATACCTGGCCCGTTCAAAGCTGCTGCCAAAAATAAAAGACACACAGTGTCATTGATGCGAAACACCACTGTTATACAACAGAAACTTTTGGCAGGAGCCTGAAGTTGTTCTTACAATACCATGCAAAAGTCCAAGACAACTGAGAAAATTATATTTAAAGCCTCTTTAGCTGAGCAGTATTGTTTTTTTTTTTTAAAGCTATATTGGAATGTATATAAATAATATAATACAGTAAATGTACTGGCTTAATCATTCCCATTTCACTGTAGTTCTCATCAAATAACTCCCACACATTGTTCAGCTCAATCGATACTTCATTAGATTAAGTCGGGTATGCTGCTGATATAGTTTCACAAATCCATGCAGAGGCGATGCAAAGAACCTGTGTTCTTCTAGCCTGTGGTGTTCTAACCAGCTCAAAATATTTCAAGCGCTTTTCACAAACAAAAGAAATTTTTATATCATTCAATGCTTTGTTTGCGCGCATTTATTCTTTTGTTAACTTGTGTATTGAGGCGGAATGTCTCTTACTGCTCAAATAAACGGCTTTAAACATTTTGCACAAGAGCTGACGACTCTGGCACAGTACTGCATTTAAAGGGCAAAATAAGATATCAGATGTGTTCTTTTCAACTGTGTAATGAAACCAAGATGCCAATACCTTTCAAATCTGTACGACAGCAACGGTACTATTCAGCTCTTTCCCCACTGTTCCTTGATTAGAAAGCTCATCACTGTTTGAACCGTTCCCATGTAAGTAAAAAAGCTGCTGCTGCACCGCAAACAGCAGCGACACTGAATGTCTTCCACTGACACTGCAAAGGGACAAACCTGGAGCCCTCATCTAAGTCCGTGCCTTTATCCAGTACACTGCTGAGGTTGTGTTCTGCTAGGGTCTCCTCGGGAACCTCCTCCAGCTCCTCCTCGCGCTGCATGGACAGCCGATAGTTCTCCAGCTCAATGCGCTCAGGGGTCCCTTTCAGACGCTTAGCCAGGCTGGGCTCAGCTATTCCGTTCACTTCTGGAACTGCAGGGAACAGTGAGGAAGAGGTGAGAGAAATGTTTAATTCGGAGATCAAAGGGAAGTCAAGGATGCAAGGATGGCCACAGGTTCAATTACAAACCTCTGCGTGTGGTTATCTCCAGCACTTCTATGTTCATTGGAGTCACGGAAGGCTTAGCATTAGTTTCATATATTATGTAAATCTAAGAGGATCTAAGAAGATCAGCCAACGTCTAACCTGTATATTAATTAAGAAGTAATACCATAACACATCTGAGCTGTAATTTTTGTTGTGCATGTTTCTAAAGGTAATTTAAAGTGTGTGTGCATTACTGATGCTAAACTCTCTAATGTTTTATTCATGGAAACTCAGCACAGACATTAAAGCATTTCATGCCTTAAGTTAAGCCAAGGGATTCACCTCCATATCTAGTCCAATACAAACAGACAAACACAAACGTAATCGCTCATAAAATTTATTTATGCATATGATAAGCCTACATCATATAACGGCATAAATGTAAGCATACCGCATTATCCATTAAATTACAAACTAATGAAATACATGAAGTTGGTACCTTGCCTTTTTCCCATCCTACAAAGCAACACTTTGTGATAAAAAACATTCAAGTTGCCTTAACTTTTAGTTGAACTTTGAGCTGAACATGTGTGAGATGAATTAAAGCATGACATTTTGACCCTATCAAGGCAAGAACAAGAAAAAAAAATGATATTCCTGTCCTGTTAAGTGATCCCAGAAAAAACTAATCCCTAAAAAAAAGAGAGAGAGAGAGAAAACAAAGGATAGAGCCTAAAGCTAAATCAGATTGTAATAGAAAAATGTATTATATCTATGTTTATTTAAAATATTTAATCTATTTAAAATACTAAAAAAAAAAAAAAAAAACAACACACAAAAAGAGCCTGGTGAAAGTGCGGTGTTGGGGTGAGCAGTGCAATATGGTGTGGATTTAACAATATGGTGACAATGCAAAACACTCAAATCTGCCAGTTTCCCTAAACTACCTGAATAGGTTACTATTTATAAATATATAATTTGTAAGAATATATTACTACCCTGGATCTAAGTGACCTGAGCTAAACAAACTACAGCAAACACCAGTGATGTGAAAATCAATATTATTTGTTTCACCTCAACCAAAACTCACCTCTAAAACTCTGACACACTTGAACACTGAAATATGTGCTTATATTTGCAGTGTTCCAGCAAAGTGAAACTGTCTGCCTTTTAAAAGTCCGAACACGCGCGATCGTTAAAAAACCATTTATAGTGTTTGTATCCTGTAATGTGAATCATATGAGTGATGGTAAATGGGGTTAGTACACAGGAAAGACTTAGAAATGCACAAACACCGAGAAAAGACAGAGGGTGTGATGGACTGCAGCTACAGACCAATTACAGGCACTAATGCAGGCACTAGCTGAGCAAGAGGCTGCTCTGATAGGAGAGGGGAAAGGTAAAGCTTACAGAGTCAACCAATCACAAGCACTGATACACGCAATACATTACAGGGCTTCACTGCTCGGAAATCACAGGTATGAAACCACAGGCACTATTACAAGCAGGAACTACTGACAAGAGGTGTAAGAGAAGATTTCAGCAACAGAAAGGTAAGAAACAGGCAGCGAATTAACTATACAGTTTCCACATATTTTAAGAACATTACAGAGGGCATGCAAGCAAAAAAAAAAAATGCCAATTTGAGTTTACTTAATTGAATTACTTCTCATGGGAAGGCCTACAAGCCTTAGAGCTTCAGTTAATTGAAATTACAACAGTTTCTAGGCCTGATATCGTTATTCAGTCATAAAAGTTCAATGAAGATGTGTCATTTTACACAAGATCTATTGCCACACATCCAAGCACTTCAAATAAATAATAATTAGACATGACAAAAGAATGGCACATCTTCAAAACACATAGATCAATAGCATCGTGTTTCTCAGATTCTTGGTCAGAGAGGGAGCATGCTAGAGGATATTGAGCAGAAGGTTGAGAGTGAAGCAGGAGAAGAGGTATAAGCAGTAGGTCAGGAGGAAAGGGACATCTAAGGGGTTGTGCGCCACCTGGTGGCGAGTCCAGGACAGAGCGCGCCGCAGTGAGCGCACCGAGCCCCCCACCCCGGGAGAGAGGCGCAGGACAGGGCCAAGAAAGGAAAGGCGAGTACCTGAGGGCCGACGCTCCACAAGAGCCTGAGCGGCCGATGGTCGGCCGGGGGCATCCACGGTGACCGGAGCTACGGCTTGGGCTTGGGGGTCCTGAGAGCACAGGGAGGGGGAAAAAAGGCTCAAGCAGGCACAATTTAGAATACAAATCACATTAAAATATTCAAACCAAAATGTGGTCAAATGTATCATTTCAAAATGCATTGCTGGACAGAATCCTTGACGTGATGCAACATGTGACCGCTTATTCACTATTCAGGCGTCACTGTTTTCCATAACAACACACAAAACAATATTCAGAATATATTTAGAATACATGATAAGGCACACGGGAAAACAACTGTTTGAGAGTTATTCTCGCAGATTGTCACTGTTTTTCTTGATGTAATTGCCCTTTTAAGATGTATCATGTTCTGAGAGTTGGTAAAACATCTAGGCTAGTACAACACTGGTGCAATATCAATGCCAAACTCCACTGATCACATCCATGACGTTCATCACTCAAAAGAGATTAGAATTGCAAAGTAGAATAAGTGGATAATAACATCAATTTATTTCAGTGTTAATAAAAATTTTAGTGCTTGTAAAGAAGCCATTGGTTGACCTAATCTTTAGAGTCCATTTGACTTACACGCAGGGTTTATAACTAAATAATGTATTACTACAAGACTAAGTATAAGTAGGGTTTCTTTTAAAGAATGCTCTGTCCATTCATTTTAGTGGGTAAGTATAATAAAAATACTCTTACTGCACACTTAATTTCTGTATTCTGAAATTATATTCCATACACTCATATTTCGCTATGTTTCAGTCCTACACACCGACTTTCTAAAGATTTATAAACTAATCATTCTCAGATCAGAGACTCCTAGACACTCAAGTTAAATAATGTTGAAATACTGTTTAAACACTGTGCACAACTTCTGCTTTTGACAGCACTTTACTGTTATATTTTAAAAATCAAACAACATAAAAAGCAACCTATCATACAAATACATTACTAAGATGCATCCATGCAAGCATGAAACACTGAACTTAATGGAAATAAACACCCCAAACATCTTGTTGGCAGGAAGTCTGTACCTTTGAGTTGAGAGGAGCAGCAGTAGGAGCAGGCCTCTTCCTCTGAGCCTGTCCAGACAAGCGGTAACAGTAGTGTGGCTTACAGTAAAACTTCCCTAAAAGACACAAACAAGCAAGTACAATCAATATAAAGTTACTACAGAGAAGACTCTACTTACTTTAGAGTAAAATGTTTTTCTATAATGCCAAAACACTCATTTTTGTATGCATATTTGTTCTGTGCCCCAGGCCAAATGGAAAGTCTCTGAACAGTCTGGTCAAGAGAAGTCAAGAGGATAAACAGAAAATAAACTGCTTTGTTTGGGGCAACAATATGTCAGTGTGTTAGAGGACAAAGGAAAGCTTATGAGACTAAACCATGACAAAGAGGGCAAGAATATTAACAAGGGGAATTCACATATTTACAACACTACTAAAGTGTAGTACGCTGGTGATTGGACAGCATGTTGGAATGCATGGGCGTCGTCGCCATTCAATCAGAAGGGAACGTGTCCCCCTCACATTTCAAAATTATTCGTTTGGACCCCCCACATTAAACATAAATAATTAGTTCACCCAGCGCTGTTGAATCTTGAATCTTTCGCGAAAGAATCCACTCCACTTAATCTATAG
>JBBIGA010000018.1:11679110-11701815 GCA_037576975.1 Alestes dentex
GCAATATAGCGTTTTGCGCTGGCCCCTCCCCCAAAGACAACTGCGTTTAAGACTTCAGACAATGCGCGATCGAACCTCAAAATCGGGCCCTTTGAGTTGCTGTTAATCTTATTGTCCTTATTGTTATCACACCATTTAAACTGTTTAACTACTAAAACTATGCCTTGATTAGGTCAATTAACAACTTCTTGACATTACTACTCACCACCAGGAGGCACGGTGTCCTTGAACATCTCATAGAACTGAGTGAGATACATGACCATGGTGAGTTTGTCAGGCTCCACCACAATGGACATCTCCTTCCCCGTCATAATAGGAGATATTCCAAACTCCCTCTCAGCCACGTCAAAAGCCAACTGGTTATTCTTCTCCACATCTTTCTCATCCAGGGATTCAAAGTCACTATAGATTTCAAACACAGATAAACACACAGTGTAAGAATATGATCAAGTATAATCATGACCTTAAGCAACAAAAAATGTGACCTTTGGCTCTGTTCTGGGCAGCCTAAAGGTCAAATATGTGCAATCTGACGTACCAAAAATAGTGCCATGTAATTTAGACACAGGAGCATGAGATGCAAGGCCAATATTGACAAAAACAAGTTGCTACTGAACAGGTGTGTGTAGTGGGTGAGAAGGGATCAGACTATATAATATCAAGCCTCTTCCATTAATGCTCCCCTACAACACTAAGACTTAATTGACTAAAAAAAGGCACCACAAAGCTGAGCCCGGGAAAGGTCACTCTCAACATTTACTCTAATGGGGAGTCAGGATGTGTGTCTTACGGGTAATGGATTTATCAGCTGCTCAGAGGGAGACAGAGAGCGAGAAAGTGATCTGTCTGTAAGGAGTTACGGGGAATCTGCCTTCCTTTTAATAGCCGGCTCTCAAGTTACAGCAGCTGCTTCTACTGTGTTTGTTTATAACATGGAACACCTATTAAAATTTTGGAGGCTGCAACTGTCCCAGGTTTGGAGATCACAAGTTCAGTCCCAGGTGATCATTGGTGGCCAGGAGTCCAAGAAAGCACAACTGGCCTCCCTCTATCTGGATGGGTAGGACGGCCCTCCCTCTCCCCCATCACTCAGTGCTATGTTAGCTTGCATAGGTGTCTGCTAACTGAAGTGAAAGAATCGGCAGTTTTCTTTCTCCTTCAAGCACTGTGAGCCTTCCAAGAAGCGGAGATGTATCACGTCACTTAGAGGAAAAATGTAGCTTTCACTCTTCCAGCATTAGTGGGGCATTATGGTATTGTGTGAAAAGTTTTATTAAGTGACCTTATTGGTAAGAATAGGCTTTACCCAAGTAATGATCTGAAAGTAGTTTCTTCAAAAACTACTATTAAAATGACAAAATATTTTGCCCCAAAGGTTTAAACAGTGCACTGGCATCATAACAAGAACCTTTATAGTATAAAAGGCAGACCGGAATATTTTAGGGACCTGGTAGTCAACAATTAGCTCACTGAAGTTGACACTGCCGCTTGAAAAACATACACTAGGGATTATATTTATAATCCTCATTTTTTGGTATTATCCAGACTACAAAGCAAGCTTTCTCCTCTCAAAGCTATGGCATTAATACCCATTAAAGGCTTAGATTCAAGATGTGCAGGAAGCGGTACTTTAGAAGAAACGAGTGCTCACATGAGGTCCGGTCTGTAGCGGTGGATGAGAGCGCACAGAGCCATTCCGCTCTTCCAGGACGTGGTGAGGTCAGACACGCTGACCCCTACGTAGCCCTCCGTCTGCCTCTGACACCAGTTCAGCAGCTTGCTGGAGCGTGCAATGGACTCTGTGGAAATACAGCACATCCCATTCAGTCACGATCGCAGGACATGCTTTCATAATTAAAATAAATTCATGTTAGTCACACGATACAGTCGGTATCAGAGGGGGAAAAGGTCAAGGTGTGTTTCATTCACTCATGAAAGGTTATTGGGAATTTCAGAGGTTGAGAGTTTCATGTTATGGTTAGGAGTACCATTTTCGTTCTATATGTCTAAACTGTATTCTGTTAGTTCATACAGTACATGTCTGTTTCAATTTCAGGGGAAAACTGCAAAACACCATTCCACTATTGACCGAGTTACTAATACAGTCAATGGCAAGATGCTTTAGATGAATCCCTCAAGACAGCATCATGCATTCTGACTTTCTGCATCCGCAAAGTTACCTTTCAACTGCTTCTCAAGCAGAAGTTCTAGGATAAAAATGATAAGACATTAAGTTGCAAAGAAAGTAGTTACGACTTTCCTATTCAGTCAAAGAAATACACCAACACAAGTAACAAAACTCTGCATGTTAAAAAGAATACAAATGGCACACCATTTCTTGTGAGTTTAGGAGTCGAAGAGTTGACCACATTCTCCATGTCGATGCGAATTTCCCTGTTCTCTCCAGTGTCTATGAGATGCCGTACCTAAACAAAAAATGAACAACCAAGAGTTTACCTTGATTATAGATTAAATAAGAGGTTGCCACTGGTCCTGGTGTATGTTTATTTTTTCTCTCGACACATTTGACTTAAATAATGAGAGTTTAATTTTTGTAAAAGTCAGGGGGAAAAAAATAAACAGGACAAGGTTACCTCACAGGAGCTAAAACTGCGTGAATGATCAAACTATCACCATCAGACCCATTTCAAGTACTCCAGGACTAAATTAATGATTTTGTGAAGACAAGCACAAAACGAAAGCAAAGAGACACCGATACAACAACATGACGCAACTCACCTGGTTGGGTCTGAGCAGGTGCAGGCTGATGTTGGGGTAACGTGTGGTAGGATCCACAGTGTACTGACTGTAGTTCTTACTGACGTTCTCAGGGGTCGTCTGCGGGAGCAGCCGGTAGATACTCTCCCTGGCGCACAAGGGAGCGAGGGTTATGGCTGCACAGTTAGAACGAAGCACAGCTCAATTCCATGCATCCCTGTTTTCATCCCATTAGTGCTGCCCCAGGACCTGACCCATGTTGGCAATTTACTCATAATGCAATGTACTCATAGTGCAGATATGCAGTGTGAGCAAAACAAAGCCAACTACCACAAAACATCTTTTAATCCTTATATGTGTTTTACAAGACCAAGACCATGCACATTTGCATGTGCAGAGACATCGTGAATGTCACAGACACTGCATTAATGTTGCTCGTCAGCACTACTGAGTGAAGACTGCCATGTATGTAAAAGACTGCACGGATTTCTAGGTCTTACCTTTCTGCTAGAACTTCCAGAGCAGAGGCACCCTGAGCCCAGCTCCGCACCATCCATGCTGCATCTAAGGCTGCGAGGAAGCCTCGAGCAATACCAGTCCCCATCGGCCAGAACGGCTGCAAACACAGGAATTAATTCCTACTGAGATCATGATGGATAAGTTGCCTATTAAACGCTTTACACTGAATTTTACAGTCCAAAATGTGTATTTACAACTTTTTAGGCAAAAAAAATATTTAAAAAAATAATAAATAAAAAATCACACAAGCACAATTTACCTATCAATAAATCTAAAAAAATGCTAAAAAAAAAAAATATTAGGTGCTGAAAACTTCCTTCTTTAGTTTTGCACTTGGGTAATGTTTGTAAGTTTTTTTTGCCCTGGACCCTGGTATATACCCAGGTTTTGGATTAGACCATTAATATGGGCAGAGAATTCCTTTAAATACCCAAGTTTATTCTTCATGTCTTCCAACTATGCACTATATGGAAGAATAGTGGGGATTTGAGGAGAGTATTTGAGAGATGGGGGGGGGGGGTGTTTGCCATATTTACTTTGTTAAGCAGTACAAATGTTTGTGAGTTCTTTCAAATGCGAATAGAATATTAGAAGAATAAAAATAAAAGGCTAATTGGCAGCATATATGCTTCCATTATTAGCCACAACAGCCTTGTAGCTCCAGCCCAAAAGCAAGTGAAGAGAAGAAAAACTTTCCAGAACCAAACATTTCTCAGCTGATTGACTGACTGTAAACTTGCTTTTTTCCTCCCAAATGAACAAAATGTCTCATATATGTCTCTTCTCACCTCCAAAAGGCTGTCTCCCACCAGAGCTACCAGTAACTGGTGACCGTTGCGCTGACGGACCAGCGCTGCGTTTTCGGAGGCGTACATGCAGGTAAAGTCGAACATGGCCACATCAGGCTGTCCGTAATGGTTGATGGCAAAGTCTAGTGTGGGCAGCTGGTGGTTGGTGGAGAAGTCGGCTGCCTCCCTGGCGTAGGAAAGCAACGCGGCTTGGTCCACGTTAGCCCTGGACAGAAGCATCTCTGTGTCCACATAGTCCTGAAAGACGCAGAATGGAAAACAATGTAAAATGCAACAAACTTTACACTCTCAAACGACTACTCCGGTTACAAATTTACCACAGGAGTCAGTCAACCATGAAACATCACATATCTTTTGTGGCCAGGGGAAATAAGAAGGGATTCCATTGTGTGCTAAAATCAAAGTCTGTTGTGTTTAGACGAAGGCTGCGAGAAGCGTATAATTCAGAAGCTAAAGGCTGCGGGAGTCATGGAGGACGTGAGTTAGCTGTTCCTTTCTGATTCATGCTGCTATAACTGGCTCTGCTCTGCTGCCAACAGTGTCAGGCGCGCCGCTACAGGAGAAAGGCCACTTCAACACTAAGCCTTCTCCACATTAACTAACTCACATCACAGCCACTCATCATTAAATCAAGTTTACTTGACTTTTTTTTTTTTTTTTGAATCTGCACTGCATTTTACTCATATCAAAAATATTTCTCCCCACTCACTTAACAAATATTCCGGAGTTCTTTATGAACGTATGTGTGTGTGTGACCGAGTTTCTACGTGAGAAACGACCAGAAGGGGTGGGGTGGAACCAGGGCCAGCTGTTTTTTTTTTTGGTTTTTTTTAAAGAACCACATTATAGTCTGTAGCACTACTACACTAATAACATGCAGTGATTACTTCTAACTAATAAAGCGGCCACTTTTACAACAGATATCGCATTAATACTTACACCCATTCACGAAACTTAAACATTACTTTTTGAGCCAAATATGCAAAACGATCAAAGCAACAGGGTAAGAGACAGATAAAGAGATCAGGATAAGAGGCCTAGACAAAAGACAATCAAATGGAAGGAGTCTGTACAGAACTGACAGGCTGTGCTTTGAGCACTTCTTTGATTACTCACATGCAGAATGACGCCCTTCTCCAGCAAGCTCTGCTTTTTGGCAGTCATTACAAAGTAGTGTGTGTCATCCTTATAGTAGACAATGTTTTCCAGATCAATCCCTGGTGAGGCAAAAATCAGCAGAGGGTGAGATAGACTGAGTGGGAGAGTGAGAATCCATAGTTATTCATAAAAAAGAAGAAAGTACTGATAAGCGCACAAATGTAGTTTAAGGGGAAAAAAAAGGAACTCCATTAGTTTCCTCTTGCTGAGATAACTATTCCCCATTAGGGCAGCCAGTACGGCCAGCTCTCTCACTGTGCTGCTCTTCATTAGACAGTGAGGCCAACAGCAGCGATTACACGACTGGCAAAACAAAAGCAAAGGCTCTTTAGACACTGCCAACTCAGCACAAAGCCTTCAGAGCCAGGGCTGGGCAGACTGGCAGGCCACGGCTGCTAAAGTTTTCTGATTCTGAACTGCAGTGATTCACAAACTCGCTGGCTTCACTCGTCAAGCTTAAATATGTGAATTCTGAAATGTTATAGAAATTTCTTTATATTTAAATGACAAGGGGTCAGATATGAGCCCACCCTCTAATTCCTCACACACAGATCACACTTAAATAGGAAACCAATGCAGGTTGTTTTCCAAATGTCCAGGTTGTTTTCTGTTGTTTTCCAAATGCAAGGAAATTATTACTGTCCATGGTAATCAACTACGCGCTACAGACGCAGCAGAGGAATCAGCACCCCAAATCTAGCAATACTAACATTGCTATAGCATCGCATGACAAACGTGGCTGTACCTGTGGCTTCCCTAAGGTCCTGAAAGAACTTCTGGTTGAAGATAAAGGCCACACCACTGATCTCCTCTACCTTGGCCTCGGCTGTAGTGTTGCGGTTGATGAAGTTGGCCGTAATGGCAATGGCCAGTTTGCCCCTGAATTCTTTCCTTCTAAACCCTAGAAGAAAAAAAGAAGAAGTGAGGCGGTAAAGTAGACTCCTCTAATTCCACAAAGCCTCTTTATTTCTATAATACTCATTTTCTAGCAGACTGAACATCTGAGAAAGATTTAGATAACACGAATCTCCCTTGTTCTGTGATTTGAAAAGTGCCCTCCATTGTGCTTCAGAATTTAAGAACCAGAGCCAAGAGACATTGTGCCATTTAGAGCATTAATTCTCAAATGACAAAACCAGCTAAACAAGTCAAGAAAGCCCTAAATCTGTTTGGGTTTGTTCGTTGCTTTTTTTTTGCTACACGGCCAGCATAATCACTAAAGTACTGACCAACATTTGCAGCTGATCTGCAATAAAGCTGTGCGATTATTCCTAAAGGCCAAGCTAAAGAGACCATGATCCAAACTCCACGTAAGAAATCCTCAAAGAAGATTAGAATAAGGAGCCATTTTTCCTGTTTTGTTTACCTGACAATGTATTTCTCCTTCCATCTGCTCCGATAATGACGTTAAACTCCAGCTCATTGACAGGATGTGTTCTGGGATGGACTTCAGCTCTCCAACCTATCCCTGCAGTAACAGGACACACACAGTCATTTAAGCCTTAAACAATCTAGAGTTTGTGTATTTGAAATATAGTAATATGATGACAGTCAATTACTTTAACTTTCTACTGAATGAAAGATAAAAACAAAACAATACATTTATCAAATTCAAGTCACTATTCATTATCTCCTTTGAATGCAAAACTCCAAAAGAGACTATTCTATGAATAGAATACACATCTGAGAGTTAGGGCTAACTCTAGGCCTCCAACTCGAAGTCAATGCTTGGGGTCTTTATTCACCATGACTGTCTAACATTTTGATGGATGCATGTGTCATGCAAGAGTTTGCAGCTCATTTGTTTAAGTACAAAGCTGCATCACGGTTTAATGGCACATAACAGCTCTAGCCAGGCTCCGGGCCATAATGTTCAGAACTTAAAATAAACATACACTTATAATAACAAATGTCCAATTACAATTTTCCATTGTATCACTATGATTTGTAGCAACTCATTTGATTTCCAAGTCAAGAAACACTGACAACACTGACTCCAAGTGGAGAGCCAGAACTGACTAAATCATAACCAAATGAGTAAACATATGCATGGACTGGAAGTTCAGCTCTCTGCTTGTATCAGTGATCCAAAAGTGAGTATAAAAAAAAATTCACATGAAATTTCATCACACTTCTGTGTATGTCAGTGATAAACGTAACATCTAAAGCTTAAGGAGAAACTTAAGCCTGTTTGGAGCTTTCAAATAGAAGCAAAAAGGCCACCGTACTCTCATTCTCCTGGTCTTCTGGCGGCTCGATGAGGCCTTTGAACTCCACGTTGACATGGATCTCGATGCCCAGGAGCAGAGCCACTTTCAGCAACATAAGCTGCAACTGACGAATACCTGCAGGAAGCCAAGCCAAAGTTCAGAACTAACTCAACAGCCCCACTTTTGTGCTATTGTATGTGTCTTTGTCTACTCACTGATATGGTCTATGGATCCTGCACAGAATTTTCCGTAGAACTTCTTGGCGCCAAGTCCACGCAAGTCCTGAATGGTGAACGGCCAAAGGTGGAGGACATTGTTGCGGGAAAAAGCATCTCTCTTCTCCAACAGTACCACCTTGGCTCCCAGAAACCCTAGCTCTATAGCCGTGCGCAACCCGCAGGGGCCTGCTCCAATAATCAGACACTGCAGACACACAAAAGGGACACATAATACTTTGTTTTAGCAATTACAATGCCACACTATACCAGGGGTATATATACTATCCATTATATTAGTAAAGTAAGCTATTGTGACAATCATCTTTAAGTAAAAATACATGATCTCCCTCTGGCTTTGTTTCCTATTGTAAGAGAGAGAAGCAGAATTTAAAATATGCATGAGCATAAAACAGCTCATTAATACCATGTTGATTTTGTATGTAAAAATGCCCTGAGGGTGTTTCATACCTTAGAGTTGGCGCAGGCTCTGCCTTTCTTGTATTCCTTGTGGCTGGCGCGTTTGTCTAGCTTGGCCCATAGTGCTTTGGCCTTCCAGTAGTTGAGCCTGGACTTGAGTTTGTGGTAGAAAACCCGGTACTCGCTGGGCTTGAGCTCCAGAAAGTCACACAGCTCCTGAAAGGCCTTAAGGGTGCCTTTACAGGTGGTGGCTTGAACGAAGCGGTCAAACAGAACATGGGACTGATTGACCCCCTCTCTTGCTGCACTAACACCTCCATCTCCCATGGTCCCTCACCCCACACAGGGGATTATGGGACTCCCCGTTAAGTCAGAGTCTGTGGTTTACAGGTTCAACTTCCAGCTTCAGACATCTTCATCCTGAAAAAAAGTGCAAGAAAGACGTTTTACAGACATGCTTTACATTTTATTTAGGCAAAATACTCCTCTCAACTATTACTTCTCTAACATAGAGATGGTGCCAACTTAAAGTCACCTTGGATGACCAGAAAATTTAACAAAAAATCAGTCCCATATAACAGAAGCTCCTCTTGGGACTAACAATTTTGAAGCATTAGATGAGGAATACTGATTACAATAAAGGGCCTCTAAAAAAAATCACTTTCTTTATTTAGAAATGCATAAAAGATCCTTCATTTGGACAGAGGCCTTATCAGAGAGAACAGCTATCCCAAAATCACAACCCAGTTTAAATCAACTGTGAAATAAACAGGAAATTCAAACAAGCAGAAACCAAGATATTTCGTGATAAATCACCATTGTATTTTCCTGACTATGTAATCAACTGAGGGATGTAAAAACAGCAGACTGTGTAAGAGTCTATTTTGACCATCTGGCAGCTTTTTATATTCAAATCCTCACAGCTGACTTTGCCTCATCCCTCATCAGAAAAAAAAAATGGGACATCAACATACATGAACTCAAAGACTGTTTATAATAATGAAAACTAAGCCATCACTTAGACTGATACCACATCCACACAACTGCTTTCAACATATTAGTTATGTTGTACAACAAACAACAAGGGGCTAAAACCCTCAAAAAGCTCCAGAATCAAGTCAAGCAGTGTCAAGAAACCAGCCCATATAACCTAACAGTCCTATGCCAGTCTGATGTAAGCAGAAGGAAAGGTTGAGGGTGCCACATTTACTCTTATCTGAACAGAGTCAGTGAAAAGGATGGCGTGCGTTATAAACTATAAAAATCAATGCTCGTTGCTTTATTATGTCGCACAAATGGCGGATTATTATTCCAGTCCAGTGCAGACTTGATCTACCATATCCAAACAGACAGTGAGGCGTATCTGAGCAATGTTTTTTTCTCAGGCAACGTACATGCCTTTAGGTCCATGTTTCATAAGCTTGTACAATAAGCAAGAAAAGCAAAAAAATATAATCCAAAATTCACTAAACATCAATGTTTTATAAGAAGGTAGTTTTACAAAACTCCTGCCGCACTACCTTCAAAAGTAGACATAAAGAAACACAGTTGCTTGTTTAAACAAAACATTCAGAAGGGGATAATTAAAAGAATTAGTTGGTGAAGTACGATTCAGAGCCTTCTCTCCCAGGCATTAATAATTCTACCTCTAACACATGCACACTGCTGTGGGCTTCAAGGAAATCTCCACCCCTTGGAAAGAGCGTTGGAGAGTGTGATGAAAGGGTAAGCAGGTGGAGGTTTAGTGACGCCGCCTGACTGAGTGCCAACTCTCCTTGTCTGTGCAAACACACTCGTTCCTCTACCTGACCCCTGTGCTGCAGAACTGCAGTGCCAGCAGAAGGTCCGCACGCAGTCTCCATCCTGTCATTTGGGTGGAAAAACGACCAAAGAGAACCAAAACTGTTCACATGAAGGTCCGGATTTCAGTTCTGTGAAAAATGTTTTTAATACTCCAGACTGACAGCTGTGGTTCGACAACCCAGGTGTGAATACAATCATTCAGACATACAGCGGTCTCAGCCAACCACCCCCCAGTCTACACTTTCCTTTAAAAATAACCCCACTGTTCCTAAAGCACTCAGGGTTTCAGATTATAAAGAAGGCTTTGATCATCAGACACAAAGCCACTCTGAACAAAGGTCATAATTATTAAGTCCCCTCTCACAACGCCGATTCATGAGAACACAGGAAGCGCCATGTCACCACACACCCTCTCCAGCCAGGTTACAGTGTGAACCTGCTCCACAACCCTCCATACTGCCTGCCTGAGCACTTCCAGAACAGGGGCCCACTATAATTGGAAGCAGGTCTATATTCAGCTCCTTCCCCCTCACACAGGAAATGCTGCGCAGTGCATTTCTGCCATAGTGTGATGTGACATTACGGCGATATTATGTTCCAGGGATGGTAAACAGACCTGTTCAGCCGGTCTCACACGCACTGCGGTGCTGGCATTATACCAGTCAACATCACGTAATCAAAGACATGGGTTGTGACAGCATGCTTCTGACTGGCACCCGAACACATCATTTCAAGCCATGAGAAAGTAGTCAACTAGGTCATACAAAAATAAATTACCATAGTATTTAACAAAGACACTCATTACTTTACAGTGCTTGATTAAAATGACCCTCACATTATAGGGGGTAACACTCCAAACAATCTTTATTTAAAGGCTTACATGTGCATCTAAGATCAGTGCACCATACTGATAAAAGTATTGGGGCACACCTCTTAATTCATGGTTTGGACTAGGCTCCTAAATTTCAGTGAAAGGTAATCTTAATGCCTCAGCATACCAAGAGATTTTGGTACAAATATAGACGTTAGATCAGTTCGGTGTGGATAAACCTGACAACCCCATCCAACACCTTTGGGATGCACTGGAAGGAAGACTGCGAAAGGAAGGGAGATCTCATAAATGCTCTACAGACTGAATCAACACAAAGTCCCACAGAAACACCAAAGCCTTGAGGAAAGCCTTCCAAGAAGAGTGGAAGCTGTTATAGCTGCAAAGGGGAGACCAACTCCATATAAAATCTACATATTTAAACCCAATGTCATTTAAGTCCCTGTTGGTGTAACGATCAGGCGTCCCAATACTTTCCATCTAGTGTATTTCTGAAATAATAACCCAAATGCATAATGAAAAAGCTGAGCTAAACTTGACATTGCTCCAGTTTCATGGGTCTGTCCTTAACACAAAAGCTCTACTTTTTAGCAGAATAAATTTACATTTACGGCATTTAGCTGACGCTCTTATCCAGAGCGACGTACATCAGTGCTCGAGTAGTCCACGTCTGTATCTTAGACCTGAAAAGCTGAACTTAAGTCAATCATCCACAATTCAGCCAAGATACTGCACACCCGGTGCACCCAAACAACGACCATCAGAATACCTAAAACACCTAAAACTTGACACGAATAAACCACATTTATTACAATATTCAGGGATCCTTTGCTTTACCTTCTTTATTTTGCAGAACTCTCTGCATGGTAACTGGACGACTGAGTAATTCTATACTGTCTTTAGATTTTTCCTCCTTTCTCACTCAGCTCCGTGTGACCTGCCCATGCCCTTTCACCACCTTCCTGTACTTCTTCTTTCTCTACTTGCAGAATATATGCACAGAATATTGTATATAAGGAGAAACTTACCCATAAGCACAGTTGGGGTCATTCTGCTGCTATTTTTCTCAGCTTAACTTTTTCTTTCTAATGGCCATGGTCAGTTTTTTCATAGTGCAAGAGAATCAGAATCAGAAAACATTACTGATCTCGGAAAATGCTTATGCTAAGACTCCAGAGACACACAGAGACAAGAAAAACATAAAATAAAAAGTCTAAATAAATCACATTTAAAAAGCTGTAGAAATGACTCAGTATGAAATACACTATGCTATATGCACAAATGCTGGGTATAAATACTATAAATAACTAACAGTTAAATGAATTTATAACAACAGATGGTAGTGAGGACGTTATAGCACTTAGCAAAGATCAGCAGTGTATAAGTAATGACATAAGTACATGGTAATGGTGCATATAATGGAATGATTCAGCACCCATTTGGCAAACTTCACATGGTAAGACTATTATCACATGTTAGGCTAGTCATAGTAATGGGAAATCATTAAGAGGTTTTACTGCTTTTATAGTTGTTTATTAAATGTAGTTAACTTGTGGAAGCATAACTAAACACTGGAGAAAGTGTAGTAGTTTCCTACTGCAAATAATTGCAAAGGGTGGTGGACTGAATCTTCTTAAAATCTTCTGATAGTCTGAGCATGTATCTTGATTTTTGACTCTGGTACCAAACAGGCAGACA
The DNA here is from genome assembly GCA_037576975.1 of Alestes dentex. Taxonomy (NCBI): domain Eukaryota; kingdom Metazoa; phylum Chordata; class Actinopteri; order Characiformes; family Alestidae; genus Alestes; species Alestes dentex. Next base: position 11,691,490 of record JBBIGA010000018.1, read on the forward strand.
TGAAACAAGGTAACTTTAACGTGAACATTCAGTGTAAACCAGTATGACTGCTGTTCGAGATGAAGGCCAGTAAAAAAAAAAATATGTTAACCTTTTGAACTCCATGAATGCATTTTGCGTTCATTTTTGTAACCTTTAGTCCCAGACTCACGATACACATCACTGAAATCGAGAGGACTTACTCTATACGATCGTCTAAGTCCCGTGTTTGTGCAATACATTTTTCCAGAGTAATCGTGTGTGCAAATGGTCCACACACTTGTCATTGGATTCAGTAACAAATTTGTCATAATTTTCCCCACAGTCTTTCTATGCAATAAATATATATTTATTTTCATTCTGTTGCAATATTATTATTTTTTATAATGGTGTTGTGTGTAACTGTTGGGGGGGGGGGGGTGTTTGACTGCATTCTAGAGGTCATCTGACCAACTTCCTCAGCTGTAATAATGATACCAAGGAAGGTCAAATTCAAATTCCGTCTGGAAATAAGCACATATTTTTATATTGTAATAAGCCATAGAATGTCCCAGTTTGAAAAAAATATATAATTTTTGGGGGTACCTTTACCCCACACATTTCTAAATTTAACTCGCTACTGAAAAGCATTGTCTTGTAGAAACAGAAGAAAAAAAGTCCAATTTCACTAGGCGAAAACTAGAACTTGCTTATAATGAGATCAAGATTTTACTTGTTAGTTTCATATCAAATAATTACATAAATAAGTAGCCCTGGGTCTTCTGGGGAAAAAAAACAACATAAAGCATGAATGGCTAGCTTATGGAATTAAAATGTTATCGCCCAATAAATAAAGGGATGCAAAAACGCTCATAAATGGCCCAGAGTTCAGAGTACGACTGTAAGCAATGGCGAGATAAGAATGTAAATCAGTACAGTAGCTAGCTATGATGGCTAAGTTTATAAGGTGCTGCCCAAGAAAATAACCATAGGGGGAAAAAATTCAATTATTTTATGAAAAATTTAGCTTTTTATGTTATGTCGCTCTCACACACACCCACAGAATTGGGGCCTCTAATGCTTTGCCTAGAGCAGCAAAACGTCATATGTCGGCTCTGGCTACAGTTCAGTTTCAACTATGTTTTGGGGTATTTTTTGGAAGCAAACAAAGTATTTTTAGGTTGTTGCATTACATGAAATGTTTTCTTTAAAACTTATTAATTTTGACAGATAATAATATTTTATTCTAACACAAATGACATGCATGGTTCATCAAAACTAGGCTTGCTTAGTTTTGTTTATGGAAAGCCAGGTGGAACCCACACTTAGCTCACTGGAAATTTCTTCTTTTATGGAGTTCCTTATAGAGGACATGCTTTTTCCATCAATGACCTTGACTGTTTAAAATCAGGTCCAAAAGATGTGGCACTGTAATATGCTGTGCGAGTTACAGATTAAATAAGATTTAATTATTAGATTAAGTGGATTCAATTATTTGTTACTATGAATTGGTTAAAGATCATCTATGTAATTCCAAGAAGTTTACAAGCATCCTTTCACCTACTCACTCATACACAGCACCACACCTCTCTCTCCCTCTCTCGTCATGCATTTTCCAGTTTTATGGAAGGAGGCTGTCATACTACAGTCTAAAAATAGGTCAGATTACAGGTTTGAATGGACTGTGCAATCTGCTGAAAAAAAGCAGAAGACATACTTGCTAAACATACATATATCTACATATATACACACACACATACACATATATACATACACATACACACACACACACACACAAGTATGTGTGCACATGTGATACCGTGTAGAGAGAGACGGAGAGGGAGAGGGAGAGAGGGAGAGAGAGGGTGATGGTGGAAAGTAAAAAAAGAGGGAAAAAGATCCAAAACAACGTAAGCAGGTTGACAGTAACAGGGTCAAATCTCCATAAATTGAAAGAAAAGACATCGTGGACCAGCCTTCATACATCAGAGCTAAAGTCCTTAGGGACAGCGCAGAAGAAATGACTGCGTCCTCTTTAGAGAAGAAAGAGGAAAACACTGCATCACTTTGTTCGTGGCTTTGATGTTTAAGCTCTGGTTCTTTTGTCCTTGCTCTATTTACTTTACTCCACACGGATTCTCCCTTTCCCTCCCTCAGCCCATCTCCACACAGACCGCCCCTCCTGCCCAACAAACTACCAGGCTTGCCGCACACCTTTCTGTCGGAGGACAGTGATGTCATTAACCTCCACGGTGGCTTCTCCTCTCGGTAAGGTCACATGGTGAGACTGTCTGCTGTTGCTATAGCAACAGCACCAAAGGAGAATTACATCATGAGGCTGACTATTATATAGCGCTACAGCGACAGAGAGGAAAACGTCATGGTCTAAACTTGTAACCAGGCAAAAAGCTTTCTTTACATCTTGCTGGCAGGCAAGGAAAAAAAATATCAGTGTTACAGGTCAAGCTAGGACTGTTTTGGAACGCTGACCCCAGTGTACACTCATAATTACAGAGAAGGACTACCTCACCTGATAAGCTTATTTATCACATGATAAATGTGAAGGATTCCCAGTAGGCTAAAGGTGGAACAACAGCATAGTGTCACCAACACCTGAACCCTCGAGAGGCTCACCAAAGAAAGTGACCTGGAAGCTCACTGAAAACATAACGAGGACTACAAAAATTGTAGGGACCTCAAGCTATTAAGTGATACTGAAAGCGGATCATACGTTTTCAACTGCTTATCAATCCATGATTTAAAAAAAGAATACTCCTCATATGTAAACAAGGAGCAATTACACGGGCTGGTATGTGGAAAACTGTGACCTTGGCACCTTGAATCATCAGTCCACAAGTCACTGGCATGAGTAAACAATATGATATGCTAAAGAAACAATGAGGTGAAGCCAGTGGGCATTCTTCCGGGGCAAAAGGTGCAGGTTATACCGAATACTGTTTGAGAATCCAGTTATAGCTCCTGGATACCCAGAGGCAAAATTAACTACTGTATTGGGAAACACTGTACATTGTGGATGGAAAACAAGCATGAGAAGGAAATCTAAGCCTCTGAACCTCTTAACCACCACTCTTGAGGCAGATATTCTCCACATCAACAGTGGCCAAAATGTCTGCCTGTGATTTTGGCAGTCAAGCTTAAACCTCCTTGGGAGGGCTAGAGAGGCTGGAAAATTCTGAGTGTCATTAGTCAGTTCCACTGTTCTTCCATCATCACCAGTACAGCCTCCAGCTGCTAACATTAACTTCTCATATGGCCAACGCCTTAAGAACCCCAAACACAAAAATATCTACAATGAAGCAGCTTACAGAGCAAAAACTACAAATAATCACAGCACCACCACTCAGTGACAGTAACAGAGCTACTTTTAGAACCAAGAACCTGATCATCTATAATACATCCTGGCAACTGCTAGGGTTGCAAGTCATCGATGATTATTTAGTTGACTAATTAAACCATCATGACTTCATAAGTAGTTTCTTCTTTTAAAGTAGAACAAAAACACAAGGCATTGTCCCAAATGGAGCATGGTAATCTGTTAGAATGACTGTGTGAAGAGGTGCGGTGGGCAAAATAACAATATTTATCATTATCTTGATAAATGTTGTTCTATAAATGCTTTTCTGAGCACACTGTGGATATCATCAGTACTTAAAGAACACAAAGCAAATGCATGTTTATTTACAAAAAGTAAAATCAGTTGCAGCACTGGCATGTTGTATACAGAATTAAAAAAATAGAACAAAGCACTATTAGCACTGTTTCAAAACACTGATATGTACTATACATTGTAAATATAAGTATTAATAGATTTTACCCCCATATTGTACCTCAAGTGATGTGTATCATGAACATCACTGAACATTATTTCCACCTGCAGCACTCCTGGTGCACGTCCAGATCCTGTAGTGCAACAAAAAGCTGTTTTTAAGCACATGCGGTTTCCTCTAAACAATTCCACTGAGTATCAGGAACTTTCATACTCTGTTCTGCCTAGTTCACCTGAGAGAACCATCAATCAGTGGCCAGCACTGAAATTCATGTATTTAGGAAGCTCGAAATATATATATACTGTAATGCAAGCCCTTGTCTGGTTTGTTGTTCCCTTTTTTTTAACTCCTGGTCTCTGTTCGAGGAGTCAGCGCCATTCACCTTGCTGACCTTTAAAACCCCCGCATGGATGCCAGGTCCACATCCAAGTACTGGTCATGTAAGCAGATTCATATCAGCAGGAGTTGGGATCGTTCACAAAGTAAAGAGAAGAGTTTCAATCACAAAACAGATCATAACAAAAGCTGCTAAATGCAGTTTCTATCTGAGGTATCACATAGGTTGTCTGCCAGGGTGATTTAGCAATCACATGTGTCTGGCTTCTTGGATTTTGTTATTTGACTATCAGCTGTCCATATTTGCATATCTCTCCACAAACAGGTGTGTGTGGTTTTAACTAGGCGGAAAGCAGAAAGCAACACACACTACCATGAGTGTTCACAAAATGCATGCTGAATATATACATTTTGCATATGTACTTATAAACTATATGCATAATATAATACACTATACATAAATATATGTATAGCAGTATACATATTATTGGGTTGTAGAATTCTATAAACTATCTATAAACTATCTAGGACACTCCAATGGCTTCTAATACAACCTACATGTTCATTTCTAAATCAGGCTCCTTAAAGCCACAAGTAACAGTGACAGTCAAAGTATTTTGTGTGGCTTTATGTTGTTTGGCTTGTTTTATATATGAACATAATGGAACTTAAAAGTAAAAGTACTATTTGGACAGGATCTGAACATTACAGGAGAGAGAGGGGAGGTCCAAAAGCATGTAATAATACACAATGAGCACTCATCAATGTAAGTGTGAAGAGGATAAGCTGCACTCCTACTCTTCTACAGCTCGATGTGAGCCAGTGCTTTAGCTCGAGAACTTCTGCAGACAGCTGGAATTTCAGGCTGCTTGGACGGGTGCTAAAGATAACCACAAATTGTGCAGTAAATCTCAATCCAAAGGGAAGAGAGTGAACTCCATTTCCCCTTGCTCTGCACACTCTAAGCCTCAAATCTGAGGTTGAAGATGTTGAAATTCCTGACACTTGGTGGTGTAGAGAAGGTCTACACTGAAGATAACGCAGCTTATTTACGTATCAGGAATATATACATGGACAAAAATATTGGGACACCTGGCCATTACACTAACAGGGACTTTAATGACATTGCATTCAAATACATAGACCAACACGGAGTTGTTCCCTTCTTTGCAGCTATAAATTAAAATCCTTAGTTGTCCAAAATGTCTGAAGCAGTAGGATTGCCCTTCACTGGAAGTAAGGGGCCTAGAGTAAACCCTGAAAAACAGGTGTGTCACAATACTTTTGCTCATATAGTATAGTTCAAAGGGCCATTTTTGTCATCAGTGACAGCCAGTCAGAGGTACTTTATATCTAAAATGAGATACATCAGCAACATACAACATAAAATATTTTAAATGAATGAAAGTGCATTAAATGACATCAGTTAAAGACTTTGCTCGTTTTTGTACATGTATAAGTTCATACACATTGTTCTATTACATCGATGACATTATTTTGGTGGCTTGTCTTTTTTTGGAAAGAAATGTTGTACAGGGAGGCATTTTTGCCCTTCGCTAATCATAGCGGGCTACAAACTAACGACTCACTACTAGTACTAATTAAAGTGAAACTATGATTGTGAAACTGAGGTCACGTTAGTGACATTACATGCTTAAATGCTTTTTTATTCACGGGATTGCTAATACTGATAGCTGTCTGGATATCCACAATTACATTATCTTTCACATGAAATTCCTAGCCACTGTTGACCCATCCCTTATCAAACACAAAGTAAAACGTATGTATACAAAACACACCTTCCAGCCTGACAAAGGCCAAAGATAATACAGAGCACAGTTAGAGTCCACCATGTCCACCACATCATAAAGACAAACACGGCCTGTGGGTACAGCAGAGCAGATAGAAGGGCTGTAATCCTGGGAGAACAGCCCAAAGCATGCCTCTCTAATCCCATCCTGGGGTGGAGTCGGCATTAGCTTACAGGGCATATAGGCCAAGGAGCTCCACTGACAGCCCCATGGCAGTCTGTTGACCAGACCCTTCACCCCTGAGCTAGATGACCAGCGCTATGACCTCCTTTCCATTAGACTAATCAATCAAACCATCAAACAGATAAAGCCTCCACACCAGAAGGTTCCAGTCAGGCTGTCCGACACGGTTAAAATAACAATAGCACATGTGTGAAGAACAGTCACAACCAACTTGAAAGCGAAGAACTTGGAGCATAAGTTCAATGACTCCAGTGACAAAGACATACGATGAGATACATGATCAAATAAAGCAAGAGCAAGAACATGCAATCCAGGTTAAAATTTAAATCGCTCTACAAAGAGAAGACAATTTTTTTCTCTCACAATATGGTTTCTGATATCCGATTTCTAACAGAGTACGGATCCAATGTTAGTGCTCAGACAAGTGTCCTTTAGTCCCCAAGGACATCAGAATAATGTATATCAAGTACATGAAGCTAATGTACAGGGCTGGCCTGAATAATTAGAATATGTGAGTATTTGTTTGTTCTGTTGCTATTCATTTCTTTATTAAGTATTCGCATTGGTTCATCTTTTGTTGTCAGGAAACCCTGTGGACCACACCAGCATTCTCTTGTGACACTCTTGTGATTTTTTTTAGAGTAAGACGTTTATCGCCGTTTTAAAATCACAAAATATTTCCACATAAAACCAGCTGAAAACGGCCTTTTAATAAAAGATGAAATACTGCATAATAAAAAAAAAAATCATGTCATACCCAAGGAATGTTAGCTACAGGCTGAACACAGTCAAAGTCCCTCCTATGATTTTCATACGTCACCCCTTTTTCTTTGAAAGAAAATAAGATAATAAGGTACTGAAAGACATTAAATTGTCAAATAAATAGTAGAGAAACTGGTTGACTTTTGTCCTGTTTAGAAAGGTTAGGATCTGTATCAGTGACAGACCAATGAATCAGATTTGTGCATCACTGCTCATGACTACTCCCAATTCTTAAATCGGTGCTAGTCCGGCTTACAAAAGAAGAAAACTGCCATGCATGTAGATGTGGTAGTTTCTTCTCACCTTCGCTCACCCAAGAAAGTAGTAATGTTTCTCAATAAACTGTAGAAAAGCATGAGGAAAAATTACCGTTAAGACTGTGACTAGGAAAACACCTGAGACCAGTTAAAAGAACCACTGAGGCCAAAGCTCAGGCTTGGCTGTGCTCTAAGATCTCCTCTACTCACACGCACTTTCCTCCGACATCTGCATTATCTACTTTCTGTCAGTTCCTTTCAGATTCCCTGACGATTCCCGGCTAATTCACTCCTGAAACGCTGTAAGCAAACTTGTAAGCACATCTGAAGACTGAACTGTGGCTGAGCAGCTGCAAAGAAGTGGAGTAGATGCAGCCTTTTTCACCCCATTTTCATATAAAAATGAAATGGGGGCACAACATGCCAAGACATGAATCCAAAGACACCAAAACTGCAGTCAGTATGTTACCATAGTCTTACCCAGACGTGGACCACAGAAAGCAAATACCGAAGGTCAACAAATCCATACATGCTGTCTGTATCCATTTATTCTAAAAGCAAACTTGGAGATGGTTGCCTAGGAAGCGTTCACAAGAAGGAAGGGCGAGAGTGAGAAAGATTCAGTCCAGGCTCTTTTGAGAGAGTAGTGGGCTGTGGGTGGTAGCAGGCTGGCACTGCACTCTCTTATCTGAGCACGACACTCAGGGTGCTGAAGCATTCTGGGAAACAGACTGGGTGGCGAGGGTCAGTACAGGCAGGGGAAAGTTCTTTTCCACTCTCCGGTTTTCAAGATAAGAGGAAAACGCGGCCCATGGGTACTTTATAAAGAGGCAGCAGGAAAGTCATCCGATACTGGGAAAAGTATGGCTTGAATGGAATGAGTCTAGGGACCCTGAGGCCGGCCAGTCACATGGAGAGGTGAGCGTTTTGGACCGAAACGCCTCTCTATTCTGCAGTCGGATGCGTAAGGAATCGCCCGTCATACTTGGTTTTAACGTCTCTTTCTGATCTGATCATAAGAGGATAGTGAGCCCTACTGCCATTTACACCTGGCCTTTATGTACTCTTTTCTGTTACGATTGCACACTTCAGATCTTGTTTACACTTGCATACACGTGGGTATGTAAATATATATTTATTTCAGAATCAGAAGTCTAAATGAATCTAAATTAAAAGCTGTAGAAAATATGCTACATATTTCTATTTTCTACGAATATATGTGAATATATTTTCTACATATTTTTTTTCCTTCCAGCTTTTAATTTTCTCTTTAATTTAATGCACAACTGGAGGCAGGGGCACATTCACTGCATCAGTTTTTGGCTGCTGCATTAACTATCAGACCAAAAATGCACCACAAACCCTTGCATATGTACATGTATAGGTTGTTACACATGTTCAGACTGCATTTACTGCTACCAACTTGTAAACAAGCCAGAGAGAATGCGGAGAAAGACGTTAGGCAAGTGCTGTGATGACACAGTTGATTAGGCTGGCCTTCGCTTCCGCCGGGGACACACTGGGGTTCTTCAGCACAGGCCTGTGTCTGGTGACAGCTAACTAAGTTATCCTTAATAACAGAGCCCAACGGCAGAAAAAACTCATTTAACTTAATGCTATTTCATCTTTCATTTCTTTTCATTTACTTATTTCTTTCAAGCAACTCACAGCACTAAGATTCCCAAAGGTGAACATGTTTTCTTCCAATCATTTTTAAACAAACCATTAGTGTGTGTGCTTGGGCTTCAACTTGTCAAACAGAACATTTGATTTAGATCAAACAAAAACAGTCCACAGAAATGGTTCTAGGACCTAAAACATTCTCAGTCAGTCCTAGCCAGTGTGAGAGAAACTGAAGAGAAAGTTCACCAACAGGCACATAATCAAGTTGCCCAACAAACACGGGCACGCCTGCATGTATCCCACCTCCTGAAACTTTCCCATCCTATGACACCAACCAATCTGGGAGTGCAAGACAGCACATATTTGCAATGAGGGCTATGTGATCAATGGAAGCATCTTGTTTTCAAACTGTTGCTTAAACAACATAGTAGCCAGTCATGGATGGGTCCTGTCAACTGTCTGCCAGGTGCAAACTAAGATGACCCTCGTCATGACCCTCAGGCTCTTGTGCAGCTTAGCGAGGATCATGCAGAGATGACACAGGACGTTCCAGCATGACACTGACTGATTATCCCCAGTTCAGGAGTTTTCCATAGCTACGTGCACAGGTCACTGCGACCTATGTGTTCAGCTGTACTTCATATAAACCCTACATTCTATGGCTGTATTGATACTGTATACTGTTTTCATTCAGACAAGTACGGCAGCTGTTGTCGACTGCACTTACTGTTGTCTTGTCCGGTTGTCTGCATTGTCTTTTTTTTTCTTGCACTTGTCTTTCGTTCTTTCTGCATTTGTGGTCTTTTGGTGTTCTGTTTCTGTTCTTGTGTTGCACCATGGTCTTAGAGACACGTTGTTTAGTTTCACGGTGGACTGTGTGTGTGGCTGAAAAGAAAATAAACCTACTTGACTTGACTTCAAGTATAACCTACGAAAACAATCTGATGCAATATCTGTAACCAGGGCCCACTGACATTACCACTTTTTAAGTGGCTAAAAATTCAGAACACTGCGCCATTTCAGACAGGACAGAAAATAAGGTTCTGTTTAAAGGGGACATATTATACCTCTTTTTAAACAAGTTATAATAGGTCTATGGGCTGTACAAAACATGTTCATGAAGGTCTTTGCACAAAATCACCCTCACATAAAGAGAACTCACCAGCGCTACTCTTGACAGTTTCAGTCCCTTTCAAAATGAGCCGTTTAAGGACTCGGTCACTTTTTTTGTAAGCCACACCCCACCCATCTCATGCTTATGCTGCATGTTTACCACATGTGAAAATGGCGCTATCCAGCCCTAAGTGTAGGGATTTGTGTTGTTCTTTGCAGCCAACATCACAACACTTCATGAGTGACTGGCCTTTGCCTGTAGCCATAGCGCTCAGCGTCTTATGCACATGCTCAACTAATCTAGTGGGTGGGGCTCGACAGGTGAGGGGTGGTTCTATGCAAAATTCCTCATCCTGACGTCAGGATAAGGGATTCCTGACCCCAAAATCTTTCAACTGACTCAAAGAAAATGGATGGATTTTTTTTTTTCACACTTGGAGTGTTTATAGGAGCAGTAGAGACCCAAATGGAAATACAAAAGGATGCAAAAAGTGA
>JBBIGA010000018.1:11702597-11721114 GCA_037576975.1 Alestes dentex
GGAGTGTTTATAGGAGCAGTAGAGACCCAAATGGAAATACAAAAGGATGCAAAAAGTGAGTTTTGCGTAATATGTCCCCTTTAAGGCAGGATCAACAATAAGAAGCCAAATTCAGCTTAATAAAACAGCAACACAAGAATCAAAATTAGAGCCAAACCAATAACTTGGCTATTTGACTTCATTTAAACAGTGTTTGGTATTTTAATATCTTCCACTTACTTAACTTATCTTACTTCAGTCTTTTAGAGAAAAGGCACTAGTTGTAGCCCTGCCTTAATGTCAACCAACTAGATTATATTACAATATTTTAATTTTATACTTATTGTTAAACCATGCTTTACTGACTTGTTAGGACTACCATATTTCTCAAATTAACAGTAGCACTTGTGTTCATTAGTTAAGTACTTCAGCAGTCATTTATTTAATTGCCTATAGTATTAATATCCACCTCTCTTACTAACCATAGCATTTTATTTATACAGCTTAGTGTGTATAGTACAGAGTATATTCTGCAGTTTTTCTTTGACTAAGTTTATATTTTATATTGTTCTTGTCTTTGCGTGTGTGTGACTGTGCAATCATCGCACAAGCGGCTTCCTCCAGGATCAGTAAAGTTTTCTGATTCTGATATATAGTACAAATATTACTTTACTGGGCCTGAGGCTACCCTTGCAGTTATATTTTCTGTTAATTACCTAATCTTTCTTCTCATGTACTACAGTGATACTTTAGTTACAGGGGACCATGGAAATACCACACAGGAGGAAAATATACTGCATATTTATGGCAATACAGCAAAAATGTATTGATATTTCAAGTATGTACAAAATATTCAATACACTAGTTCTTATTGGCTTTTGTAATGACCTTTTTACGATACAGTGCTTGGCTGTTCAGTGCTCTAGAAGTATGGCCAATAGCCATGACTCAAAACATCCAGAGCAAAGAAGGCAACTCATGACTGTACACAACAGCAAGGTGCTAAGCAAGAGACTCTCATAGACAACGAGAGTTATAACATGTTTGTCTTCTTAATAATAACTTAAATCACAGCCTAACCCCTCTGGCAGTTTTTAGGAATCATAAAATTCCAGTGCAGTGTTCAGAAGTCCACAGACATTGGACAGGCTTCAAGTGCACATTCAAAACCGATTTAATTAAATAAGCTGTGCTAGCCCTGCAGAACAGCTGCCCTGGCCGCTCTTCCCACTGGAGCGGTCCAAGGGTCACATCACTATCTAAATGCAAACGCCCGGCCAAACACAAATACTTTACATTCAAGGGTTTCGGTGAAAACAGAAAACACTGATTAGATTAATTGCATCTGAGAATGTCTAAAGACACATTGGAAGTTTGACCTACTTGAGAATTCATATCAAATTCTTATCACTGACAGAACAAGTAAATCCCACAATGGATGAGAGAAATTTGGGGCGTTCGTGCCCAGAAAGACATGATCAAAAAGTAATTACGCAACGAGCAATTAATTTCACATTTTGCAGGCATTTATGAGTGAACTGCAGATAATGCTTTATTGCCTTGTGTGCAAACTTTGAACAGGTAGCAGATTCAATACTGAGTGCCTATTTCTGTTAAGGAATGCTTTGTTTTCTATTGGAAACTCACAAAGAAAGGCATGGCTCTTTTCACTAGTCTCTCCTGTACTAAAAAAACAGTAGCAATCAAGGGTTAACCTTTTATTGCTGTTATTAACTCCCATTTGCTGTTACTGAACTTGTGCAACACGTGTGTGCTCTCCTCGCAGCCTCTTACAGCACTGTTTCCGTGAAGCTTCTGTTACGGCCCCTTGGGAAAAGACCGCGCAGCGTTTGAAAATCCGAAAGCCGTTGGCTGCAGTAAATTCCTGAAGTCAGAGTAACCAAACAATAACAGGCACAGGTTGAACACGCTTCCTTTTAAGGCCAGCTGAGTGCCCAGATCTAGGGCAATCGCTCACTGACAGATTCCACAGTGTTGGTTAGTAATTATTTGTTGAAAATATGGAAGACGGTTAACTGTGCTACCCTCGCCCCTGCAGTGATGGGCCGTTGAAAAAACACAAAGCAGCTACTCTTTTTTCCCCCACTATGGGCATTTACTATTCAATTTTCAACTTCCTCTGAACTACATAACTGTCTCCAAGCCCCCTCACGTCTAGTAACCAGGTCACAAAAACAAACAGGCACTCTTTCTCACAGATGAGGGCCTTTCAAGAAAAGTCAAACATCTAATCTCAGTCTGGCCTTTAGGGTGGTATAATCAACGGTGTTTGAGCTGAGTCAGCAGGAAACTCTCTTCCCTTTCTCTCTCTCTCTCGGCATTTCCAACTCACTGACCTGGCTACGAGGAGGAGGGAGAACACTTTTGTCTCGTCCTACAAACGTCTGCAGTCAAGACGGTCCCTTACAAACTTAAATAATAGTTCTCTCATTAACAGTGTGCATCTCTGCCACTTATTTACACAGCAGCACAACTCCTGTTTTACCTCATTAAAAAGAAAATGTTCATTTAGTGCTTTACAGCGTGTGTAAGTTAACACTTCCGGGGAAAGCTCCAACACGTCCATGTAAACAAGAGTGTCTCCTGGCAACAAACAACAAATGGAATCAATAGCCATTAACTGCAAGAATATTAGTCTCCATAAGGTCAAAAGCTTTTTGAGCCGTGTAGGAAATGTCAGACTGTAATCTCATTGTCCATTACACCTCTAAAGAGAGTCCATACCCTAAAAGTGTCCATGCATGGACAGAAGTAGATGCACGGATGCCATCCTACCCAGACGTCAGATTACAAGGCTTCTGAAACCTAAGAGTGCTCTGTGTTATCCGAGCCAAGCATAATCAGACATGAAAAACCAATACTGCTACTGGATGCATTACCAATGGTAATAACACTATCAATATGATACCATGTTGTCTCCATAGACCAAACAGAGTTGCTTTATTCTACTGTCAGGGATAACATGACAACTCTTGCTTTACTATACGGATAAAAGTATTGGGACAGACCTCTTAATTATTGAACTCAGGTGGCCCCTTTTCCAATTAATCTTAATGCTTCAGCATACCAAGACTTTCTGGACAACGCCATGCTTCCAACTTTGTGGAAACAGTTTGGGGAAGAACCTTTTCTGGTTCAGCATGACTGTATCCCAGTGCACAAAGAAAGGTCTATAAAAACATGGCTGGATGAGTTTGGGGTGGAAGAACTTCACTGGCCCTCGCAGAGCCCTGACCTCAACCCCATCCAACACCTGTGGGAACTGTAACAGAGATTACGAGTCAGGCCTTCCCGTCCAACATCAGTGCCTGACCTCATAAATGCTCTACAAAATGAATAAGCACAAATTCCGGCAGAAACTCCAAACTCTTGTGTAAAGCTTTCCAAGAAGAATGGAAGCTGTTATAGCTGTAAAGGGGGGACCAATTAAAGTCTATGTATTTGAATGTTCCTAAAGTTCCTGATGGTGTAATGGTCAGGCGTTCCAGTACTTTTGTCCACATGGTGTATTTTGTGTATGCACAATAGAACAGAAACAAGTTGGTGGAGGAAGGTCTACTCTGCAGTCAGTGGACACCAACGTGAAAATGGATCAGTATGTAATGGCTTCTCGATGGTCAACAAACTGAAAACAGAGGATCACTCCAAATTCAGCATGCAGCTTAAGGGCCATGTTTTGGAAGCATAAGTGAAACACTAATTCCAGCCACATTCCCACCAGAGCAGTTATCAATATTTTCTCACTCCCTGTGAGCTGGATGTGCAGCACAATCAGCTAAGATCGTTGGACTGACCACATGCATGAAAAAAATCCAGTTGAACTATATGAGCCCAATGAAAGAGAGAGAGAAATGACTGATCAGGGACCAGTGGTCAAGGGGCTGATGTTCCCATGCCCTTACCTTCGTAGATCTTGCAAAATCACGACTAGGATTTACAACACCGTTCGCTACTTCGCCTCCACACGTATCCTTAAGACGTTTTCAAGCGATGACATATTGATCCCGTGTGCCGATATGTCCAAAAAATCTGTTTATTTGTTATTTAAAGGAGTGCCTCCTCCTCCTTCTGTTTATCCACATTCATACTGCAGCAGAGAGGCGCTAATGACTGACTCTCCGAGGAGCAGCAGGACGCGACTCCAGGCAGAAAAGAAAAGGGGTGTTCAGAAAAACCTTGCAGTTGAAGCTTTTCTTAAACGAGCAACTTACTAGCCCACATATTCAATTCTACGTAAAAGACACAAGTCAAAATGATTTTAGACGTTTTATCTTTCCGTTATTTCTGAGAAAAACGTGAATTTCAAGACGCAAACGGATTCATGCCCCCCCCTTCTCCCTCCAAGTGAAGCGGTACATTTTAACTAGTTTAATCCGATTGGTTTTTCCCTGTGACGTGTAGGCGGGCGGTTACACAAAACCAGTCTATTCACTTTACAGCGGGCTACAAGTCCACAGGCAAGGTTTAGTTTGAGAGTTTAGATTGTTTACTTTTACAGGTAGTGTAATTAGTTATCTAATACTAAAAGCTAATATTGCAGTAAAGTAAGCTTGGCCTCTCAACCACATGTTGGAGGAATCTGGAATTTTCATAGGAAAGTTTCCTCGACATACAAACAAGACTCAATATACACTACATGGACAAAAGTATTGGGACGCCTGACCATTAAACCAACAGGGAGTGACATTGCATTCGAACACATTTATGAGGTCGGGCACAGGCTCGCAATCTCCGTTCCAGTTCACTACAGAGGTGTTGGATGGGGCTGAGGTCAGGGCGCTGTGTGGGCCAGTTAAGTTCTTCCACACTGAACTCATCCAGCCATGTCTTTATGGACCTTACTTTGTGCACTGGGGCACAGTCCTGCTGGAATAAAAAAAAGGTTCTTCCACAAACTGTGTCCACAAAGTTGGAAGCATGGTGTTGTCCAAAATGTCGGTATGCTGAAGCATTAAGATTTCTCTTCACTTGAAGTAAGGGTCCTAGCCCAAACCCTGAAAAACAGGTGTGTCCAAGTACTTTTATCCATGTAGTATACATCTTATCAGTTTGTTTCAGCCATAAAACATTGTCTGGTTTATTTCTTGAGAAAGCAATTATGTACTTCTAAGTATAGTGTAAAAAATCATTAGAGAGGCTTATTCTCCTGCTAATGTTAGCAACTGAAAGAACCTGTTTCTAAAGCCATCTTCTTGATGTGACATTGCATTTGGAGAATCAGTCCAAAATCATTTTCAATAGCTAGAGGCAAGATTTTTAAAACATCCAATCTAGGCAGCAGACAAACTCAAATGTTACACACTGCACCTAAAAGTACTCAAGACAGCTTGTCCAATAATAGACATTTCAACTGGATGTTTTCACATGCATTCATTTATTGTGCAGTCATAGTAGTGTAGTGATAGCCTTTATGGAAGTGGCCACTTGCAAAAACACTTCAAAAGAATAATAAAAGTTAAACTGTACACATTTTTCTACATACCTTTCCTATGTTTCTAAGATCAAGTGCAACATAAGAGTCCAAATTTTGCTTTGTCAGATTAGAACTGCAGTTGTGCAGCTAACTAAGTAATCACCCAAATTTTGTCTGTAAAAATAAATAACCAAACCTTCAGCCTGCACAGTTTGCCCTCTGTAACTGTACATTTAAGACCCTAAGTTTAAGTTTCAGCACTTCACTTTTTGACAGTTACTAAATTTATATGCATAGTTTTAATTGTATCCTTTAAGTATTTAACCTAAGAATTTTTGGTCTTTAATTGTGTTTTCTGGAAGCACAAACCTTTGGTCTATCAAACTACAGAACACATCCTATGACCCTTGCACACCTAAAATTAAATTAGCAACACAGTTCTAACACCCTGCTGACAATTGAAACCTTTTAAAATGCAAGCCTGTAAGACCTTCAGGCAAAGCTGTTTGTGTGCATGTATATGTGCATTTTCATTTTCACTCAGGTTCAAGACCACCTACTTGTTACTGCTTAATGTCAGCCAAATGATTAGCAGAGCGCTGCAGACAGAGACCAGGCCTTGTCCGACAGAGCAATTAGAACAGATTGACCCTGGACACACTGAACCAGAAAGACATCAATGATTGCATCTAGTGTTATATTAAGATAAATGAGGAGTGACTGATGACCCATCATCAAACCCTGTCACTCCTCTCTGATTTAAGGACCCATTAATCATATAAACCCAGAAAAGCCGGTAAGACTGGGAATCACGTTGTTTTCATTGAAATGTGTCACCCCAAGACCAAGATCTCCCAACTAAAATGATAACACCAAGTTTGTCTTCTTGAAGTAAAGCTATGTGGACTTTAAAGAGATGTAGAAAGTCTGTGAAGGAGGTCACTGCACTTTCTGAATGGAAGGCCATTAGATGCCACAGCATTTTGTGGTGCACATATCTAGTAAGGAACTTAATCTTAAATGCGACTCAAAGTGATAAGCAGAAGATAATGGGGTAAAAATATCTTATCAAAAAGGACTATACCACAAACTGGACTGGAGGTGTTCCTTAACACTATCAGCCATGTTCTGCTGTTCCTACCACTCAGCACCCACCCACAGGAGACTCCTGAGTGCAGCACACTAATCAGTCAACACGAACTTCACAGTCGTATTTTTATAGGCAGCACGCGTTGTATTCAGCTATTCAGCACATTTCAGGTCAACTACTCTCACTCACATGAGAGAAACGTATCATAGGTAACTGAAGCACGCTAACAGTATAAAAGCTGCTGTTTTTCCTAAAATACTACATATAGCATAAGCTCTCCCCAGAGATCTGTATGCAATATGCAAAAGCTTATTAATCTCATACCGTCATACTGAACGGTTTATATTACTAGCACATTCCAGCTCTAATCAGTACCCCTCACATAAACTGTTAGAATTAGACCCCAGTTTCCAGTATTCTATTGCATTGCAGAATGTGGTACGCATCCGACCTTGGCAAGAGGGTAGACAGCATGTTGCTCATTGAATGTCCTGGTTTAGGATATGAGAAATGTACATTTTTAAGGAGTGAGGTTCTTTGGAAAGATAGTAGCACAACCTCAAGGATATTTCTTATGTTGCCCACATGGCTCCACTTTTGGTTGCACAAAACCAATAGATGTTATTAAGTCATTACTGTTGCCATTATTATCACTGTACCTAGGGACACTACATACGATCTTTATGCAAGATCTATTTTTAAGCAGAACAAAATGCCTATAAAAGTAATTTGCAGTACAATCTGGACAGGGTGGGAGACTGTTTATAGGATGACACACTGATAGCCTACATCTGTTAAGTATTACTGCACAATGAACGTAATCGATGGAAAATGGGAGTCTAAATGTTTGGGAATAGTACTCCTCAAAAGGGTGACTTAATGTCCAATGCATAATAAGAGATGTGTGAGAAATGTCGGTGATCCTGGAAAGAATGCAAACGACAAGATCAAGAGAAGGTCAACATAACTGCACTGAAGGAAAGCGATCCGGATTGCATGTAATGCAATCTGGTTGGAAAGGATCTGAGAGAATTTTAAACAACAGAACAAAAATTCTGTTAAAGGGTCAGGAAAAAGTACTGTGCTTTTAAATTATAGTCCCCCAGAGAATACAAAATGCATATTAATAAAGGTACACGCATGTGTAATAAAGGGTCCAAATGTGGATCTTAAAGGGTTTTAGTAATGTAATACCTTCACTCTCAGTGAAAAAATGAAAATAGAACTTTAAAAAAATTGAAACAGAAAAAGGAAATTAAAAGCTTGGAAGGTGTATGGAATCAATAGACATCATTGCATTTTACATGGTCCACAGTGAGCTTACCCTTTGTGCAAATGATACAATTGCAATGATCTTTTTATTATGCAATAATCACCTGACCTTTCAATTCAGTTATACCCGAGCTATCAGAAACAATGCGATAAATTACCAGTGGTATTTGCTGAGATTTTAATAGTCATCCTTAGCATTTTCGACCCCCCTCACCATCAGCAAGGCTGTTCACACATGAAGGCTGTAAGGAAGAACAGGTTGACCCAGTATGTCGGCTAGAGTATACACTAGGCATTGGTTTGCTAATTAAACAGACTATACTGGGAACAGTTGGGACTCCAACAGAGGCTGAACCCTGGCTCGTAGAGAGCTATTTAAAGTTAATGGGAGCAGTGAAGTGTACAATCCGCAAAGAGCTCTGCACATGTAACAACAACAGGCCCAGGGATCCATACAGTGGGGATATTCCATCACCTTTATTTGTACGCTTTCAAGTACCTATAAAGCAATAAGGCAAAAAAGACACTGATCTGCAACAAAGGAAACCTACTCATCCTCTACCTTAAGACTGGGGACTCCCTACCCAGGACAGCAGTGATGAATGATGTCATCATTTCACAACAAAAGCAAAAAGGAAGCCCCTGGTATAAGACTAGCACTGGGGTGAACGCACAATCACGCGAGCAAAAATAAGGAAGCACCCAGCATCAAAGCAAGGACTCCAAGCAAAACAGTAAAGTCAACATGGCATTACTCACCGTGGGAACGTCCATGACAGCTTCAGGGCACGGCCTATGCGTTTAGAGCCTTGTCTTCTCGCTCCTTCTCTTTCTCTGTACCTTCCTCTCTTGTATCCTCCTCCTCACCAGTCGGAGATGCTGGCTGGACCAGTGCTGGTTGCCATGGTTACCGGACGAGGAAAGTCTCACGTGGTTTGCCAGGGAAAAGCAACAGCAGTGAGCGGCCCCTCCTCCTTCAGATGACGCCGGGGCCGTTCCGTCTGTTCACAAAGAGAAGCCTCACAGTCTGCCTCTGAAACACACAATGGGTGTCTTAAGACGATGGGTGTGGCAAGCACAGGGAGGTGTGTGTGTGTGTGTGTGAGTGTGTGTGTGTGTGTGGTTGTGTATGCCTAAAGGGGATCAGACTGACTGCCTAAGCTTTGAGTGTTTTAAGTGCGCCCTGCTGAGGCTGTGTACAAAATGTGCTGGTGCACAGCACGGCTGCCAGGATACAGAAATAACACACCAGCAAGACAACCAGGCATTCCAGCATCCTCCCATATGTGGCAGCTTGACCTGCCGGCCCTGTGCACGAACTCATAGCCGGGCAGTTATTTATATCCGCACAAACGCGGCCTCGACAGTTGTGCTGCTATTAGTTACTTGGGTGACTGACTTGTGCAGGATATGTGAGATTCTCCACTGTGTACACAATTATAAGCAGCCCAATGTAACCCACATTCCCATCATTTAGGCCATTCTAATTGCACGGCATTAAATAACGCGTACTTGAGGTTTTGCTGAGAACTGCAACGGCACCATCAGTTCCTTAGACACACTTCCCAGAATACTTTTTGTTCCTTTATCTGCCCCTGGCTGCTAAATTACATAAAGAATGCCTGAAATACCTTTTGTTCAGTAGCCTGCATGAAACCCCTACACAGTTGCAGACAAGGAGAACCCGAGCTCAAGTTCAAAAGTTGACGTCAGGTCACAGGTTAAGGCTGAGGGAAAGTTAAATCATCTGAAATGAAGCGTGCAAACTGCGACTATACAGAAACTGTGGGATATCGCTGTCCTTTGATCCTGAGATCTTGTTTCACAGTTGTTTATATGCAATTAGCGAGTAAAAGAGCAACTTGCGACAATAGCTTATTAAAAGGCCTTGTTTCACAGAACTCTCCTTCAATCACTCACTTCTGCCAAAGCCATTTGCTTAAAATAGCTTCAATGAGCTTCTTAAATAAACCAGTGATTACAGCTTTATCAGATGATGGTAACTATGCACAACGGCAACAGAGCCAAAAGTTTTGAATGAGAACTTTATTCTGGCTATACGTCTTTAACCCTCAAAAAGGACTGAAATCAACATGCCACTGTGTGAGTGAAGATAAGGGAAATGACTATCACAGGCATGCAGGCCAACTCCTCTAATTACATAATGATATCATTTGGGGCTATTTTGCAGGGAGTAAGCTGAACAGTCGTTAGTTTCATTTAAAATGCTTTAAGCTGAGTAGTCATTGGGAAACACACATTTCATGTATCTCTTTGTAAAAGCTGGATTGTGTATACAGTACACGATGTTCTGACTTTCTGACTCACTGTGGAGCAGCAAGGCCTGGTGTGCTCGGACACTGATGTGATGATAGCAGCCTCTAATTGGTCCAGTGTGCAGGAGCAGTTGGGGGTAAAAAGGGTTGCCTTTGTGTCAAGGACGCGTAGGCTAATTGAGTTCATTGTGTTTTCGAAGCCAGAGACAAAGTCACAGCACGACTGTGACGTAATGACCACACAAGGGCAATACCCTGGCCTGGTATAATAATGAGACATATTGAATTTCATTGAGCAGGAAATTATCAAGGAAACCAGATAAAGGCCTTCTGCAAGTATGCAAGTGTGTGGGAGGATAATTCAGCAAGTCAGTGTGCTTGTGTGTGCTCAGATCACCATACAGCAGTCATCCGAGTCATCTATGCAGCATTCGATCCCATTCTATCTAACACATAAAACACCTTATACAATCACAATGATCACGACCCTGACAGATAACATACATTATACGGCTTACATCAATCAGCTATAACAACCACCAACATAATATTGTGTAGATCCCGCCATGCTGCTAAAACAGCCCTGAGCCATCAAGGCATGGACTAGATACTGTACTATTTGGCACCAAAATGTTAGCAGCAGAATGTTTATGTCCTATAAGTTACAAAGTGGGGTCACCACGGATTGGACTACTTTGTCCACCGCATCCCACAGACGCTCGATAGGATTTAGATCTAGGTTATTTGGAAGCCAATGTAACATTTTGAACCACCTAAATTTCCTCAAATCATTCCCGGGGTGGTAGTAGTCTAGTGGGTAAAACACTTGCCTGTGAACCTGATAAGATGAGATAAACCTTTATTAGTCCCACAAGTGGGAAAAATCGCAGATTCGAACATTGCCCAGATCATCACACTGCATTAGTTTGTGCTACAGTAGTTCTTCTATTGGATCGGACCATACAAGCCTTAGCTCCTCACAGGCATCAAGCCTAAGTGACCATGATCATGTCGTTGGTTCACCAGCCATCCTTACTTGGACACCTTTGTGTAGTTACTGAGCACTGCATACCGAGAACATCCCACAAGACAAACAATTTTGGAGATGCTCTGATCCGGCCGCTCCAGCAATCAGAATTTGGCCCATTTTTCCTTCTTCCAACACATGAAATTCAAGAACGGACTGTTAATTGGTCCCTACTGTATGATACATAAATATGTAATAAATAAAAATAATAATTGGAATGAAAAAATTATAAAAATAATGTCTAATATATTAATGTTATGGGTGATGAAAGTGTATTGACATAACACATGCAGTGCACACTGATTAAAGGGCCCATATCAGGAAAAAATGCTTTTAATTTTTAAATAACAGTTAAATAACAATAACATTTATTTAAATAATTGTTATTTATATAACAATTATTTAGTATGTAAACATTATTAAAAGTACAATCTGCACCATTCACTCCCTGATCCGTATGATTCTTATATTTCGCTTAGCTGAAAATAAAAATGTTTTTAAAATATCACAATACCTTCCACATTTACATATCAGCCTACAGCAGCATAATCTACCTGGATTGCTTTTTAATGGAGGCACAATGCAGGACAGCCTGTCAAAACAAAGGCCACTTACATATGAGTCTTGAAAGTACTCTAATAAAAACAGCCTTTTTTATTCTAAAGGATAAGGAGAGTTTGGAAATTTATCAGGTAAAAATTGATTATGACTGGTTGCGTATAGGAACAGCTTAAGTGGACCTCAGAAAAAAATGCTAGAAATGTAAAACATGGCCCCTTTAAACCTGGTTAAACCTCGATGTTATCAGTGATGTCTCGGTCTGTCTCAGACAGACATAAAGAGGCGACCCAAAGCAGCCTCTCCAGCTCCATGCATTATAAATCAGCTTCCCTCCTGTGCTCTGAAGTCACCGGCTGTGTGTGTGAGAGACATGAATAAAAAATATGGAACCTGTCAGTACTGCTTTATCCATCCACTTAAAGCAATAGGCTAAAATAACATTGCATTTAATATGCTCAGTCTTGGCATTGCTTATTGTTTTGCAAAGTTTGGGAAAGGGTCTATTTTAAACCCACAAAAGGTCCATCGCTGGGCTTTGGGGGAGATTAAAATGTAATCTAGCAGATTTTAAAAGAAGAAGAACACGCTTTCTCTTGGACAAGGTATGACAAGCATGAACTATACCAATACAAATGAAACATTTCAGATGCAATACCCACAGTGCACCATATCTGTTTTTACATCGCCAGTTTATTAGCATGTCAGCTCATCTCTTATCACACCCTTCATGGGTGGAGGGGTAGGAAGGAAAAACAGAAAAATAGAGCAAGAGAGAGGAAGCAAGCAAGGGAAAGAGAGAAAGAGCTTGGGAGAGAATAGGAATGAATGAACCTTTTATATTCTCTGAATAGCATACAACCCTTATCTCCACTGACCTTGGGAAGGTTCACCATAGATCCAGAGCTATTCAGACACTTCTTCTAAGTAGTAAATTCAGTACCTTTAAGGTGCCCCTATTACTGACACAGACAACCAGTTCTGCACACCTACCTTACATAATCTCCATAGAGAAACATTGCCAACACAATGGGATGCTATAGAGCAGCCACACATGAGCCTAAGCTCACCACCTCCAGTGCCAATTAAGGTGTTTCCAGCACTGGAGCAGTGGAACTGTGCTCTGTGGAGAGATGAGCACCATCCAATACCTTTGGGAAGAGCTGGGGAGGTGTCTGTGATCCATTATTAATCATCCAACATCAGGACCTGCTCTCAGTACAATCAGATCCTCACAGAAATGTTCCAACATCAGGCGCATAGTCTTCCCAGAAGAGTAGAGATTGTCACTGGCACAAAGAGGGAACAAACACGCTTAATTTTAGAAGAAATGCTGAACCAACATCTGTATATTAGTTTTTAGACCTATCATGTACACACTCCTAGCCACCTCCACTGTGGCAGTGGAGGACCACAATACCAACAAAATGTCATAAACACACAGTAGATCATGTGACTATCAGAGAATCCTTTTACAGGAGCTGATTTAAGCAGCTAGCCCCGCCTCCGGGTCAATACTGCAGATCATAAAAGCCCTCAGTAATGATGCGTGCAAGCACTTTAACAAGCACGGCTATTATGAATCTGTCACAGGCCACTGAGCATACTGCACTGCCCTGGCTGCCACGGCCCAGAGCGAGGCCATTCCACACAAGCATACACAAATAAAAATACGGACAAACTAGTCAACATATCAGCTTCACAAATGCCGAAATAAACATTAGCGTAGGATGTGTTGTCCCTATCCTGAGCAAAGTGGTGCTGTGTGAGGTACAAAGGTACAAGGACAGGGTCATCTGGCCTGTAACCTCTTAAAGCTGTAGGATTAGTTTAATGAAAAGCCACAAATACAAAGACAGAAGCAGAGACAGATAACTACACAGACTCTAAGAGCAAGGAGGAGAGACAGTGACATTAGTTTGATACTTGCTGTTTTTCAGTATCACTGTAGACTTGTTACTGTGACATGATGTAATTTCATGTAGAGTTTGTAAGATAAAGTCCTGTGATGTGAACAAATCACATTTCAGGATGCATTCACAAAGTGACATAACTGAATAGATTTCTAAAACCTAAATCAAACAGATTACCTCTGATCTTTTCCATGTACTGTATATTTTATATATATATATATATATATATATATATATAGTCTCGAGTATTTGTGAATCCGCAAGCAAAGTTTAATTTATGATAATCAGCCCCAGCGTACAGCTGTAACCATAAATTGGTATCATGGAGGTCAAACAAGTGTATTATTAGCAACGTATATCAGAGGGGACCTGCAACGTGAACATTTCATTTCCTCTGAAGAAATCCCCCCCATCTGTGCAAACATCTCCTACACAGACTCAGACTACCTCTTCAAAGACCTACTGCTCTGAGTTCTCCTCTAACGGCCGTGACCAGTGCTGTGATTTAGTGAAGGATGTACTGTGATCATCTGAAGATCATCAGTATTGATCACACTGGATGGCTCGCTTGCTGAACGTCAGGGTTGATTAACCCACTGATCAAAAGGAAAGGTATCAGGCAGCTGCAGCTCTACATGCTAAACTGGTGTTTGGTAAATGTCAGGATTAGACACTTACGAGAATAAAATTTCACAGATAATTTTTTAAGAAGGTAAAATAAAAAAAATTGAAATCATCTTAGACAGATATTTACAATATTCTTGCAATTAGGTAACAGTGTGAACACAGACTTATACATACAGACCGAAATGTGATGCATTATGCACATTTTATGTGTATGTATGTGCACATTCTCTCATTTAATGTGTCTGCTAAAAACTAACAGAAAAATGTGGAGGGTAAAGATTTAGTAAACAAAACTCTCTTCAGGGCTGTACATAAACATTTTGATCAGGGAGCAAAAGTGCAAAAAACGTTGAAAGCACAGTTGTAGCACAACTTAAAATATTGTAACACTGAAATAAAAATGACCCAAAACTTCATAAAGGAATTCATTCCAAAAGGTGGACCAAAAACACAACAGAAAACTGCATATAAAAAAAATACATTTTAGTTTGGTGAAACATACAGACAATTATTTTCTCCATAATATTTCAGATTCCCCTACAGTGGGTGGGGACTATTAGCAGTCAGTGGAATGCTTTTGCAGAGAAAGAGATCCAAACCACCAGGAACTCGAAAATGTAGAAATGCTTATTTTCATTTAAGTCGTTACTTCTGAAAAAGGATGCAGTAGGAACAGCAGGAAAGGCAGTAGGAACAGCAGGAAAGGCAGTAGGAACAGCAGGGGGTGCCTCAGCTTCTGCATCCAGAGATTCAGGACTGGCTTTATTTGTTCAGCAGGCCAACAACAACATCCTGAAAATGAACTTTACATATGACTTTTATATACAGCCCAAGAAAAAAAAAAAAGAGACCACTGCAATTTATTTTTAAATCAGCATCTCTAGGAGTATGACGATCACCTCATTCTGCTTGATGATGTCCTGATTAGATGATCACCTGAATCAGATCTTATTTAATCAGATCTTATTGAGGAAAAGTATAAAAGCACTGCTGCAATCAACACACTCCTCTTGCTGTGTGACCAGTTGGATGGCAAAACACTACTAGAAGAACATCAAAGATAATTATTGCAATTTTCTTTAAGAGTGAACAAGACATTTGTTTTCTTTGAATTATTCAAGTTCTGTAAACACTGCATACTTTTTTTATATTTGGATGTTTTGTCATTTCCTTTAAAATGATGCTTTAAAGAACAATTTTATTTTTTTGGAAATTAGGAGAAATATTGTCAGCAGTTCTTAAAAACGAAGGCAAAGCTGTCCAGTTCAATACTTGCACCTATAAAAGATAAAACCTGAGAAACTGAACATTTTTGCAGGGGTCTCTTATTTTTTTCCGGAGCTGAATGACAAAGCCCATTGTTTCGCCCTTTGTATACAAATATTTTGATTCACTCTATAGTGCTGGAACTGCATAACAGACTACCACAAACACATCAATTAACCTGCACTGCATGGTAGAATACTTCATGAATAAGTGATTATGAATCACTGACTGCAACTTCCATTCAAAATATTTGAATGGAGACTTAATTGTCTTGTTGATGTGGTGTTTTTAGTATTGCACAGGACTACTTTCCCCTAGCACATAATAATACTGTTTAATTTTGCAGCCCAGCTCAGTGACCCTACAGTACAAAACCAATATGACTGTATATTATTGATCTTTGTACTAATTCAGCCAAAAATAGACGTAGTTTTTTGTGTGACTTAGTTTTTTGTGTTTTATTAAACCGTTTACATTTTGAACTTACTTAGAAGCATTTCATTTGTTTCCTTCCTTCCCACTGAACTCAATAAAGCCTGTGTAGTTCCAGCCTATGTAATGTATCCATCATACATGAACATTGAGACGAATATCAAACATTACCAATTGCTAAAAGAATATTGTTTTTTTTTTTTTACAATGTCACCAAGCCCTGAAATTGCCTGATATGATTTTTTAATTGTCAAGACTAGCGAGTTCAAAGTCATATCGGTGCTGTATCAGTGAGACTTTTGCAGGTATCCATAAACCCTTACAACCTGAATGTCAAAATTATTCGCCAACTCATATGCCAGTTGGGCTCTAGCTGGGACAATAGCAAATGTAGGCCTCTTGACATGGGAATTTGCTTTGCCCTCGCACAGACAGAGATTCCATTTTCAGTGAAGTTCTCTTCATGTGAAACCATCTTCGGAGAGATTTCAAGTAGAACATGCTCAAGAGATTGACTTCAAACAACCTCGGAACACAATCCTTTCCCAAGCTGCTCACTGGCCAAGGGGTCACCGGCTATAAGTGACCATCCTACATTGGTGACAAGGAGTATTAATAGCGGGACACTAGTGTACAGCGCCTGGGGGTGTGGTGAAGGAGGCTTAAAGTCCTTCTGTTGTCATTGCAGTTCCCAGAAACTCTAATCAAGGACAGTCATGGTCACAGAAAGTAGCACGAAATACGGCTATGAGGACACAGTCCTTTTATCCTGCTGCTGACATCTGATTCCATATAAATGAAAACAAGTGCATTGTGAGTATTGATCAGTGTATGTTGAACTAGACATAGGCAGGTCAGGGATTGATTTACAGACTGCTGTTCTGTGGACCTCTAACTCGTGCCATGGTCAAGGAACAGCAGGCTGAGGCTGGTATAACACAGCTTGTGAGGATTTATGGTGTATGAAGCTATCAGCAAAGTACTTAACACACTTTAACCGAGGTTTCTGATCGCCAGTACAGTTGGCACACAGCAAGTATCGGTAATATTTCACAATTCCATACTATGATTTTTGAACAGTTTTCTGTTCTATACAGTTGCATGTAAAGCAAAAGACATTAACTGCACCTCTGCATGGTACATAGAATGCACTTAGAATGCAAAATTAAACCATTTATTTGCCAAATTTAACATATTGGAAATAAATGAAAAGTAACATAGTATGTGCAAAAGTCTGGGAACCCTTTTGGCAACTTCTTGGTAAGACTCCCTTTGGCTGAAATCAAGGCCTCCAAACCTTTCCTGTAGCCAGCTAACAGATTTGTTCTATCATCAAACTTTTTTCTTCCACAGTTTCCTAACTGACTGCGGTAAATTGGGATTTGTTGATTCCTTAGTAAAAGCGGCTCCTCCCTCTATCACCACACCACTTCCTGTGCCACTGGCTGCCACACATTCCCAAAACATATTAAATCAATTCTCTGGTGTTCCTTCATCGAAATGCCTCTCTTTTTTTTCTGCAAACTTGTCTTTGGTGATTGTAGTCAAAGAGGACACATCAGACCAAAACTCTGGTGTCCAAAATTCCAGTGTTACATTGCATACTTCACACCCACAGTTATGGTTACCTTCTGATGACCCTTCTATGTCGATGATGTTTGTGCAACCATGGCCCAGTGCATCCTTTTTCTCGATCTTCCAGTTCTTATTTTGACTTCAACAGATCTAACTTCCATTTCTTAATGACAAGAGTTATGGGAAAGTGTCAGTTATCTTTAGCTTCAGATCCCGAGTCAGCTGCTTGGATGGGCCCACGGCGGTTGAGTGTAGGCACTCTGTGAGAGGTTTGAAGGGTCACATAATTTATTACGCGCTGGAAAGGTCTTCACCTGTCATGGATTGAGGCCTAACGAGTCAAAAAAGCCCCAAGAATTCATAGAAATAAACCCTAGCACGTCGACTGAAGGGATGCACAAACATTTGCATTCACCTTTTTAATACATTAAATTTCAATAGGCTACATTAATTATATTAAAGATACATGCTAATCATGCAATAAAATTGATAGAAATGGGTCATATAGGTGTTCTTTTAAGAAACCAACAAAACATCATTTTGCCAGGATTGTTTTTTGCCTACAAGTGTACTTCAAACTGAACCTGTATTACGTGTGTCTGTAAATGTATAGTATTTACAGACATGCTTGTGTTCATATACTAATCTCAGCATTTATGTCTTGCGGCTAATGAAACACAAGCTGACAGCCAGCAGTCGCTTCCCATCTAATCTTTCTCTTATTTTTTAGCCTTCGGGTCCTCCAGGCATTAGGCAAGGTTAAGGTGGGTGGGTCCTGTTTAATGTGAATATTATAAATCTACCGAGAGCATGCATCGGTAGATATGCAGTCTCCTACAGGCTAAACGCAACATGTTCAAGGCCAATTTAGTGCTATGAGCAATTTATTGCATAACTGTCTGATCTCACTCCATAGCTAATTGGCCAAACATATTCCTTCTGGTGAAATATTATGACTCACAAGGGTTGAACACATTTGTTAAGGCATCAAGCAGCCCCAAAACTGTGCACATGTCATGTACATGCACACACACACACACACATACATACATACAGACACACATATAT
>JBBIGA010000018.1:11721214-11749343 GCA_037576975.1 Alestes dentex
ACACACACACACACACACACACACACACACACACACACACACACACACACACACACACACACACACACACCTGAGGTACAAATAAGTGAGGTTAATTACAAATGTACAAACTCCTCATTACCCTGCAGCTTTGTCAGCAACAAAGAGTCACAATAAACACAAGGTAGGCAGTTAGTGATATAGTCTACTGAACGTACAGTATGAAAGTGTGCTGTATAAGGATCTACACCTAACACGCTCCTTATTATTGCTGTCTATGGAGAAATATGGACTGCTATTGTCTAGCCTGCACAATCCACTTTGTGTTGTTTATGTCACATGTTTAAGTTAGAAAATTGTCAAAATTTTGGCAATCAGTACCAAATACAGCTTCTTTCCAGTCAGTCATGTATCCAACAGGGAGAAAAAGCTACTTTTGATTGTTTTTAAAGACCTGGAACTGTTCAAGAGTCCATGTACAAATTGTCACCATCTGAAAGTAAAGTGAAAGTAAAGCTAATTTTTACTATATACTAAATAAAATGTTTATTGCTTATCTTAGTCTGTCACATTCTTACTTTATGGAGAGTTAAAGGAATGCCTCCACTTCATCCAATTCAAATAGTTTCTATTAAATCTTAAAACTAAAGAATTAAGAAACTCAAATAGACTTGTTCCCAACACCACGCCGCCTGCACACACACACACACACACACCCATGTACACACTGCAGCTGTTCAAATATTGTGACATGTGATCACAGTCGGATACAAAGAGTTTTCTTCATTGAGAGCTAAGAGACAAAAGGCAGAAAAAAGAGGACCAAGTCCCCCATCTGACCGCTCTGTCTGTCCTGCCAAACAAGCTTTGTATAACACACTGCCAAGCAGTACAGCAGAGTTCTCACTAACAGCTCCAAACCACGACAACAGACACAACTAACATATTACTCCACCAACAGACAGGGATTTCAGCTAAGCTCACTGTACAATCGGTGTCGCAACACTTTCCCTGAAACAAAGACGGCAAAATAAAGTACAAAAGGTTGGAGGATCTGTATTACATAAGTTACCGGAAGATATGACACAGATGAAGGTGTGAAAGTTATCGGTGTACTTAACATGTTTCTTGAAAAATCAATTGGTGTGGAACTATAACATTATGTGGATTTTTAAAGGGCCCACTTCATAGGAAACTGAATTTTCCTCACTTTTTAAAATGCTTTTGAAGACACTCCTTCTACCCAATTTAATTATGGCCAGTTTCCATCTCTGAGACATAAAGCCAGCCATTTTTGAACATGCTGCATATTTTAATGCTAATGTTATTTCAAAACCACTGGATAACCCAAGACTCTCAGAGGAGAATGCTTACTGGTAATTCTGCTATATCAGCATCCAGACATGCACCAAGCACCGAGTAATGGAGATAGAGGAAGGACCATCTTACCCACTCAGAGATAATGAGGCAAGTTTTGCACTCCTGGGAATGACTGGCTGTGCACTGTCAGGGTGAGAATTCACAGACGTTAGGGTGAATGCTTATAAAATGGTGCTTAAAATGAATACATTTTCACTTTGACGGTATTTAAACATCTCAAAACGTTCCATTCACTCCCCAGATTATGCAGTCTATATGAAAAGACTAAAACAGCTTTGAATTCATTTTCGTAATGTCCTTAAAAATCAGTGCAATTAGACAAACTTCGACCCGACTATATTAGCAACTGTGCTATCTGACAACTCCTAACAATTAAAATATGCACAACCTTTCACAGATTCCAAAATAATTTACTAGAAAAAAAATACACCTCTGAAAACTCTTTGAAGGCACACCTGTGAAAGCACAGAAATAAACAGGGTCTGTTTTTAAATCTACTCCATTTTCATTTTTTGGCATTATTTTTAATGCTGGTGAGTATTTTTTGATAAATCTTTAAATTGCTTAAATGGTACAGAAATCTTCCATAAAGCAGTGATGAAAAGTAGAAAGCCTGAGTGCCACCATCATGAAAATGCTTATTTATGCCAGCTCTTACATATTTCAGGGGTAAATTTTATGTGGTCATGCATAAAACACTGGAGTACATAATTTCATACCCTGTTTAATATAAGACCATCTCTACCTGGGCATGGACAGTATATTGAAGTGATATGTTACTCACTTTATAAACAAGACCTTTTACCTCAGACACACCTTTGCGTCATATGCATACAATTTGTCAAAGCAAGCATTTCATTTTACTTCTTGTACAAAAAAATATTGTGATACATGCATTTGTGAGGGTTTTTTTTATGTATATAGGAACATATGTATTTGAAAGATGTATTTGGGTGTATTTGGTCGGCAACAATGTTTAGGCACGTGGTGCGTGTCAAAGTCACAAAGTCATGTTTGACTATATGGTGAAGATTTGATCATATTTAAAACTCATAGTAAGCACGTCCTGAGCAACGTCAGCAAGTCTGTGCCATCCTTGGATGTTGTTGCAGTGAGTTTTGTGTCTCCATTGAGGTTTTGTGGATGAATTCTGGAAAAGATTTGGGTGACCACGGAAACTGTGTAAAGTGTTCATTAGCACTAACCTTGTAGATCTAGTGTTAAACAAAAGAAGCAGAACACGGCCTCCGATGTGTCAACTAATCAACTACACTTGGTTAAAGTACGTTTTGTTTTAACCGAAACTATTCCTCCAAGCAAAACTACTTAGACTTTGTAACAGGCCTCGTCTTTGGCATCGGTTTCACTGAGCTAAAACCACATGACTTTCTGTCATCATCACCAGGGATGGTGCAGAAGCGTTCTCCAGCGATTACCCTCAAGTGAGCAGCGAGTGTGAAATTGCTATGAGAACACTCGAGCTGTCAAGGAAATTCACAAGCATTTCGTACTGCCCCGACTTTGTCTCCTAATTACAGCACACATTTTTGACACCTGAGTGCAACTGAGCTCACACATCACTTTGTTGTACTCTGATCTACAGAACAACAACAGTTACACCTTTTACTGTCACGGTGTAACTTCCTAAAGCTGAAAAACATTCTCCAGCACTACTCGGCACTGGCATGACCTCTCCTGTGACTCAGCACTAACATATTTCCCAGTGAACAGTACTGCATCCAAACGCATTGACTTGAAAAATTAAAAGCAGATATCAGGAGCACAGCATACCCACTTTCCTCTACAGGAATGAAACATGAGATCATGGCCCAAATGTTCAGATAAACAAGGATTAGTCCATGACTGCAAGGCAAGCAAAGATCTTAAACTTCCATCTCTGGTGTTCTTTACAGCACGCATAGATTCCACAGAGCTTACGTCTTTCCTAATAAACAAATGACACGCTACAATAACCAATTTGTTCAGTAAGACAAAAAAAAGGTGACAATAATGTACAGCCATGTGAAGTTTTCACGAAAAACAGGGATAGGAGCACCCAGAACGAAGGCTATTTATTCTGAGGTACAGCCTGACACTTTATATCTTATGAAAGTGTAAAAAAATATTATTTGCTTTTTATTCTTGCAGAAAAAGAAAAATAATCTGAAAATGGATGAAGTGTCAAAACAGCTGAGTGTCAGACATCCAACTGAACAAAACACAGCCACTAAACATCATGCAACAGTGAAGGCTAGGAACCCACAAAAGGCTTTACTGGGAAAACAGAACTGGTTGTGGCTTTGAAACTGATTCAAAGTTAATAAAATACATGTCAGATATTAGCAATATTGTTCTGGTGAGGCGACCACAAGATCTGTATTTGCTGATCTGTTTTTTTTTTCTCAGAGTGGGTGTTTCCTTTATGGGTGAATTTGTGAAAATTATGGATCATGGCTAATTTAAGGAAAGAGCAAAGACACAGAATAAGTATAAACTGTACTATAACTGTATGAACTGTAGTTATATCTCCCACAAAGTCATATTTACTTTATAAAACACTCATGATAATGTGCAGAAATCCACAGCAAAGGCTTCTGAAGAGCTGGGTAACAGCTCTAATAGCACTCTATGGCTGAGAGGTAGCAAAAGGAGAGTAGCCAGAAAGACCACAGGCTTGTTTTAAGGTCAAGGACTGGCCAGAACTGGCACAAAAAAGAGCCACAGTTTCCTACCAAAATAGAATTCTGGGAAATTTCATGATGGTACTGTTGAGAACTGCTACTTATGCTGTTTTGGGAAAGGCACCATTGTATTTGACATCCATCTTCACCAATATCATTTGGGAGCAGCTTAGTAAAAATAGATAGATTGAATGAAGAGTTGAGAAAAAGCTATCATTACCAATGATCAACCTTAAATACTCCACAACATCTCTTAACCTTAATCCCAACTTTTACTCAGGCACTCTCAACCTTCATAGCTTGAACTCTGAACTTATCCAGGAACAAAATCAACATGTCTTTTATGAAACACCCAGTTCTTACGTTATCTGTTAGGTGTTTGGATAATGTCACACCATACATTAAACTAAAGCCTTACTCAGTACTGGAATACTGGAAGTTTACAATGTGGCCTTGCCCCGGCCTGGGGCTGTGCAAGCGATTTCAAAAGTTTGCTTTTATGAGGTGAATAGATCTTTTGGAATGAATCATACTTGGCTCTTGATGCTCAGTATGATATCAGACACAAACTCTCAATGTTCCACTCTAGATGGGTTTAAGCCCTTCCCTACATTCACAGAACACAGAGAAGAGACAGCTGATTGGTTCTTCCTCTTGCACTATTTCAGCATGGGTGCATGACATAATCTACATGTTTGTCATGGCGACAGACTGAAATGATGTTATTTTCCAGGAAAGCACATCACTTTGAAAAAGTGACATTAGTCCAAATAATTGAAATAACCTAGATATTGAAGGATAATACTCTTTACATGGAAGCATTTGTGTTGTCTACATGAACAATCTATATCTAAGTCCAGTCCTTATGTTTCTGCTAAAGGGGGTTGAGTAGACATTCTACCATCATGTATGTGTTATCCCTAGTATAACAGACATTTTGACAGCTGTGTGTAGGAGCAATTGCTGGCGGCTTACGGAATCCGAAAGCTGAGTGGTGTGTAATTCTAGCAGCATGGGAAGTGAATAAAAGGGGACTAATATCCTCAAGGAGGTAAACCACTGTAAAATGGTACATTTTGGAGAAGTACATAAGGTTCCAGAGCTTCTTGTATAAGTGAACATTCATTCCTAATATTTCATTCCCCACGTCATTCTCTCTCGGTAAACCGGTATGAAAAGACCTTCAAATCCAGCCTTTTGGCTGAGACAGCAGCCAGCCTAGCCACAGACAGTCCTGCCACTCCCTTAGGAGTGCCCAAGAGGGTGTTCTATTCAAATATAACTACACAATTAAAGACGGAGATCTTAGGACACCTTGCTACAGAGAAATCTCAGTAAAAACACCCAGGCCATAGTCACATGGATTTAGTCATGCGGTGGTTTGGTAGTCAATCAAGCAAGTTCGCTTCAATAGTGTTACACTAGAGTTAAAAGCCTAATGTGTCTAACCTTGAACGTCACAACCCTCCATTAGCGTCATAAGAGTGCATGCTTAAAACTTCTCATGCTTACTTCAGATTGTGTCTAGATGTTAACTAATCTCAAATAGACCTCCTTATGTGGCTTAATGACACTGTATGTGGCTTAATGACACTGTATGATAGACCATAGATAGACAATATGATAGACTAACTTCAGGCCTCAAGGTAGCTTCTAAAGAAAAGTAAAGTGGCCCCTTATAGTCATGCGTGAACACACCACACCACACAGTGTGAACAATGTGAGATTCTTGCTTGGCATTCAACCCATTCACCAATGAAACCAACAGGGGGGGTGCCCAGGGAGCTGTGTGTGGGGACGGTAGCTTGCTCAAGGGCACCTCAGTGGTGCTACTAGTAGTTCTGGGATTCAAACCCATAACCTTCTGATCACAGGGGAAACTCTGTAACCGCTAGGCCATCAGCTGCCCCAGTAAAATACTTCTGTCCATTTTTATTGATAGCAATATCTTATGCAGAAACCACATAATTAAGTCTGTATTAGATTAATTAACAGCTTGGCACAGTTGTAGGAAAACGAGATGATTTATGCAAGCAGTTTGCACAACAATTCATAACTATGTCTTCCATTACTTGTTAACTACCAGCGCCTGAGAAATTTAAAGAAGCAAGCTTCAGGTTCCTTTTCTAAACAAAACCAACTCTTTTCGTGCAAATTCACTCATGAACACAGTAATGCAATACAAGATGGAGGTAAGGAGAGTTTAATTCTGCTAAACGAGGAAGGTAGGTGACGGACAACTCCCACACACACTGAGTCACAGAATATCAGCACTTCATCCTGTTAGCTGCCTGAGTGCACAGCTGGAATCCTCCATCCTTCTCTCGTCTGATACTTCTCCTAACTCTCTCTGCAACAGCCTCACCTGCTCTGCATACAAGGACAGACACTGCTCTAGCGTCAGCAGCCCCTGGGAGAAAAGAAAGATAGAGTGAGGCCATGTGAGTATGAGATATGACTTGTGTCAATGTCTTGGGGTTATTATCCACCCAACCCCACATTTCACAGCAGCCGCACCCGAGTACACATGCACATGCATGTGGAAGCAAGCACAAAGGGTACACACATGGAATATGATTTCAATGGTGTTTTGATGAGTAGGAGCAATGACAGCTGGAGGACAAGCCCAGCACTCCCTGGCCAGAACATGAACACACACACACACACACACACACACACAAAATATTACCCTAAATAGCATTTGCTAATAAAACGGTCAGTAAGTGGAGGACTGGTATAAAAAGTGTACATTTTCTTTTGTATTTAAACCCTTTTTCAGTACAGCGATGATCAAATGACTACACAATCAGCTCTGATTTGAACAAGCTTAAACTTCAAGGCTAATGTAGCTAACACAATTGCTTTCATTTGTCAGGTTGATAAGTTATCTCAATACACCACTGTCACGGTATGACAGTCATCAAGAACCTTCCTCGAGATCCAGTCAATCAGAAACTTCTAAGAAAGTTTGACAGAGAAGGTGGTGTCGATTGTGGCTGGAATTATACTTTTCAGAGGAGTAGATCTCCAGGACCAGGCTGCTGTATCACATGCTGTACTCTATAAAAATGGACATATTCAGGGGTGCTACAGCCATCCATGGCCACAAGTCGAAGATAGCATTGCTGGCCTCACTCTCTCTGGGTGGGTAGGATGGACCTCCCTCTCCTCCATTACTCAATGCAACCATGAGTGTCTGTTAGCTGATGTAACAGAACAGGCATTTAGTGTTCTCCTCCAAACATGCTGAATTCTCCAATGAAAGAAGAAGTTTAAAAAGATGTCGCACCAGGCCTTGCATGACTCAGAGGTAGCCCACGCTAGCCTTCACCCTCCCATCTTTGTATCATGTCAAAGGGGGAGACTTTCCCAGTGCGTTGGCCATGACTAAAGTTGGGAAGAAAACTGGGTAATCTCCACCCCCACCAAACCTTCACCACAACCTTATAAGGATGAAATTGCATCAGTGCAGGCTATTACTATTATTTTTAGTTATGTGATGTACTTTGTCGATTTTTATAAATGGTCATACACTTTGACAACATAATCAAATGTTATAGATTAACTCAGTGAGGCAATTGTGTGATTTATGAGATTGCCTGATGCTAAAGGTATAAGATTCCGACTTGTCAGCTTACTAACATGAATTCTGCCTGTCCCTTTGTCCATTTTTATGCATGTCATTTTGCTATTTGCTCAGAAACAGCAACTAATTGAACTAATTTAGAGCAAGCGCGTGAAGACGTAGGCATGCAGTATGTACACTAATAGCGTACCATCACTTGCTGGCTAGCCTTGTTGCTCCAGTATAAAAATAAGAAAAAGGCCTTTCCAATTTTTGCAAAGGACTGATCAACTACATGGGGTATGAGGAAAACCGTAAATTAAACAATCAGCTGGTCACTGCTAATCCTACGGCTTCTTTTGATTAGCACAATGAATGAGAGCAAGAAAAGGGTAGTGAGAAAGAGAGGGAGGCAGAGACAGAGAAAGGAGGAGAGAGAGAACCTGGAGCACTTAAACCTAGCTCAAGTTTAAACAGCCGATACTCCAGCGCTGGAGAGTCATTTTACAGAGGCTTAAAAGCAAAGGCATTTAGTATCTAATGACCCACACACTCTAAGCTATGCCAATTCACTCAGGGTGGGCTCTGTCAGCTTTGTGCGGCCCAGGCCGGAGGCTTGCTAGCCTCATCCCGGACGTGCCCTTGGCTGAGAAACTGCACCCTGTTCAAGCATGTTAATGGTAGAGGGAACGCAACAACCTGGCCCAGACTCGCTGTGGCTACCCAATACTCCACAAGCGCCACACTGTTCAGCTTGGTTGGAGGAACAAAAGAAAGGGGAATGCTATGGGTGTGTAGTTATAGTTATATATACATAAATGTGTGTGTGTCTGTATATACAGAGAGAGAGAGAGGGAGACAGACACACAGAGAGATAGAGAGAGAGAGAGACAGAGAGAGAGAGTGGAGGAGAAACAAAGAAAAACAAAGACAGAAAGGGGCTGTGAGAGAGAAAGTGTACTTTCCACACTTGAGCTGCCTGTTTTGTGCTGTGCAGCTTGACAGACAGCGTAACACTGCGTAACCCCTGTAATCTCTCTCTCTCCCTCCGTGTTGGGTCTGAGCCGAGACTGCAGATTAACTGGGAAAAAACAGCAGAGTCAGGTAGACAGAGCGGGAGCCAAGAGAAGGACAGATTTCCTCTCAAGCTCATCACTTTGACACAAAGGCAGAAACACAGCACACATTTTACACCTTTGGGCTAGGCTATTCAGACACTTCAAATATCACACTAAATTAAAGCAATAGTTAATCACAAAACATTTGCAGTTTACTGTCTGAAGTCTGCTTCTTCAGTTATTCAGCACTGGAGCTACAAAGCTAACGTTGCTAAGAGAAAAATGGAGCTTAAGCATACACTGCAGTGCTAATTAGTGGGGTCTTTGATTACGTCTTAGCTACATAAACCTTGTAGCTCTGAATCAAGGCTGAACACTAGTCTTGGAGGGCTAGGGTCCAGCAATTGCCCACCTCAAACACACGCGCCAGACATGGCAATTAATAGAAAAGTCGCGTCAGGGGTTTTTGGCCGGCAAATTGAAAACCCTCTAAAAATAAATATTTTAATAAACACCCTCTAAAAATAAATATTTTATCAATAAGGTATGTCATAAGCAAGTGCATCTGTCACAGTTTGAGGGAAATGTGTGATGATGTAGGCATTAAGCTTCAGTGCAGAACTAAAGAAGCAAACTTCAGAGAATATCAGAGCTGACCAGTTATATTTGGGTTGACGGGGCAAATTGTGTCCATGTAATTTTTTTCCATTTGCTTTAAAACCTCATTGAAGCAGATGGGTTTTATTTTGGGTAGAAGCAAACTCTTATGTTTGTTCTGATTCAAATGACTCTCACAGATGTTGTCGTTCCTCTCTATTTGTGATCTGTGATGTTTCAGGAAAGGCAGTCTTGCTGCAGTGGGACAACGAACCAAAACAAAACAAACCATTCCTGACCCTGCGCGGCTGCTGAAAAGATTTGCACAATTTTTTAAATCCCCTACTCTTTAGCTGTCTCAGTCAATTTCCTTTAAAACCAAATGCTTCCATAGGGTTTGAACAGAGTCCAGCTTTCGATGTCTAATCAAGCCTCCCTTCCATATTACACTCCAAGCCTAAGCTTAACTGTAACCCTGACTTTAACCTAGATTTGTAAGACTAAGCTAGTAGAGCCACTGCAACTCAAGTCAAGTGTTACATAATCCTGTGCACCGTATTTATTTACAGCATTTAGCAGATGCTTTTATCCAAAGCGACTTCCATTCCCTAACTACAGGGGGCAGTCTCCCTTAAGGGTCTTGCTCAGGAAGCCAGTGGTGGTATGCTGAAGGTAGGATTTGAACCCATGACCTCTTGGTCCAGAGGCAAGTATCCTGATGGTAGCATCAATACCATCTAGTGACACATCTCTATTGATATTTTTCTTTTTTTATGCTAGGTAGCTCCTCCATACGGAATACTTGTCATCATAGAAGATCCATTATTAATAGAAGAGCCATTGTGGTTTTGATAAACAGTGTTTTCTCCAAGCCTAGAACAAACGAGGCACAGCCGCTGAGTCCTGGCATGGCTGTGGCTAAAATCACTCACTGCAAACAAAAGCTGCCCCGGAATAGTGTGTGTGGGCCATGCAACATCCAGTGGCACCATACACAGCTCCTCAGACAAAAAGAGCGGCATAACGGAATGCTGAGAGGCCTCGGGGCTGTGGGGAAGGCAGCCGCAGAGCTGAAAGAGGAAGGGTAATTGGGAGGTTCGAGATGAAGCTGAAAGAAGACAGTAAAACTGACTGAACGAAAAGAATGCGAGGCCGAAATGCGAGTCGTCCACGTCAGCAGGCTGTGGGGAAGCAGGCAGAAAGCATCAGGGCCTGTCTGAGCTACTGTAGAACACAGCTCAGCATTATGCACTAAGCAATGACTCAGTGTCAGCGTGGCCTGAAGGGTTCAACTAGCTGAAGCATTTTTTAAATAATTACCCCATTTCAGCCTGAAAGGCATGCCCTTTCAGGCGTGCCCTCTTATTAAAACCACACATATTTGTGAAATGTTATGACTTAAATGTTAATGACTTAAGTCCAGAGTCTCTTTCAATGCAGCTCTTTTCACTGTGCAGGTTATTGTGCATTGCAATCAAGGTCAGTTGCTCAGAGCACAGGACGTGAACACGTGCTGCGCCACGTCACATAACCAATGGGAATCCTATGTAAACATACACCTCCCAGCACGCCCCACGAAGCCATATGGTCTGTATCCCTGGAAACATCCAGACAATAAGGAATAATGACAAAGCCATCAGGAGAACAAGAGATTAACAGGATAACGCATGTCTGAAAGGTTTTTGGGGGTATCCTATCCAGCCCTATTTGGTAAAGGGTGTATCACTCATTACTAAAGACTTAAAGACATCATGTTGGATTACCATTATCTTTTATGTGACCACAGAAAAAAACATAATCTGAAGAAAGACTACACATTATATTGCTACACCACCAGTCAAAAGTTTGGACACACGTGATGTTTCTCTGTTTTCATTAAGAAAGGCTGATAGGTGTTATTTTTGATCAAAATCATTTTAAACAATAAGTTTAAAACAAGTGGCTTTCTTTTAGGTTTCATTGAAAATTTAGAATTGTCTGTCCTCACAAATGCATTTCAATCGTTTGGCTGTGTTGTGACCCGGCAGTTGGGGGTCTACATAAGCCTATTTGGAAGGATGCCAGTACTTTTGACTAGAATGATTCCATGACAAATGTATCATAGTATCATTGTATTCTTTGTTGGTATAAAATGTTAAAAGTCGTAAAAGAAAGAAAGAAAGAAAAACACTTTTTCTAGCAGTGTGCATTAGCTCAGAATATATTTCTCCTTTACTAAAAC
Source organism: Alestes dentex (assembly GCA_037576975.1). NCBI lineage: Eukaryota > Metazoa > Chordata > Actinopteri > Characiformes > Alestidae > Alestes > Alestes dentex. The sequence goes on from JBBIGA010000018.1 coordinate 11,732,696, forward strand.
TTTTAACAGTCACTCTATGAAAACATTAAAAATCAGAATTCTCAATAACACTCATATGCATACATAGCACACTCACTCACCAGCACACACAGATGCACTCACACACACTTCTCGCCAAGCATGCAGCTGAGCCCTTCACACCATCCAAAAACCTCAGAGAATTAAATAGTGCGGTGTTTGTTTACATTTCTGCACATGTGTTTTATGGAGTGGTAGTGTAAGCCCTCATCTCACCTCTTGATCAACTGCTCCCCGATCAGTGCCCTAAATTCATCATCCATCATTCACCGCTCAAACAAAGGACCCGAAACAGCCGCCTGACAAATGCATCACTTTTGCCAAATGTATGCCATGCGTCACAGAGTGCTTTATATGCATGTTATGCAACGTTGTGGTCTTGATTGCACTACACCCAGTGCCTTCATTCCTAGGGTATTATGAGGCAGCTGTCACCAATATTATGCCAAGGCACTGTCTCTGTCTCTGTCAGGCCCCAGACAGCTGATGGTCAGGGTTAGAGCACTGCCACACCACAGCAGAGAACTAAACCGAACCAGGGTCAGATTCAATCAACCAGCACATACAAACACAGTGGAGTCTATAAACAGTAGCTGTGTAGATCCACTCAAAAAATAACCAGTGCTTACTCACTCGGTGCTGTTTAAATGTTCTGAATCAAATATATCTAAACAACGCGTTCAATAATATAGTAACTCAAAGATATACTAAGAATGAAGACAGTTCAGATGTATCCATGGTGATACATGGATTTGAAATGGACACAAAAAGCTTTACAGCATTGAGAATAAAGTTAAAATAAAAGTAATATCTATTATGCCTGGTATGCCAAAAGTGATGATCAAATAGAGAGGTAGTGTACTTATTATGTATATTTTAAAGCAATCATCAGAGCAGTCCACATTCATTTAATAACTTGTAACCAAAGTAGACATGTTGAGTAAAATATATTAAAAATAGCCTTTGGTGTCTAGTTTTTAATATTTAAATCCATACTGTATAAGTGATTACTGCATACAACATAAAAACAGAAAATCAGTATGATGAGTCTCTGAATTTTGGAAAAATCAAAGAAGGTTCATTATTAAAGCAAGAAGCTCAGTAACAGTTCTATGTCAATTTACTCAAATCGTTTTTTGTTTTTTTTTGAGTAGCACTCATTTATATTCATCGCTCCCTCATCACATGAGCAACCACAACTACAGCACTCCTACTCAACAGACAATCAGCGTGGGCCAGCACAATATCCCACTGTGCGCCGAGACAGACCACGGGGAACGTTTCTGCTGAGTGACTCGGACGGTGATACAGTGTCTACTATTGTGAGGACAACGTGTTACAGTAACAAGAGCTTACAGTGACAGCACCGATGCCATTATTCTCAACAAATGCACCGAAGTGACAGCTACCAATGACTGCACTAAATATAAAAGTTATTTGTGGTCATGATGAAATCATCGCTTAAAATGATCTCACGCATGAATCTCAATTTTAGATTTGTTACTGCTCATTAAAAGGCAATGTTGGCTGTTTATAGTAAGTCTGGCTCCTTGATTATCAGTAGATCACACATTTACTAATAGAATGGGCAGTGACAGCCCAACAGTCATTACCCTGATCCACTGCCACGTCAAATCACCATCAGCGTTCAGAGTTAAAAGGTTCACACATTCATATGAGCATCAGCAGGCGAGCAGCACCACACAGACATCCTCACCTTTTCTGCCGGATCCTTTGGTTTCCCTCAGCTTCTGTGGAAGCAGAACTGCAGCTGGATCTTGTTTGTCATGGTATATGTGGATGTGTGTGCACTGGAAGTGTTAGTGCAGTTCTGCTCTCCTCTATTGGACTGTGTTGTGTTTGGCTCTGCAATGCGCCGTGCAGTCTCTCATTCAGCATGGAAGGCAAAAAAAAAAAAAAAAAAAATCTGCCTTTCATAACTCCCCCACCCACAGCCCACTCTCTTAAAGCACCACGTCACTGCAAAAAGGAGAAATATGACCCAATTACGGAGCAAACTCACACCTACATGGGGGGATGACGACATGGCTCAGGGGAGGGGGTGGGGGGACCCTAAACACACACATCGTCCATGTGCACACTCAAAGACACACTCATTCACAGTGATTCTCATGCATAGACACAATAGTGGGACATAAAGCCTTCTCCTTCAGTGCTTATAAGAAACGTTTGTATGTGTAACTCTCTTATGTTTTGTGCATTGTGTGAATAACGCAGCATTTGCATGCAATTAACAGCTCATCTATCCTATACTCCTGACTTGGAGCTGTATGTTACTATCTAGCTCGGATTATTATTACTGTTGTTGTTGTTTTCTCTGGGGCTGTTAATATTATAGTCTTTGTTGTCATGCTTAATAAAATAGATCAATAAATCAGAAGCAGACTCATGCTTAAAATGGAAAAAGACCACATTACTAAAGATCACAGTGTGGTAAGACAGTACTATGGTATACTGAGAACTCTTAGTATATTAAGTCAGAAGTGATAATATATTTCTACCGCATCACAAACATCATCAAACAAGCACAGACCTTTTGCTTCCTATTACATCTTGTCATATTTATTTTAGTAATTGAGTAATTTAGTGATTGTTTTGTTAATCATTTAATTATTTTTACTTTACCGTTTATACCCCAACAGAATTCTAGAGTGCTTCTTGAAAAATTAAAATTCCATGTGTATTTTACTTCAATGTTTAATCAAAACAGATCTGGAAATGTAAATATACAAGTTACCCATAGCACACATATGAAAGACACAATTGTATAAAAATGGTGGTGCAAATGCTCAGTATATAACAAGTAAACCAAAGCACTACTGAACTTTAACAATTTCAAAGCTGACGATTACATTTTTGAACGATCTTTGGGAGCCTTCTGTGCTCCAACTCATAAACATAGCATTTAGCTGACTACCTGTTTAGCTTGTTAACGTTCCCCAGTGCTGTGGATCCTGGCAAGCAATACAAACCAATGGTCAATTACGTGATTTTTAAAACACTAAATTATTAAATAAACCCTTAAGCTGAATATACAGGGTGTTTCAAAAATAACACACAACTACACTAACCAGCAGGATATACTGTACACTAAAACAACTGCTAGTTTGAACCACATTTATCCGTCAGATAAAAGAATCCAAAATGATCTCGCTGAAGTTTACTGAAAAGAGCAAAATGATGTTGAATTTTGTTTTATTCCCCTGTTTTTTTAAAGCTCAGTTTCTCTTTAACTACCATATGAAAAACATGAAGTTGGCCTGTTAAATTACCACAATAAAACTGGAGTTGAGCGAGGACTGACTGACAGTCTGTCCGTTTTTAGACTTTACAGGCAAACTTGAATACTTGTGCTTGTTTCACTTGTCCTCAGAAATAAAATGACCGAGGCGTTACCTTAGTTACTGCCAAAAGGCCCCACAAAAATGAACTGGTTGAATTGGATGCTCGATTTATTGAAACAAACAGCTCGAAGGAACCAGATCAGTGAATCGAACCTTGCATCACTAATGCCTCCGCCAGGAAACAAATCCTTTTCCATAGAAAAAAAAAAAACTTATGATGCCTTTTCATAAAACCATACAGCTCGAGCCCGAGTCACTGGTGTTCAAGTCAGAGTCAAGTCTTTTTGATGTTGTCTAATATAGTCCAAGTTATGTGACTTGAGTCCACAACTCTGATGCTCAATGTACAAGGTATAACTAAACCCATGAAAACAAAGTTAAAAACTATACTACCCTCACCATCAAACGCCCCACTCACACAAATTAGAACAGTATCTATAGGACTCCCACTACTGCTTATTTTAAAAGAGACTAGACGATGATGCTTATATAACAGTGATCTCAGACGCTCACACACATCCTGAACACCATTTCCTCTCTGCTAATTTTCTATGAAGGCCTAAGTGCCATCTACTGACTCTGACTCACCCACTCACTCTCTCCTCAAGTCCTCCAAGCTCAACTGAAAGATTCCACTCTCTATTCAGATCCTCTTTTGCAATGTAATATTGACATGCCTACCTGTGATCACAGCAGGGGGACAAAATAGTTAATTTCTTCAGTCTTTCAACTCCGAGCTAGTATTCAACCCCAAATCCATGTCTTGCTATGTTTATATTCTTCCAGAGCCACATGAGAGATTCATTAAGAAATAAATGTTCTAACATGCTAATTTGTTGTACCTGTAAATTAGATAATGAAAGCACATCCCACATGATGACCGTTGTGGGAATTAAGCAGTGAAATGTATCTGTTTAGTCCTTTTAGAAGGGTTTTAAATAATACAGTTTCTAAATAGCTTATGATTGCAGCAGACACACTTACAGTTACATGCAAACTGTAAATTGTATATTTTGTTCATTATTTAAGTGACATCTTTATTTAAATAACATTTTTTCCCTGCCAGTCTTAATGCAGTTACACTGTGTGCAAAAATCTGAACACGCTACCTTTAGCAGGAATAACCCCTTCAGCTAATAGTAGCCTATAGCTTGCAAACATGTTTTTTGCAGCCAGAAACTGTCTTTCAAGTCTGTTTTTCTGAGTTTTCACCTTTGTTTCACCTAGCTTTGTGAACTAACATTTGCAGAAAAATGTCATTTTTAAGACAGTCTTTTCACTTTCAATCCTTTGCATCCAACTGGAGGGTAAACAAGTAAAAGGAGAGAAAAAAGATTCATCAATCACCCAGCTGTATGAGTCCTGGGGGTTTGGATGGGGAACCTGCAGTAAGAGGTAAGTACAGCACGCTGCCTGGGGCTCTCCTACAGAACTGTAAACTTCTAACCACAAGGTGTTGGGTATTCGTTTGCTAGGACAGCTTTTAATTAAAATGTAATCATAAATCCTGTTTATAATGAAGCACAAAGTCAAAGCACAGTAAGAGTAACCACTGATTCTTCTTTCGATGTAATACTGCCCCCTGGTGGCTGAGAGCATAACAGACAGCAAAAAAACACTGTGATAAAATAAAAGTACTGAGTAAAACACTTTAAAAAAATCTATCTATCTATCTGTCTGTCTGTCTGTCTGTCTGTCTGTCTGCCTGTTTGTCTATCTGTCTGTCTGTCTGTCTATCTGTCTATCTATCTGTCTGTCTGTCTGTTTGTCTATCTATCGGTCTGTTTGTCTATCTGTCTGTCTGTTTGTCTATCTATGCGAACATGTCTTTATTATTTATTTAAGTTTAACTTTTATTTTGGAATTCCAAGAAAACAAGAAACGTCCGGTGTTCAAACTACACATTTAAAGTCGCTAAATCTGACGAAAATATTAATTATTTTAAACAACCAATAAAATACAAATAAATTACATTGTATGTATATATAATATAAAACGTATAATTGAAATCCTGGGCGGAATTTATTGTCGATTTAATTCTCGGCGAGAAAACGTGGCGACTTTTATGAAAGCACCAGTTGTACTTCCATGTGCTGGTTCTCAACGTGGTTCTGCAGTAGCTCGGCGTGTGGAGCGGTTTGGGATGAAAAGAGGGATTAATTAAAGCAGTTCACAGATATATCATCCAAAACAGGGTATGTAAACCGTATTTACAGTAATTACACTGTCAAGATGGTTTGATTGTGTCCAGTTGGGTGTCTTTCTTTTTTTTTTTGTTTTAATCAAACACCATGATGTGAGTTTTCTCAATGTTTACCTGTAGAAGCTGAACTCCAGTCTGGGGGTTGAACTCAGAGCAAACAGCAGATGTTTAAAGTAATTTCATATAAGTAGGGGACAATTTGCTGTAGTAGTTAGTGGTTTGTAATCTTATTGACATTTAGTAATGTCAATAAATGCAATAATGTCAATGATTAGCCAGACAACAGATTCTGATTTACTGAATGACTTCATTTTCCTCTTCATCATCTTCTTCTACTTTCTGCTTCTCCCAGTTAAGGGTCTCCCCAGTCTCCATCTCCTTCTGTCCTCTGCATCTTCCTCTCTCACCACATCCATAAATCTACTAGGCCTTCCTCTTCTCCTCTTCCCTGCAGCTCCATTCTCAGCATCCTTCTCGCAGCATACTCAAGAATCTCTCCTCAGCACATGTCCATCTCGCCTCTCTGACTTTTCCTCCAAAAGGTCCAACTCGAGCTGTCCCTTCTGATTCTGTCCATCCTCCTCACTCCCAACGCAAATCTGAACATTTTGCCACCTCCAGCTCTGCTTCCTGTCTGATTTACTGACTATGAAATGTACAAATTGCTTTTAAAGTAATATAAAATAATGTTGTCACGCCACATCACTGCACATAGCGTGAACAGTGTGAAGTTCTTTCTCTTCATTTAACCCATTCAGCAAGTGAAGCAGAGGGCAGCCAGCGCCCGGGGAGCAGTGTGTGGGGACAGTACCTTGCTCAAGGGTACCTCAGTGGTGCCATTGGCAGTCAAACCAATGGCCTTCTAATTGCATGGGCATCTCCCTAACTTCCAGACCACCAGCTGCCCCGATAGCGTTATTCCTTTAACTTTGAGCGATTTAATTAATCTTGTTTCTGAACCATTTTTCTAGTGCATTGCTGCTCTACCATGGGGGAGTTTAAGGTGCACCGGGTCCGATTCTGTGAGTACATGCCCTCGGCTGTCCGAGCTCTGGCCTTCCAGCCGCAGCAGGAGAGGGTCGCCGTATCCCGGGCAGACGGCTCTGTGGAGATCTTGAGTCGTGCTGATGGCTTTTTTCAGGAAAAGGTCAGTGGTTTTCTGCTAAGCCAAGTGCTGAAGCTCACTCCAGCCAAGAACTCATAGATGGGTATACAGGGTTTTCTAAGTTACCTTCTCTAACTTAGTTTTCTGATCATTCAGATACACACAAATCTAGAGCTGTGGCTGCTGTTATTCAGTAAAGATGTTATATCATCAATTTTTAGAGTAGTAAGTATTAAATAAGTGATGAATACCTCTGAAGTAAGTCTTAATTATTAAGATGGATTTAAGGTGTTATCAGTACGTACTCTGTATTTAAGTGTACGAGCGACTGAATCTTACATTGTCCAACATCCAGTTGAAGAACATGAAATGTGTCGTGGTTTAAGATTTGAGTGCATTGTGTGCGGTGAGCTGAACAAGATCTTCTTTTTTCAGGTGATCCCTGGGCGAGAACAGGCGGCTCCTGAAGCCTTGGCCTGGGTGGGGTCCCGTCTCTTCAGCGCAGGCCTAAATGGAGAGATTGCCGAATATGATCTTGACAACAACAAAGTGAAATACACACTAGATGCATATGGAGGTCCGATATGGACCATAGTTGGCAACAGCCAAGGAACTCATTTAGCGGTTAGTGTTGTTTATTATATCTTGGTTCAGTCTAATTTACTTTATTTCCTGTTGTTCTGAAAGTTTCTAAAATTTGTTCTATATTGTAGTTGAGCAGTAGAGGGGGCAACAAAAAGATGAAGAATTGTGTAAAAGACAAATAAAAAAAAAAGGAAAAGAATAGGAGAATGTGGGGAAGTGTAACTGGACAATAATAGTCTAAAAACAGTAAAGGACAAAGATGGTCACAAACCAGGAATATTGTCTTTAATAATATTGTTTTATCTCAACACACAATGCAAGATAGTAAAGATGTGATGCAACTTCGATATGTTCTGGCGTAAACTGAAACTATAAATTCTAACAAATTCCCTTCTTGTATTTGTATCTCTTGTACAGGTTGGGTGTGAAGATGGGACTGTGAAACTGTTTGAGGTGTGTGAAGGTAGAATACAGTTTGAAAGGAATCTGTCCAGGCAGAAAGGACGCGTTATGTCTGTATCTTGGCACCCCTCTGGCTCAAAGATAGTTGCAGGAATGATGGGTATGATTCGGATCTTTGACGTCAAAACAGGTAAGTTGTGAGCGTACTGTTCTGTGTACCTTTTTTTGATTGAAACTAATAAACCAGGACTGACAACAGAAAGTCTGAGAAGACATTTCTAAATGTGTTGTGAGACCAGATTGTGAAAGATCTGCATTGCCCTAACCACTTCTGTTTAAGTAGAAAGAAGCTAATCTTGCATACTATAGCCTTATGAATTAATGTATGACTCTTGTCCTGTGGTTTAGGCCAGTCAGAACACAGGTTACTGGTTGAGTGTGGAATAGGAACATCCAAGAGTCAGGAGTGTGTGGTCTGGAGCGTGGTGTACCTCTCAGATGACACCATCATCAGTGGAGACTCATCTGGGAAGGTTAAAATATGGGACAGCCACACTGGAACACAGATTAAAAGCCACCAGGTCACCAAGTGGGATGTGCTGACATTATCAGTTTCAGAGGTGAGATTCCAATTACTACATGTGTTCTGGGTTTTCAGTGTGGATCAGTGACACCAATAAGCATTCATTTGATCTGCCTACTATTGTGTAGGTCTCTCTCATGATGCCAAAACGGCTCTGACCTGTTGAGGCATGGACACCACAAGACCTCTGAAGGTGTGCTGTGGTATCTGGCACCAAGACTTTAGCAGCAGATCCTTTAGGTATTGTTAAGCAGGGCCTCCATGGATAGGGCTAGTTTGCCATCTCATCCCACAGATGCTCGAATTTTCATTAAGAATTTGATACATTTTGTGGTTTGGCGGGACATATGATCCAGCTGAAAGGGAAATAGTGTTGCCATAAATATTGTGAGAACCTTCATGGGAGCATCGTGCTTCCACGTGCCTTTTTCACATAGTGCATTCTGGTGCCACCTTCTTTCATTGCTGTGTAGTCCAGTTCTGAAGACCTGGAGCCCATTGTGTGCACTTTTGGCGGTGGACAGTCTGATGTTATGTTGCCCCGTACTGACCCCTTTCAATCATAACCAGCACGAACATTTTCAGCAGTTTTTCCTATAGTACCTCTACAGTGGGATTCAGTCAGATGGTTCCCAAAAGTGAGATTTGGGAGCCCATGACCTTGTTGCTAGTTTACTGGTTGTGGTTCCTTTGCCCACGAACCACTGCATACAGGGAACAGTCATCTATCCCTCACAATCTGACCCCTATCAAGGCCCCTCAGCTCCCTACTCTTCCTCTTTTTTCTTCTTCCAACACATCAGCTTCAAGAACTCAGTATTCACTTACTGCCTAATACATCCCACCCCTTGACAGGTGCCACTGTAACAAAATAATCAATGTTATGCACTTTACCTGTCAGTGTTTTTATTTTTATTTATTTATTTTTTTTTTATTTTATTTTTTTTAATAATATGGCTGATGTCTTTTTTTTTTTTTTAATCTTTGCATCAGAGCTCTAGGTCAGTACATTGATTTGAACTGACCAGTTATCAATGTAACTCGGTTGTTAGAGATGCACAACGAATTGAAAGTTACATACTTTGATCAATATAGCAGTGTTTCAAAATGTATCAAACATTGTTATACACGGTATCAGTATTAAAATCACAATTCTGACTGACAGCCCTGGGTGAAAAGGGAATTAAAAATGGTCTGGAAATGAATACTTTGCCATGTACTGGTGTTGGATATCTGTGTTTCTCAGGTATGCTTGGCTTTCACTGCTACCCCATTAGGCTGCTGGGGCTTAGCAGACCACAGGGATGTTCATTTGGACCATTTTTGCACTTTGAATTTAATGTATTTAAACAAAATGTGTGGAATCCCATTTAAAAACGTCTTATCAAAATCATCAACTTTAAGGACTATCTTTACACGTTTGGTTGCTAATTTTATCCTTTTTCATTTTTATATTTTTTCAGGATGAGACCAGTCTCGTTGCAGGAACGTCAGAGGGAACTGTGATTCAATTCCAGTGGCTCCCAGTTGTGCAAGGTCAGGAGGACAACGAGTGGGTCAGAACCAGAACCTTTAAGAACCACACACATGACGTTCGCGCTGTGCTAGAGATCAACATGGCTGTTGTATCGGGCGGTAAGTTCAGGAAAGTTCTGTAGAGTATAAATGTAGTTGTTAATTTTTTTTCTACATCAAACTTGTCTTATTTATAGATTGACTCTGCTGCTCTCACTTTTCCAGGTATGGACACACAGTTTGTTGTGAGACCTTTCTTGGACAAAATTGAAGATAGGACCCGTGCTTGTGTCTTCCGTAAAATACAGTACCCCCACGTGAGTGGTGCTCCCTGCCCTAAAGCTTTTGCAATCTGTACATGAAGTTTAAAGCAGGGATATGTTCTCAGTGTTAAATACAGTGTTGCTTTTTCACTGTACAGCGGAGAATAGTGTCATGTGCAAAGAAGGCTGGCCTGCTGCTGTTCCAGCATACTACCCATCTGGAGCTGTGGAGACTGGGAGAGAGTGAAGGAAATGGTGCGAGAGCATGAATCAGAAAGAGTGAAACCCACCATAGTGATTTCAGCTATGTTATTAGCATTTACAATTTTTTTTTTTTCTGTTTTCAGGAATTCCTGGAAGTGTTTTACCTGTTAAACGGAAACCAGAGAAATTACTTCATTTGAAGATAAAGGTACGCTTTTTTTATGCGTGAAATGCCTTCAACTGCTTTGAGTCACATTTTGGTCAGATGAGGTTGGGTTTTCAATACTGGGATTCAGCCTGGTCGTGGACACCATTACTAACCAATATATAGAATTCACATTTAGAAAACTGCAGAGGGTAGAATAGCCCAGGACTGGATTTCATTCCTGTCTGGAAAACTGACCTATAGGTCATTATGTATTATTTTGCCATGTTTGTAATTGGATAAAATAATTTGTAATACCACATGAATTGTTCGTGTGTTGTGGGTCGGTGAAAGCGTGTATTTACTGTAGTATTGTTGGATTTGGACACTAGGGTGTGGAGCACATTTGCTGCAGTGCGGTGTCCCCATGTGGAGAGTGGATCGTGTACTCAACAGTGGCCAGTTTCCGACTGTACAGACTAAACTGCGATAACAACAACGTCAGCATCACCAAGGCAAGTTTCTTGATTATTAACAAGTACATATGCAACAAATATATCAGAGAGAAATATTTCTGTATTGTGGTCAGACTTAAATCCAAGTCAGTTTGTGTTGTAACATTGTGCCCCAGATTCTTCTCACTACAGCAAACACAGTCTGAGCCAGTTAGTTTCTCTTCACTTCACATCAAAGCAGCCTGAGTGGCTTTCATCTCAGGAATTGGGATTTTGTAGAATTTGTTGGGGGAAAAAAAACTTTCTTTCTTTCTTTCTTTCTTTCTTTCTGTCTGTCTTTTCTATAGGTGTCCAAGCTTCCAAAAGTTCTCGGTTCAGCCAGTCAGGTTTGCTTTTCTTCAGACTCCTCCCAACTGTATGTGGCATCCACTTGCTCATCAGTGCATGTGGCATCTTTAAGCGAGTCGGGGTGCAAGTTTGTGTGTACTCTCAAGCCTAAGTCAGGCAAGTCAGTTTTCGCTACAATAAAAAAAAAACAAAAAAAAAACGGTAAAAGGCCTATTTTGAACTTATCTCTGTAATAATCTTTTTTTCTTATATCTTAAGGATCTGACCAGGCCATTCATCTGTTATCAGTCAGTGAAGATGGGAAATGGCTAGCCTCGGCCAACAGTGACCATGAGGTTCAGGTCTATAACCTGAAAAAAATGAAGGTAATCCCTCAACGCCAGCACTTAGTCTTGAACCTTAGTGTTGAATTAGTAGTAAATTATGTCCAGTGAATCATGCTGAGGTGTTGTGCATTTCAGCGTCACTGCACGTTACCTGTGTACAGCTCTGGAGTCAGTGCCATGGCCATCCACCCAACCACTAACAACCTGTTCATGGCACATGCAGATCAGCAGGTACTGCAGTTTTAGCTTTTCTCCACACATGGGATGCATGCTTACAATCTTGACACATTACTTCTGCGCACTTAATGATAGTCATTTCTGTTAAATGTGGAGATGAAGGCTTCCTGTATCAGATTCTGCTGAGTCTCATGCCTGCTTTTATTTTCTTAGCTCTTTGAGTACTCTATAGAGGAGAAGCAGTACACCGACTGGAGCCGAGGGCTGCAAAGGAAGGGGCTTCATTTTCTGTGGCTGGAGAGAGACACGCCCATCACTAATGTCACTTTCAGTCCCAAAAATCCTGCCCATGTTATTCTACATGATGCATTCATGTTCTGCATCCTTGACCAAACCCTGGTAAGACAATCCAGAAAGCATTTTTGTGGAACTGAATTTCAGTATTATATGTTTTTGGTAAGCTTCTATATATGTTTTCAAATATGCATGCTTTCCTCCAGCCTCTTCCCGATCAGACAAGTCAGTTCTACAATCAGCTGACTCTGAGGAGCCTACCAGAGAAGGAAAGGAAAAAACACAGCCATGCTTTCAAAGTTTGCAAGCTTTTCCAGGTGGGTGCTATTTACTGCCACTAGACAGACGTTCAGGTGACCGTTAACCCAGGCTTATGTCGCTGATGTATCTTGTGCTGTGTGTAAACCCCTTCTTGCTCATACAGGGGCTGCTGTTTGTGGAGCTGTTGGAAGACCAGTCATTGGTGGTGGTAGAGCGCCCTCTGTTGGACATTACTGCTCAACTGCCTGCACCAGTCAGGCAAAAGAAGTTTGCCACTTAAGTGTGTATATGATTGTATGTATGTGTTTGAGTGAAAGAGACCTATTGTGAACCTACACCTCCTTATGCTTTGTATGATTGTTTCATACAGTAATAAACAGAATATTTACTATAAAATACAGACTCGCTCTGACATTTTGTCTTAATATTTTGTGTTTCAGCTAGTTAAGTTATAGGACATAATTTGGCCTTGATGAATAGTATAATTGATCTTATACAGTGAAAATGTAATTTCTTGCATACACACTTTTAATGTAAGGAATTTCTTTTCAACCCTTTTGGTGTTTTACATTCTCTGGAGAGAAATATTTGAAAACCAAATTGCTTTGTCGTTCATCACATACACTCTATGGACAAAAGTTTTGAGACACATGTTTTTCAGGGTTGTGAGCCCTGAACACAACCCCATCAAACATCTTTGGAATGAACTAGAATGGAGATTTTGTGCCAGACTTTCTTGTCCAACATCAGTGCCTTTACATCATTCTCTACAGAATGAATGGACACAAATTCCCACAGAAACCTCATGGTAGCTGTTCTAGCTGCAAAGGAGGGGCCAACTCCATTTTAAACTATGTATTTAAATGCAGTGTCATTAAAGTCCCTGTTGGTGTAATGGTTAGGTGTCCCAAGACTTTTGTCCATATAGTGTATCTCACTGTCACATCTCATTGTAGTTACAATCATGACAAAACAGGGGCATCTGCAGTAACCTTTACAGTAAGAGGCTTAGTACTGGACAAGCAGTGAAGTAACTACGTGACTGATTTGTTAGGGGAAAATGATGCCCAAGAAGAAAGCATGAAGAGGTGGTATGTTGATGCACTATTGCTTCAGAATGGGAGTTAAGTTTTAAGTAATCGTACCAGAAATCACAACAACAGAATAGCATTTGTCTGATGTTTTATTTGGGAGTAATATTTGTACACTGGTACTACTGCAGTTCACGCTTGGATGATTAGCTGCTGTAGTTTTGTGCATATTATAGTTCATTTCCCTTTCAGGCTCCCATAGCTTAATGTGGAGAGCCTGAAGTGTGAAGACTGTGAGCTTATGGAACAGCATGTCATATTGATAAGTTCATTAGAGCACCATGTGAAATGGACAGGGCACCATGCATGATTTTGTAGTTATTGCATTGCTTCTGGAGGGGTGTCTCATACAACATTCCCTCAAAAATTCATGGTGCATATTTCGTCATGTCAGACTGGACTGCAATACTTCTAACCAGAAGAAAATGTACATTTGTAACAGTCGGTAACCTATGTGATCATGAATTCAGGGCAGGGGAAAATCAGCTTTTTTCAACCTAATACATCACATACGTAGTGTATGGTCAGCACAGATGAAGCACTTGGTAAAAGAATAAGCAATCCATTGGCTTCTATTGTAAGTCTGTTTGGTTTTATATTATGTCCATATTTCCAGTATTATGTCACTGCCGACAGAAAATGTTCCATATATTGAGACACGTTTACACAATGTATTGTCTTCCACTATGTATGGTTGGAGTCAGGTTTTCTGTTCCTCAATTCTGTGCAGGATTTTGTCAAGGATAATCAACCTCGTGCTGCAGATGTGGCTGTTAGAGACTAGGATGGGAAAATCTGGAGCATTTCTTAATGTCTTATAATGCACTGATTGTAATTACAGATGTCAGAGTAATGAGAGGTAGGTCTTATTTGCCACGTATTCTTAAGATGTAGAAAATAAGGTGGTTCAGAGGAACTCCAGACACTGTTGTGCCCTCTAGCCTGATGGCACTGAAAGTGGAATTAAAGGACGAAAAGTTCATGCCCCACTTTTGTAGCAGAAGTAAAGCTTCCAGTAAAGGTAAAATACACTATACAGTCTGATTTGCCATTTCAGTCTGCCTCTCATCCTGCTGGAATTGCAGAGAACAGAGCAGCACATGGTCCTCATTTCCTGCTGGCCAGTCCTCACTCAGCCCAAGGGTGTGAGCTGAGGGTGTGTGTGTGTGTGTGTGTGTGTGTGTGTGTGTGTACAGTTTCTCATACAGTATGCTAGTATAAATCATTCTGGACATGAAGAGCAGTCTTCACTATAGCAGAGATTCCTGACTGTATGCAGACAGCCATAACATTAAAACCACCGGTTTAATATTGTGCATGGTCCCCTTTGTCCTACCAAAATAGCTCTGAAGCATCGTGCCTTGGACTCCACGGGACTTCTGAGGTTTGCTGAGGTATTTGACACTGAGACGTTAGCAGAAGATCCTTTAAGTCCTGTATGTAATGTGTGTGGGGGGGGTCCAGTCCAGTCTAGTTTATCCAGCATATCCTACAAATGCTTGACTGGTTTGAGAGTAAGTAATCTGGAGGCCATGTAAGCACTTTGAACTGTTTGTCACGTTCCTCAAAGCATTCCTAAACCATGTTTGCCATGTGACAGGGCACTTTTATCTGATGAAAGAGGCCTCTTCCAATAGGAAATAATGTGGTCAAGAGTGGTATATTTAGTCTGCAACAATGGTTAGGTAGGTTGTGCATATCAAAGTAACATCCACTTGAATTCCATGCATCAGTGAGCCTTGGGTGCCTTCGACTTTGTCGTTGGTCGACCAGTTTTCCTTGGACCGCTTGTGGTTTGCTATTAACCACTGAGTACATGGAAAGAACTGCCAGTTTGGAAATGCTCTGAACCAGTAGGCATTACAATATGGCTCTTGTCAAAATTTCTTAGATCTTTACATTTCCTGCTTCCAACACAAGAAGTCCAAGAACTGACTGTTCACTTTTTGCTTAATACATCAATCGGACACTGTAATGAAATAATGAGTGTTATTAATTTCACCTTCTAGTGGTTTTAATGTTGCGGCTGATGTCCTGTGGTTTTGCTGAAGCAGAGGATCTGTAATGAGATCTCCGGTATTATTCCTCACATAAAAGTATGTCAGTTTCAACATGGCTGTCTAAGTACCTTTGGCTTTCAGAGCATATGCTGGCTGTGCTTATTAGGGTGTGTATATGAGAGAAAGTGTGGGAAAACTTCATTATAGCATTAACAATCATCTCAGTATTTTCTGTCTGGTGTCTTGTGTTTTGGTTTTAAGGAGTGGGATGAAGGCTAAGAAGATGGTTTGTAAGAAGAGGTAGAACATGTTGGCCTATTCCCTGTCATAGCACCTAAATGTACAGCACCAAATGTAACCAGTTTTTTGTAGAAGAGAAAGGCCAGGAAAGTTCTGACAGAGGGAGTCTGTAGACTTGTGGAGGTCACCTGTTGGAAAAATGAGAGCAAAGCTTATTCATTTCTGTAAACCAGTCACATGCATCCCATTTTCATGATCACAGCTGACCTTTGTTAAGTCAGCATCATTAAATCACTCAATGTTTTCAAAAATAACATGAATGTGTAAAATGGTAGAGATGTGACATAATGCCTGGTATCTCCTAATCCCACGGTTATAGTAGTATTATTGTTGTTGCAGCCTCATGCACTCCATACTGATTCAAAGCCAGTGATTATAACTGACAAATAATTTCAGTTTACTTTATAATAAAAAATTTTACCTTAAGCTGGAATGGCCAAATAATATCTCAATGCAGTTTCAAATGTATCTAAAATAGCATTTATAGCAGCTTAAAAGACCATTTAAAAGAGCAGACAACTGAAAAGAGCATTTCACATATTTGTTCATAATGCTGTGTGTGGGGAAGACGGCTTCACTGTGGTGTGATTTGTCAGGCAGGCCTCCACATTGAGTCCACTGTAGGGTCTGTAAAAAAAACAAAAACAAAAAAGACTCACCTGCTTTTCAACCTAAGTGCTTTTGATGTTTTTCGTAGCCCACGGCATTATTGGAGTTACTGCCTGTTAGAAAGAAAAGAAAGAGGATGAAACAACATTCAAATATCGATCAATGTTACACACAGCCATTTCCTCCCTATGACTAGTATTGCAGAGGCTACAAATATAAATTGGTGGTCATACTGACCTAAGTAATCCTTGTAATCTTTGAAGTACTTGTGCCTCAGGCTACGACCATCTAGAAGGAGAACAGTTCCGACAAGTGCATTTAGTATCAAATGGATGACACCAGCACAAGGGGAAAATGGTCTGAGGAGGTGATACAAGTGCTAAGTGCTACAGTATATCA
>JBBIGA010000018.1:11749443-11775846 GCA_037576975.1 Alestes dentex
TATATATATATGTGTGTGTGTGTATGTGTGTGCGTGTGAGGCTTACTTATAGGATTTATATGACTACCTGGTTGTCTCAAAGAACAGATGTTGTTGTCCTGAGATTGGACATTAATAAACCAAACAGACTCAGAGTCTGACCTGAGTTTCCACGCTGTTTGATACACTGGCCACGGTTGGGGATCCCAGCGGAGGGGTTTCCTGGGTTGATGATATGACATTCGTAGCCAGTGGGACAGTGTAGGGGCTCATCCCCATCCTCTGTAGTGCTGCACGCCTCAGCTACAAACACCATATGTAGTAGAGAAAGTACAAAGACGTAAAATACAATGAGAAAGCAAGCATCCACGCAGATTAGTTTCTGTCATTTCACAAACTTCCAGTACATATTTCTTTTGCCTTTTACTTATAAATATGAAAGCAAAAGAATATACCCATAAGCATAAACAAATGCTACATTAATAAAAATCATTGATGTTGGTATCATTAGAAAAGACACATTACCATTGTTTGGGAAGATTTTACAGTCCTTTAAAGT
Organism: Alestes dentex; assembly: GCA_037576975.1. NCBI lineage: Eukaryota > Metazoa > Chordata > Actinopteri > Characiformes > Alestidae > Alestes > Alestes dentex. The sequence goes on from JBBIGA010000018.1 coordinate 11,749,982, forward strand.
AGTAATCATGACAAATGTGAGGGAGCTTCCTAAAACTACCAAGAGAGTCCTATTTTCCTTGGTCTTGTGGTCTATCGAAGTGCAACTTAGGCCTTCATTTAAAAATAATGTTGACAGTTAATGCATACCTTAATACACACTAAACGTGTTGTTTTACAACAACTTGTGACTTAAGTGTATGTAAATTATCAGTGCTCAGACATCGAAGTGTGCCGTCTGTGCCAAACTGGAGCAACTTCTGTTGGTATATTAAATACATTTATAAAGTGTTTTGTTGTAGTATAGTAAAAAGTATTGCTGTATAGTTTTAAATAATACAATGTATTAATCTAATTAGAAAAGACAAACTGACAATTGTTTGGGAAGAATTTACAGTCCCTTAAAGTAACCATGGTGAAGGTGAGGGAGCTTCCTAAAGTGCTCAGGGATATCATTAAAATACACTCGAATGGAAAAAAGCTGCAGAGCCAAGCAAGGTCTTAAACCTCCCATGCAAGGCAAAGACCTCAAACACCCCTGTCAGGCATCTGGTCTGATAACATGCAATCGGAAAGTTTACCACAACCAATTGTGCTTGGACAGGTGTGCCTGCCATGCCTCTGCTACAAAGCTAAAACTGGGTTGTATCTAAATCTTCCTGTCAGATCCACCTAAAATTGTTTAATGACCACAAAATCAAGCTTTTGATGTGGCCAACTCAGTCCCCTGACCTACACCCCTTTGGAAACCTGTGGGGTGATCTGAAGAGGAGAGTTCAGAAGAGAGGACCTAGGACAGCTGACAGGTGCGAAGTGATTCTGTAGTGTGCTCTCATATTGATAGTCATGTATTCTTCAATCTCGAGCATTACAGGAGAAGACTATTTGCTGTAGACAAAGGGAGTTTAAACAAGGAACTAACCGCAGGGAAGCCAGCAATTTTGGCGCATGCAGTTTTGTTAAAAACAGATAAGGGTTTGAATAGGAGTTTTAGCTTAATCGCTTTAGTTCAGGTTTAGATTCTCCCAGTGTTTTCAAGCTTGGGCTAATTTTTTTTATTTTTTTTTTTACCTATCTACACCAAAGGTGCTGGTAATTAAATGCTTGGCATATATCTTATCCACATGGATGGGCAATGGGAAGAAAGGCAATGAAACTGGAAGTAATTAAAGGGCTGGATGTGAATGAACTGAACTAGAAACTGCCCTTAAGAGAAAGTAGATAAAACTTTCTTGGTTCTCTTGGTAACAGAAAAGAACGATCAGCTACACCATGAAAAAATAGGACAATTAACTGGAAACACATGGACTCAACACAAACTGTGTTTAAAGAGATAAAGCAGTTAAAGACTCCCTTTAAAGTCTCCCTTTAAAGTCTCCTTTTAAAGAGCTGAAACTAAACACAGTGAAATAGCGTTTAGTCACCATGCTGCACCAAACTGTCCATTAGTATCAGATCTGCACCAACTGTAGCTTTAAAAAGCTGCTAAAAACTTACTATTCTCCTCTGGCTTCACTTAAATATCGGCACATCTATTGCACTTACAATTTTCTATGTATTCTTTTATGTATTTTATTTCTTCCATTATTTATTCTATTTAATTTTATTCTATTCCTGTAAAGCACATTAAATGAGCTTTTAAGTATAATAATGTGCTATATAAATAAACTTGACTTGACTGGAACAAATTCACAAAATGGACATTGACACTCACCCTGTAGAACCTCTTCTGGTCCATCTAAGAGCCAGCCATTTCCACCCAGCCACCGGGGCTTTGGTTGCACCAACCAGTCCAGTACTGATCAAAACACAGAGAAACCAACACATCACAGTATTTTTCCTCATTGCACTACATAGTATATGACTCTATAGGTGTGTTCCTAGACTGTTGCTTGTACTGAGGCACAGCCCAATCTCTTTGCATGTCAGTCATACAGTCATATGAAAAAGTTTGCAAACCCCTCTTAATTTTTTGGATTTTTGTTTATCATTGGCTGAGCTTTCAAAGTAGCAACTTCCCTTTAATATATGTCATGTCTTATGGAAACAGTAGTATTTCAGCAGTTTCAGTTTATTGGATTAAGTTTGTGCAATATGCATCATACCAAAATTAGACAGGTGTATAAATTTGGGCACCCCAACAGAGATATTACATTCATACTTAGTTGAGCATCCTTCTGCAAATTTAACAGCCTCTTGATGCCTCCTATAGCCTTTGGTGAGTGTCTGGGTTCTGGATGGAGGTATTTTGAATGATTCTTCTATACAAAATCTGTGTTTAACGGTTGCTGTTGTGTTTAACAGCAACTGTGCCTGTGGCCTTCCATTTCCTGATTACATTCCTTAGAGTTGAAACTGACAGTTTTAACCTGTGAGATAGCTTTCTGCAGCCTTCCTCTAAACAATGATACTGAACAATCTTTGTTTTCGGATCCTTTGAGAGTTGCTTTGAGGATCCCATGCTGTCACTCTTCAGAGGAGAGTCAAAGAGAGGCACAACTAACAACTGGCCACCTTAAATACCTTTTTCCCATGATTGGCCACACCTTTCTATGAAGTTCAAGACTTAATGACCTAATCCAACCAATTTGGTGTTGCAAGTAATCAGTTTTGAGCAGTTACATGCATTGAAAACAGCATAATTACAAGGGTACCCAAATTTGTGCACAGCCAGTTTTTTTTATTTTATTTCATACAACTAAATACTGCTTCACTAAAAATCTATGTATGGAAAACACCCCAGTACTCAGATGTTCCTAGGAAATGAAAGACATACCACTGTTCTCTTTTAAATTAAAAGTAGAGTCAATTATTATGCAGTCTGAGAGGGGCTCCCAAACTTTTTCATATGAGTGAATGAGCAGAATAACCTGCAGTACCAACAGAACCTATTTTGACTAAATCTTCTGACCATAAAAAGCAACTGAACCAGGTACATGCACTTAAAAACACTTTTTTTTGTTCTATTGTACAGATGCAGATTCCAGGAGAGTCTTATTTGCTTCGGCCAATACGACTTCTCACTGTGTTACATAGGCTTTAATTTAAAAAATAATGTGGACAATTAATGCATACCTTAATTCACACTAAATATTATTTTGGAACAACTACTGTTTCAAATTGGAACGACTTCTATTTACAAAAGCATGTTAAATACCTTTATTAAAGTGCATTTTTGTTACAGTATAGTAAAGTGTATTTCTATAAAGTATTGTTTCTAAATACTACAGTTTAGCTGATATGATATTTTCATTAAACATTTGTTGAAGTGTTATTCAGTATGTTAAGAAATACATTTCTGCAAGTATTTCCTCCCATCACTCTAAAGTACACATCAATACATATAAAAAAAAAAACAATATGCTTTTAAAATACTGCTTAATTTAAAATGAACTATTCTACAAAATGTACTTGGGTAAATCTTTTGCATGTGCAGAAATTGTTGTATGTGTGTATGAAGTATGTGACTGAGAGTGTATTCCCACCAGGCGGAGGCTGAACTGACTCCAGGCAGGCGTAGATGCAGCCATTGTAGCAACATCGTTTGTGTCTCTCACACTCGGAGTCTGAACGACAGCCTGGCACCTCACAAGCCCGCTCAGGCAGCATCTGTGGCGGGGGTGGACACCGGTCATTCTTCTGGTGTTGCGTGGACAGGGACTGGCTTGGATACTCATAGTCCTGGCAGCAGGTTGGTACAGAGATACAGAGAAAAAGAAGTTTTAGATAAATAAATATAGACTCACCCAACTATACAAATTCATGAAATATTTCAGTGCAGTGCCGTTTTGACTCCAGAACTGGTGCTGAGAAATACTGCTGTAGACTGTGGCATCTGATGTTTGTAGAACTTGACTTGAACTTCTGAGCTTCATTGGTTATGTTTCATCAGTTTTCTCAGAACATTATCGAGCATACCACAATTCTAACCTTGCATTATGATTGGCTGAAAAGCATTCTGCGATGTGCCAATACCTCTGAATGCATGTAAAATCACACTCCACTTTATATACCTTTAGCATAGCAATAGCAGATGTTCAATAACGCTGTAAACATAATTTCTCTTAGATAATCTATCAATATTTTTATGTGTTCAGATTATGGAGAGATCACTGCATTCTGAATGGAGGGCACTTCATGCTCCATGGATACTTGTGTAGCACAGAATTCTGAGCAGTCGTTCTGAAAGTCATGTGAGAGGCCCCTTCCCCTGTTCAGTTTGGGTGGAGGCCACGCTGTAGCCTTGCCAGACTTCTGCACTCATGTGAAACAGACTCTATCCGATTTGTAAAGAAGCCATGAATGCACCGCTCTTGGCTGACTGAGCTAGAGTATTTTTTCTGGAGAGGTAAAGTGGGGACCCTTGACTCGGGTAAAAGTTCAGCATTACAGATTTGGTGCTATCACTATGTGAAAAAATGTGTAAAATGTAGATTACAATATATTGTTGTTTGCAAATCATGCAAACTCATATTTAACTGAAAATACAACAATGACAAATTTGAAATTGAATGATATTATATATCGTCGCTGTCTGGCGGAATCCTCGTAACTCCACTTTTAATTTTTTTTCCACTTTTTTGTCTTTTTTCCACTTTTGTTATTTTTCTCCACGTGGGTCTGTAAAATTTGGAAATTATTAACCAATGAAAAGTGTTGAAAATAGTTATACCAATTTTGATGAAACAGTATTCATTTATGTAGAATATACATATTTTTTTTGAGTTTCCTGAAAAAATAGCCGTTTTGGACATATGAGGTTTCCGCCCGACAGCGACGATATGTTAAATATGCATATGCTCACTATTAATTTGATGCCAGCAACATGTTTCAAAAAGTTGGGACAGGGGCAACAAAGGACTAAAAAAATATGTAATGCTAAAATGCACCTGGTGGTCCTACTACTGAGGTTAATTGGCAACAGGTCAGTAACATGACTGGGTACAAAATAAGCATCTCAGAGAGTCTCTCAAAGATCGAGAGATCTCTCAGTGAAAGACTGTGTGAGCAAATAGTGTAACAAAAATAACACATAATAACATTAAGCTATTCAGATAATCCAGAGAAATCTCTGTACACAATAGACAAGGTCAAACACCAAAAATGGCTGGTCATGATATCTGGGCCCACCAACAGCGCTGTATAAAACAGATACAGTTCTGTAGTGGAAATCATTGCATGGGCTCAGGAACTCTTCCCAAAGCCATAGCCCCTCGCTGCATCCACACAAGCAAGTTAAAACTCTGCCATGCCAAGAAGAAACTAAATATAAATATGATCCAAAGATGCTGCAGCCTTTTCTGGCCCTGAGCTAATTTATGATCGACTGAAGCAAAGTGGTAAACTGCCCTTTGGTCTGATGAATGAAATTTTAAATTCTTAATGGAAATCATGGATGCCTCTTCCTCTGGTTTAAAGAGAAGATGGACAGTCTTGCTTGTTATCAGCACACAGTTCAAAAAACAGCATCTGTGATGATATGGGAGTCCATTAGTGCACATTGCATGGGTAGCTCTGGAAAGGCACCAGTAATGTTGAAAGATAGAAATAGGTTTTGGAGCACCCTATGCTGCGACCCAGATAACATCTATTTCAGGGAAGGCCTTACCTATTTCAGCAAGACAATGTCAAACTGCATTCTGCATGTATTACAACAGCACAGCTCTGCAATAGAAGAGCACAGGTGCTAAATTGGCCTGCGTGCAGTCCAGACCTGTCACTCACTGAAAACATTTGGTGCATCAAGAAACAAAAATATGACAAAGTAGGTCTCGGACTGTTGAGCAGCTGAAATATTTTTTCAGACAAGAATGGGACATTTCCTTTTCCAAAGTCCAGCAACTGGTCTTCTCAGTTTCCAAATGTTTACAGTGCTGTTAAAACAAGTGGTGATGCAACACAGTGGTAAATATACCCCTGTCCCAGCCTTTTGAAACATCCTGAAACAAATGAGCATATATGATTGGACTGTCTTGATGTTTCCATGATTTGCAAACCAAATAATTGCATTCTGCTGTCCAAACTTTTTTTTTTTTTGGAAAAGGGGTTATATATGCCTGAGAGGACAGTACCAACACAGAGTATGCAGTATTTAGGAATTCATACAAATGCAAGGCTCCAAAAAAAGAGGCTTTTCTTCCTAAGAAAGCTACGGGGCGTTTCACTTGGGTTTCTTTTTCTTTGTGCATGAGCTGAGGGATGTGGGCTGACTTTACAAAGGCCCTGCTCCAGACTTGCAGATGAGTTTCCAGTTGGAGAAGAGGTACTGTTTAGGGGAAAGAATTCTCTTCTGTAAGTCACCACATCTCTCTCTCTCTCTCTCTCTCTCTCTCTCTCTCTCTCTCTCTCTCTTCATGTCTCTCACTTTTTCTCTCCTCTTGTCTTTTTTCAGGCCTGACTGCAGTCCAACACCACCTAATAACTCTGCCAGTTCTCTGCAGGGTCTAGCCAAGTATAAACTAACCTACATTCTGCTGCTGAAACTTCAGGACAGAGCATCTCTGAAAGCAAATATGTGCCTCTCAACGTCTCTCTGAGTGCTTGCAAGTTGTTCTGCTTTGCTGTATTGCAAAGTTTTACAGCAGGGTGAGGCAAGTCTGCCTGTCTGTGATTTCAAGATAATGGCCCCACAGTCTGCACTTTATGTTTAAAAAAGGCCTGTTTATTCGGCAAGTGGGTTTGCCTCTAAAGCAACTGTGAAAACGAAAGCAAATGTTTGGCACGGATCATTATGGCACAGTATTCAAGTGTTTATAACTTAAACCCACACATGCTTTGGTTAGCTGGAGTGCGTGCCAGTGCAGTGGGTTTATAACTGAATTCTTACCATAAATTGCATCAGTATATGTAAATGCAGTCAGTCTCTGGCACTGATTTTTTACACTTTCATATTGAAACACTGGAGTTTTTTCTGTGCCCTAAGGACTATCTACTGTACATGTACACGAACTGATTGAGGTTTAATTCCATTCACTCTCTGCTTTCTTACATAAAGCTTATTTTGTGCCCCGATCAAGGTGTTTTTCTTCTACTGGCCACTCCAGGTTTCTCCTTACACTGTGGGTATGAAAGTATCCGGACGCCTCTTCCAATAATTGGATTCCGCTAATTTAATACTTCCTCTATGGTTTGTACATGTACTGTCTCATTTACATCTAATTTTATGTGTATCTGTTTGTCAGTTCTTTTCTGTGCAAAGTTACTGCTAAGATTGTAGAGATGGTTACCCATGATTTTGCCCATGATTTTGGAAGAATTGTTGGATGACCAGGCATCTACAAACTTTTAGACAAACAGTTTATATCAGAAGTGGCTTAGTATACCAGAAATGAACCTGTAGCCCTCAGGAATACAGGCATGTCAAGCAGTGGAGGAACATGTTTCTTTTTTAAATACAGTTTTGAAGTTACTAAGTTGTGGGGGCAATCACTACATTGGGTCAATCTTCTCTACCCATACAGCTCTTGTAATTGGAAGTGATACAAGTAAATCATAACATGAACTGACTGATAAAGCTCCACCAAAAGTAGACTACACTTTTGAAATATGGATCACTGGGCTATACCCATTTCCATGGTTTTGTTCCAACTTAATAACATCCTAATCAATGAAAGCAAACCTACACCCCTTACGAAGGATATCAACCTCAGCTGGCTGCCTGGTGGTTAGGGAGTTGCTCCTGCCATCAGAAGGTTGTGGGTTCAAATCCCAAGACTGCTAGTGGCTGCCCACTGCTTCACTTGCTGAATAGGTGAAATCCAGAGAAATAATTTCACACTGTTCCCACTTTACCTTTAACCCTATTCCACTTGCTAGGAGCTGAAAGCCACGTAGATGCAGACAGAGCAACAAGTTAGGAACAACGCTGTGAAGCCTTTACAGGTTCGCATGTACATGTTTGTTCCTGCTTCAATAGGGATCTGGGCCTATTTCATTCAGTGCAGTTTTAACGACAGAGATTACCTCTCAAGAGATTTAGTATCAGGATGAAGTAGTAGCATCCTCTTCCTGTATGGCGTGCCTAGTTCCGTGATCTGCGTGTATGTGTGTGAGTGCACATGTAAGTGTGCTTGTATGTGTGTATTTACGTGACTGTTTGAGCCTGCTGGGCCCTTTTCTGTTTATTCCTTCCTGTTTGTCTCTTCTGCTCTAATGTGGTGATGCCAGTGGGGCCATGACGCAATTGTTTACTGTCGGCATTGCCTCTCAGGACACCACATTTGCCATTTCATGTAAACTGTGATTAATCTGCTGCCGTGATTTTGGTGCCGCAGTTCTTTTGGGCAAACATATTAATACAGCTCCTTCATAGGATTCAGTCTGAAGTCTTGAAGACTCTCAGATATAATGCTAGAAGCTGTCTACTGCACGCATCTAGCAAAAATACTGAAGTGTATCTTGAAACTTGAGATTTTAGCCACATGCCTGTGTACACGTCCATGGGTTATGATTGTCAAATGTGTCTAAGAGAGACAAATGGTTTAAGTGATCGGATTTGCATCTGTTTTAAATGTATCTAGGGTGCATTCACACGTACATTTTTTGGGTGACTTGGCCTTATTTAGATTTAATTCTGGAACTCAAGAATTGAGTTAAATCCAAATAAGGACACATGAATTGATCAGATTAGAGGCAGGGGATTTGAGGCATTTTATTACAAGGGCTGTGACGTTTTGTTTATAGACTTGTCTAGGCAACAGTCAGCCATAGGTCATAACACATAGTGTTTTGATCTGTCAGTGGGTTTCCAAAGACAACAGGACAAATGAACTAATTTTAGTCTCTTCACTCCAGTAAAGAACAGTGAGCTTTCATTCTGTATGGTGCATAGCTGTGCTGGGATAGGATTTGCCATCTGAGCTTATACACGGAGGCCAGTTACTACAATCATGCTTCAGTGAAAGTGTGTGTGCCTATTAAACAGTGTAATTTCAAGAATACAAAATCCTCTAAAAACTAATCTGTATGGCAAACTTCACGACATGCCACTTTTCCCTTAAAATAGACAATGCCACCCATGCCCTGCTTCACATCCTCAGTCATTAAAGTTCCTTCTGTTAGCATGTGTAATACCAAGCAAGACCATTGTAGCTTTTTATCATCTACTATTATCTATAAAGTGCCTTTTGTTGTAATATTCTGTATTTTTGGGGGTTTTCTGTATACTCTAGTAGTTTCTTAGGGTCATGTATGGAGCGGTTTATGCCTAGACATCTGGCCAGCTCCTCCACAGAACAAATTCATTTTCTGACCTAGTTCTGCTTGACTGACAGCTGCTGTGTGACCTTGTATCTCAACTGGAGTGAAGGGCCAACAGGTGACTGACAGTTGAAAGAACAGTGCAAGAAACCCTGCCTGCCTTGTTTAGTGAAGGTCATTCCCTCTGCTGCTTCGTAAGAGTCAATTCCCAAACTCTTAAAATGTTCGATGATGAGTCAGGAATTCTAGATGGAGTAAAATGGCAGAACTGTTCTGGTTGTACTTATGCATTCTGCACGGAATCTGAACTCCCACTGCGTTTAAATGGGCATGAGGAGTTGATGTGGTCAAAAATACCATAATGATCTGAAGCACTCTCTACTCAGCTGACTGGGATTATTGTACAAGTCCCAGAACTGTCTGCACATGACTGCTACATGACTGGGTTAAACTCATTCAGACTGCTGACTGGGGTTTAAGTACTTCTCCTGTTTCACCACCTATTGCAAAGTAACAGTGGAAAAACCTTAAGATACAATTTCATTCTTTTCATCTGAGCTCATTGTTCTATTATTTTATTCTATTATATTCTATTTATTTTATTCTATTCTATTTATTCCATTCAATTCATTTTGTTATTAATCTTACTATTCAGTAACTACTATAAATTTATGAAACTATAAAATAACATGTAATTTACACAGTTATGAATGCAAAGCTTTAAGGGTTCATCATCATCATCATCATTAGAGAAAAGTCCAACAAGAGCTCTGCAGAAAAATCCAACTCTTCAAATCAGGTTACTTGTCAGTGTCTGGACTACCAGTGATTGTGGACTAAGAATGTGGAAAACATCATGTATAACCTGACAGACAGACAGACAGACACTCAAAGGATGTGCAAAAGGCGCCTCAAAACACCTGTAAGCTTCCCTAGTTCTTTTAAGACCTGTTGAAAGTCTGTCTGTATTGGAGAAATGAATGGCAGTGTATGAATGCAGTGGGGGTCATTCATACCCATACTTGCCCTGACAAGCCTCACACACACCATGTATCTTATTATAATGCACAGCGACCCAGGAAAACACCACATTCCAAAACTGGCAGTTAGATTTTCCCATTCCCACTATTTAATCATTTCCAAAAAGTAGAAAGACAGCCTATGTAATACAAAGGTGTAATATTTGGCACTATTGGATAATAAAGGAACACTCCTCCCACATTCGGTCAAATACACAGAAATACACGTTTAGAGTGTTCAGCATATTCTGTTGCATTCTTAAAAATAGCGTTTCCTGGAAAAACCTTTGAATTGGTAAAGAACCTTTACATTGTGTGGAAGTTCGTTTAAAAACTTAAAAAAAAACCCCCAAAAAACTAAAAAAGCTCTATAAAGACCCATCCACTGAAAGATTCTTCAAGGAACAAAAACTGACTCTTACTAGGGCTAATATATTGCAATATTAATCTCTGCACAGTACTGATGTTGTAGAATGTCTGCAATATGCAAATGAGTCTCTAATCAATCGCAGGAGAGTGTTATTGGGTGCTTTGATGAAATAAGGTATTTGTGTAACCCAACAAAAGTCAATTTATTTTAGCAAGTCTTTAACAATTAAGGACAAAGTTTGGCTGAGGTGTTTTAAAGGGCATATATTCTACATTTTCCTTCTATTTCCTTTCTCAACATGATGTTTGTGTGTTATTATTGAAATTTCATCATAATTTATTCTTACATTTTCAAATGTCTGGTTATCCCTTAGAATTAATCAGGCTGGTTCTGTTGCTGTGTCTTTGTGACTGATATACGCAAATTATCTTCTTTCTGATCATAATCCTCTTTCTGGATGCCCTGTACTAATGCAATACTGATATTTTGTCCATATCGTGCAGGCCTTGTTCTTAAACCTTTTACTATGCAGTACTTCCCTGAGCAGGATTCCTCTGTTTTATCCTCGTTGTCAGTTCACAACCGCCCAAAGTGTGGCCAGCGGGCCAAAGTGGGTCCATGAGGATCTCTGATTTGGAAAAAAGCTGACAGAGTTATCTTAACCGCCTTTTCAGTATATTATAGTATATTATAGTAACCTTGAATTCAGTATAATGTTTGTGGTGGGGCAAAAAATGGTAGGTAGGCTTAAAATGGAGCTTTAAAAATGGCACTTTACTATTGAAAAAAACTATACACTTTTTTAAAATAGTACAATACCATTTGTTTTAAACGCTCCATTTTAAGCCTACGTACCGATTTTGGGCCCACCACAAACACTGCACCTCTGGCCTAAGTCTTGCACACTCTCCCTTTCCTCATACCTACTGTATATGTCTCTAGTGTATAGCTTTTTTTCTCAGACTGGTAACTGATGTATAACTGAAGCATGTCATACAGTATGAGAAAAGTCATGTTGTGTGACTGTTAGCTCAGCTTCTGCTACAGAGCCCCTTTAAAAAAAAGTGAGAGGGGAAAGATTGATGTGCAGACTTTCAGAACTGAGGCCATGTATCTTTTATACTGAATCTGCCAAACTTTTTCTAAGGGCAGAGGTCAGGAACCCCAGCTGAACTCTTAGTCTTGCAATCTTTCCTGAGGGCTGTTTGCTTAGTGTTCAGGCTTCGCTGATTACGCCATGCATTTTTCCATCCAAAGTGTCAGAACAGGAGAAAGGTATGTGGAAAACCAATAGCATAAATCTGTCTGGTTCTGTGACCCAGAGAACCTGGAGCTGGGTCAGTGCTGCCGTGCTATGTTCAGATTTTGCATCAAGTGTGGTCCAGTGAAGCTCAAATCGCTATTCAAAGAAACCAGCACTTCTTGCCCAACACAAGACGCTTTAACAGGATCAATTGTCCATGGCTGCTTAGGTGAGTGCCAGTTGGATCGCATTGCTGCTTGGACTGTGTCAGGACCACACAGAGAATGTGGCTGGCTTGGCAGTTTCCTCCACTGGCTCACACATGCAACCTTTGGTAACAATTCTCTGTTACACTTAAAATGTGACAAAGCCCACTTCCTGTGCCTCTTAGGTTACTACTTTACTTATACAAGACTGACAGAAACAGTACTGACTTATCCAGGCTCCACCCACAAATATCTGCTTTTAAAGCAACTGTTGTGAGATAGGACTAGCTTTACAGAAAACTGGAGAAAAATCCCATTTAGACTAATGACTTCAGACTTTGTTGCATGATGTTAAGATTCCAGTTTAATGTGCTGCTTTATGTGCTGCTTTAGAAGGCTGCACTATGTTGCCAGAGCTAATAGAAAATTAGCTGGTTGGAAATTATACAAAGAATTTCAGGTTATGCTTCCCATTATAGTCCCTTATGTTCTGGGTAACTGGATCTTTAGTGTTTGCTTTTCTGCTAAAATGTGTAATTTTACAGCAAAATTCAGTGTGAGTGTGTTTCTAATGACTGCTGTATTGTTCAATATCATTGCCCAGTTATGGGATATTTTATTATATGATAAAATATCTCATATAAGTAGCTAGAACCTGTTAGGTTTTTCCAGTATGATTTAGTCAGACTCTCAACTGTCTTTATACTAACCATCAATAATTACCTAGTGCTTTGGAATTTGTATCTCACATTTTAATACAGTTAATACCTAGGTTTATAATACTGAGTTTTATAAGACAAAAAGAAATACATTACTGTTTTTGTCATATTTTTTGTCCCAGCTTCACACTGAGTTGCTGTTTAGATTTTTGCATTCTGTAAAACTGGTCCAGCCTTGCAACAGAACAGGTCCTTTAGGCCAGCTACACCTCACTGATGGAAGCTCTGTTGCTGCATTATGATCTTTAGCTCCCCTGTAGCTCACTGGTTCACATGAGCTATTTTTTAAAGTGAATGAAGAAAAGACAGAAGGAAAGAATAAAAGTTCAGTGAGGGCAGCTGATGTTTTCCATCAAGTAAAGCAAAAAGGAATTTAAAGATTGGGACAGATGAACAGAAGCAGAGAGAAGAAATGTCTCATCACAAATCTTTCTTAAAGAGTCATTTAAGAGAGATTTATGAAGAGCATGCTTAGAGCACTGGAGAGGTTATGGAGGACAGAGAGAAGAAAATTTGGTGAGTGTGGGTAGGGTCAATACACACGCGCACACACACACACACACACACACACACACACACATACTTTGTGTTTCCTCATGTTCTCCTTGTCTTATGTTATATTTTGACTGAAGACCTTAAACCACTTAATGTGGAAATAGGGAAAACCTGGAAGGAAGAAATACTTTTTCAAGCCACTGTATATATTCCATTTGTAATTCATTGTGCAAGTTTTGTGTAGATGTTAAGTAACTGGTTGTCATTCCTATTTGTTTGGGTGGACTGGATGTGTGTGTGTGTGTACTGGAGGGGACTTCGTGTCTTCTCAAGGTGGACTTAATGCCACACCTTGACACCAACAAAGAAGTAAACTTGTACAGCACTCTTGCCAAGGCAGTACTGAGATCCACATTCACACATTTATTGTTTTCATCAGTAATTTATAATATTCCTCGAATGTGTTAAATTATTCCAAACCAACAAAAATACAGGCTCATTTTGTATTCAAAGCACAGTGTCTGAAAAATGGAATGCCCAGGGCATCTGAACCAAACAATGTGGAACATTTAACATACATAAAAGTGTTATCCATAACTACACAGCATTTTTAGAAAAATCTAGCTGAGGGCATCAAAGTTCACCCAACAAAATGTGCTACATAGGCCAGCATACTTCAAGTTACGTTTTTCAGTGCAAACAAAAAAGTTTAGTTTTGCTGCTCACCTTCTGGCTGAGTCCTCTCCTCCTGAGCCTGCGCGAGATCCCTGAGCCAGCGTCCAGCAGCAGCAGCAGCAGGCACACCAGCAGCCGGACCTGAGTGCCTTCCATGGCTCTTTCTCCTTCACTCCACTCTCCTCTTCCTCCTGCTCCTCCTCTTCTGCTTCTCCTCTCTCAGCGAATTCTGTGCTTTGAAGTTTTATCCTGCTGTGTAGAGCCCTGCTTGACAGTTTGTTTTTTTCCCCCTTGTTGGTGTGTTTATGCTGTGGCTTCCTCCCAGACTCTGTGAGTGAGTGTGTGTGTGTAGGCAGCTCCCTGTGGTTCCCTCCTTGTCTGTGAGCCGGTGCTGGTAAGAGATCTCCTTGTGCGCTCACACAGATCAGTTTCTATGGGGCTTTATGTCCTTTTGAGTGAAGAAGCTAGAGTGAGGGCACAAAAAGAAGTTGAGTATGGGAAAAAGAGAAGAGAAAGAAAGTGTGAGAAGTAAAGAAAAGAGAGGGAAGAACGAGGCAACTGTCAGCCCATTGGTTAGTCTGAGGAGTGGGTTAAGTGCGGGCGGCTGGAACGAAACGCACATGGTTTGCTCTGAAGGAGAGAGAGGGAGGGGAGAGAGGGAGAGAGGGAGAGGGGATAGGAAAAGGGGAAAAGTTGTAGAGGGAAGGGACAGGGCAGAAGTTGAGGGGAAAAAAGAACAGGTGTGTGTGTGTGTGTGTGTGTGTGTGTGTGTGTGTGTGTGTGTGTGTGTGTGTGTGTTTTCTTAGCCCACAATGTTCAGAACAATAACACGACATAATACTTACATTTTGGTGAGAAGAATGTTTGGTTGTTAAAAATTCTTATTTAACTTAAAAAATTCTCATGAAAATGATCTCATTAAGTCTTAGCAAGTTTATATCATACCATTTTTGTCAACAGTATGTGTATCCATATGACATTAGAATGAAGGCAATAAAAAATAAATAAGCAAATATAACTATGTATGATGATAGATAACTACAGTTGATCAGTATACTGCCAGTTATTGTACGGGTGATGCTGGATTATGCTGGTGATGTAAAGTAACAACTACATCACAAGTAACAAGTAAGTGCCACTAACAGGGATCAAACTTGTGATGTTCCAGTGATGTGGCCAGTGCGTTTCTTTTTCGCACTTTATGTTTCAGGATTAATGGAAAGAGTCTAAAATTTCTTGGATTTTTTACATTCACTTCTGTTATAAATTATGAATGTTTTTTCCCCTTCATTTGAAGATGAGAAGTATTGTATTTTATAAGTATGATCATACGTTCTGACAAAGTATAAAAACAAATATATGTGTGTACATTTTTTAAAGACATGCTGTAGTCATTATGTTGCCTAGAGTCATACACAGTGAAGCAGTAGCAGCCCAAACACCATCTCCAGCATTTCCTCTTGTGGTTCTCTTGAGTCTTAGGAGTGGTGTGAATGTTTGTGCTGGAAGTGATGCAAACCAGCAGGAAAACCCAGCGTGCTGTCTTCACACATCAGCGTGAGTGTGTTCAGACTAGTTATTCTTTTTTGGAAACAGTAAAAAGTTGTTAACTGTTAAATGACATAATATATATAATATATAATATCCTTCTTAATATGAAGGACTTATTTTTTTCATGCTATGCTAGGCTTCCTCAAATATCTGTCATGCTGCATACTTGTAAAATGTACTTTACCTGTTAAGTTGCGAGTGTCATAACAGGATCATCATATAAGCTGATCTGCAACAAAACTGTGTTTATATTATTAAACAAGCACCAAATCCCGGCAAAGTGTCATTTTGTCGCATTCATATTAAGTCCCCATAATTAAAAATTATAGGAATACCAGACAGTTTATAGAAGTGGGGTCCTCCCACGCAAAGTGCTGTTTTTGCAACAAATTAACCATTTATTGTAAAACTATAAGAGCAGGTAGATTGCCTTTTGAATACTGAGGCTAATGTTATGGTTAGGTTTAACAGCAGTATTACTCAGCTACAATATAATGTGAGTCAATGGACTGTCCTCACCAATGCAGTAATACCAAACATGTGTTTCTCTGTCTATAATTGTGTGTGTGCATGTCAGTGTGTGATTCCAGAGGTTCCAGTGGGCAGAAAGAAGGGAAGCATGTGCCAGGCTGTGGGGAAGGGGCTACTTGTCTTTGAATGTGCATGTTGCTCCTGAAGTAAGACACCCCCCCTCATTCCTCACACCCCCTTGCATAAGCCCCTTAAACAGTGGGGGGAAATGCCCAGGCAGCTCAAATCTCTGTCATTATCCATTTTACAGGAGGAAGACACTATCATGAGAAGAGTGAGGATCTGGTTACACACAGGAAAGAGAAAAGAGGGCACTGGGGTACTGACAGTACACTTATCTAGAACATTCTTTCTTTTACTATTATACCACTCTTACAATTACATAAAAATAACTACAAAATTGCTGTCAAAAGAAAAGTACAAGACAATGGAATAAAATGTGGGACCAACCAGTTCAGAAGACAAATAACAATAACACATGAGACATTTGTGGGTATATGAGACGGTGGAGAAATATTGTTGTTATATGTTAATTTTTTCCATCTTATTTTGGTCTTTTTGCAAAATCCCAGCTTAGCTTGTTATTAGAGAAATGGACAATGAGAGTGAAAAATGTCAAATGTTGGTTTGGTAGGCACCGCCAGAATATAGACTGACAGCGAATAATAGCTGTTTTTGTCTAAAAGAAATGTTTCTGTGGGCAGTTTCCTCATAGTACTTTTTCTTTGTTTTAAGTGTGGGTTAATAATGCTGCATAGAATCTGGAAATATGATTATAGCTTGACTCCCACAGCCAGTGTAATGCCCAGTCCCTTCGCTCTGTAACAAAGTCAAGGCAGCTGCAGCTCACACACACACACACACACACACACACACACACACACACACACATTCCCAAGGGGGGCAGGGGGTGACAGCTGCAAGTTGTTTTAGAAAAGCCCACTGTGTGTCTCAGTTTGCGCTGAGAGACAGTTTTACTGTAAATTATTAATAAACATTCAAGCAGAATGTATGTTTTATTACTGCTGTGATGTAATTTATTAAGGCCAGCACTATCAGTAAACAGAGCATTGCACAATGATCTGTGGTCCACAGCGGTTGTGTTAAAAAAATAGGGCTGTGCAGTGCATGGAGTGAGAAATTCTTTTGATGTGAGGCAGCATTCTTAGATGTCACGGCTTTTGGAGGTGTTTGGCTGCAGCCACACGCTCCAAATTTGCTGGAGCTAAGGCTGGGTCCTAATCTCATACAGATGGATGTGGGAGGAGGGCACTTCATGGTGGGCTCGGCTTTTTAAAGCTAAGATAACAGTAATGATAATGATGATGATGCTGTAATGAATCCGGCTGAAAAGGCAGATGTGCAGAAGACATGAAGACGCCAGGTGACCGACCCTGTCCTGCTGCTGAGCAAAACAAAATCATGTGTACATATAACTGTAACTGGTGACGTTTGTAACTAAATAATGACTGGGGTTATTCCATAATCTGTGTATGGATATGTGTGTAAGTGTGTGTACGGTGTGCACATGCACCTGAGCCCGTTCTTCTTAAACCTCTCAGAACAGGAATGTTAATTTGGCATCAGCTTATGGCTTTTACATAGTACTGCATAGGAATACAAGGACTCATTTTAAATAAGTGTTCTTATTCTGAGATGCTTTTGTAATGTGCACCCTGGGCAACCTCAAATGGTCAAAGAAACTTGCAATCATAGATGCTGATAAACACCAGCACTAAAGGTGCTTGTGTTTTTTTTTTTTGTACTTAATGTAAACCTTTTAAATGGCGTTTCCTGAAGTCCACATAAATGAACGAGATATTTTTAAAATGTAATTATAATTTGAAAATTACAGCTGACATTCAATTGGCTACATTTACATTAAATGAACATGAAACGGACCACCGTACTGAAATATGTTTGAACTGCGGAGCCAGTATCACTGTCAGATTCCAGTTTCTCCAGTTGTTCTAAAAAGACAGGAATAGGTATCAGTAGAGCCTTAATGTAAAACATAAAATGTTGTATGAGCGTATTTCAGTTCAGCCACACATTAAAATTCATTCAGAGTAGAGTCAGCATGTTCAGACTTTCTAACCTCTTCACGAATTTCAACTACAGGAGCAAAATTGAAACATCGGAACAGAATTATCTTTGGATCCAAAAATTAGAATTAGGCAACGTGAGAGGTCATCTCATCAGCGACATACATCTAGAGACATTGACTTTGTTGTCTTTAATTAAAATCTAATTAAAATCTGCCCCTAGAGTAATAGAAACGTGCACATTATTGATTAATTTCATCAGAGTGACTGTGACATTGCGCAGGTGTGGGGAGAAGTAGAGGCAGGTGTACTTGTGTGTGTGTTTCAGAATACAGTGCATGTAAGACATTGCAGACGTTGTGAGTGTGTTTGGATGGGTGTGTGAGTTTATCATCTGTCTGATGTTATAGTGCAGGAATGGACTTTGATGATCCAAGTCTCGATAAAGGAAACAAGAGGCTTGGCGCCATCCAGTTTACTCTGGAGAGAGGAGAGATAAATCTGTAAGAGAGGATGTTCTGATGCTCATGGAAAAATGATGAGGCCAGCAGTCTCTCATTCATTTGCTCATTCACTCATGCATTCATGTAATCATTAATTCATTCATTTAATCATTAATTCATTCATCATTCCTCTCTCTCTCTCTCTCTCTCCCTCTCTCTCTCTCTTTCTCTCTCTCTCTCTCTCTCGCTCTCTCTCTCTCTCGCTCTCTCTCTCTCAGTGTTTTACTTTGAACTCTTCCTCTGTTTTGCTGTGAAATATAAATGCTTTGATTTCTGCATGTGGGCCATATGTGTGCATGTGCGGTTGTGCATGGCCATGCTCAGGTTTGAATGTTTGTGCGTGCCTGCGTGTTTGAAACACATGAAAAATGTCTCAACTTTCAAGGCACACTCTCCTTTTAACCTCCTTTTAACTTTTTAGTAGCCCTAAAAGTGCTAGATTACTTTATGAGCTTTTAATCTCTTTTAATCACATTTTGAGTACTAGTGGACCGCATGTAATCAATGTTGGGGTAGTTACCTCAAAAAAATGTATCATTCATAAATGACTAATTACTTCTCTCAAACATTAATGGAATATGTTACTAATTACCTCCTAGAAAAGGCAATCTTACTTCTGTATTACTTTCCAAAGCCACTCTATTCAATACCTAGAACAATTTTAGCAGCCCTGTCATTATTACATTTAATAGCTAATCACATTAATCATCAAAAGGCATTTTGATAGCCATGCCGCTGGTCTGGACAAAACAGTTTTGCTCAGAATGAACACTCATTTTCATGGACAAAATGTAAAGCTTATAGAGCTGTTTTCAATGAAGAAAGAAAGAAAAAAATTGTCCATCGGTTTCATAATAGCATGATTAAAGGGTTTGATGGAAAGGTAGTGGAGTGTACAGTAGTGGAACGCCTTTTTTAATAAGGTTGCATAACAATTTATGGGTCCTTCAAGTGCCTTTACATTGCATGGAGGTTCTTAAAGCATGCTTAGGGAACCAAAAGTGGTGCCTTTTCCCACTGTTATTTTTAGGAATATATGTAGATTCAATTATTTGTGTGTTTATAATGTATAAGATTAATTCATTATCAGAACTGCTTATCTTACAGAGGGAGAGCCGGAGGATCTCAGTGACCACAGGGCGGAAGGTGGAGAAACACATTGACGGGTTGTCAGTCCGTCACAGGGCAGATACACAAACAAACACATTCATTCACACACTTGCATTTCCAGTTCACCTGACTTGGACTGTGAGAGGCACGCAAAAACAAGGAGAACATGCAAATTCCACCTGACCAATGCGTGGAACCCCAGACCTTCTTGCTTTGATGCGACAGCTCTACCTATTTTGCCACTGTCAGCAACAGACTATATTTCCTAATTAACCTCTCCAAGTGTTAATGCTTGTCATTCAATACCTGATGTAAATGATTCAGTGACTACTGTGAAACTAATGAGATGATGTAATTACGAGACAGAAGAAGAGAAAATTAGACCCGCAGTTCTTACAGTTAAAGGGGATAAACTCCTCATTTTTCACTGCTTTAGAAATATGACAGTTGCTACTGCATGCACGTTTTATTCATGAAGGCTGCTATTATTTTAATTTCTATTCCTTTTCTTCCATTTACAGCTACTCCAGTTTAAGCACAATCTCTCACAGCCTCGCTTCCCTTATGATATGCCTATCTAGCCTGGGAAAGCTTGTGTTGCTGTGTTCAAATCAAAGCCAGTTAGACCTTCTGTCCAGGCCCGTGAGTATGTGCTCCCTTAACGGCTCATTATATGAACCCCCCACAGCTGTCCCTATCACTCCTCATTAAGGCCCTTTCGCCCTCAACTGCCCCATTTCGGCCCACCTAGCCACCCCCAAGTGCAGAGAGAAAGCATGGATACGAGAGAATCCACTTCACTCAGAAATTATCCAGGCTTTTTTTTTTTTAGTGCACTTTGGTTTCTCTCTACTTTAAGTGTAACAAAACTACTGAAAAAGGAACCATATGAATTCACGTGATAATCCCAAGTCTCTGAACGTATTGATTATTAGATGTTAGGTATGAAATGGTTAAACCCACTACTGTATTTACAGTACTATATTCCGTATTTTCTCTCACCATCCCCCATTCACCCCACCCCTCCCCTCCCTTCAGACTCTTTCAACTCAGGTAGCTGGGCCGAATTCCACATGCTGACCCGCGTGAGCAAGGTCAACCAGAAAACATTTCAGCCGGCTGTTTCCATGGGGACTGCCCGGCTGGAAGTCTGCCCTCGAGGTCAGCATTAGGGGGGCCAGGGGAAGGAAGGGAGTTATAGAAATGGCAGATGGATCAGGGATCCTATGGAGCTATTTAGTTGTGGTCAATCAACTGTTTCCAATTAAGGTCTTCAAAGGAGTCGCTGTCCATACAAGTTTAAAGGAAAGGATGGTTGCATTCAAACAGTATGTGCCCCACTTTCCTTTCACTTGAGACCATTTCGCTCCTCTTCGGATGGGCAAGACTGCAGACAAAAAGCCACTTAAGCTTGACATGTGAAAGGAATTTGCACGGGTTTGAACTTTTTACAGTAACGGCTTTTCCAATGTCAAACTGCCAACATTATAGCAACACCAGGGGGCCCTTACCAAGAGAATAGGTCAAGGGTTTATTTCTTTTTATTATTATTTACTGTTCATTATCATTTTACAATCAGGTTATCCTTATACGGGGATTATGAATTGTTTAAAATTAGTTTAGTATGAGCTAATAATTAGGTCTAACACAAATAAAAAGTGCAACAGTGATCTGTTATATCTGAAGAAGCTGACAGTTCTGACAGAGTTAGATCAGCAACCAGCAAGATGTATCATTCAAGTCACGTTTGCCCTTTTATTTATGTTTTTAAATCCTTTTATTTTGAAAGTTTGTTGCTTTTTTGGACTTGTGTGTGCATGACACTGAGTTCAGATACGTAGACTTTCATATGGAGTTGGTCCCTCTTTGCAGCTGCTGTTATGGTTCTGCCCCCCATGCTCTGGACTCTGAGGGTAACTTGTTTTTCTATAACAAACTAGATAAAACATGAATGCCCTGCAGTGGCAAATAGCTTTGCTTTTATATTTGATTTGATTACATCAGGCCTGTCCAAAGTCCGGCCCGTGGGGCAATCACGTCAGATTTCATACGGCCCGCAGCTTCGGTCTTATAATGTGTTATTTATGGCTCGCTAGCTCTGTCAGAATAAACAAATCGTAAAACTTTAAAATGTAATTTCTTCTTTCACCACACGGATGCAGCACCATTCTAATGCTATCTGGCTCTGCATTCATGCCACAAACTCTTCTCCACTCATTTCTGCCATGGCGACTGCAAAGAATTAGTGTCAGCAAGTTATCTGTTCCTTGATCAATCTGAAATTGAGAGTTTTGAACGGTAACACTTGTCACTATTAACACTGAAAAGCCTAAAGCACACTAATGAACTTGGACGTATGGCATTTATTTTATTAACCTCTTGAATGAGATTTGGTTATAACTGTTGATGTTATGTACCTGTAGATGTGACACAAACTACTGCTTTCTGAAAGATCTTGTTAAAGACAAGGGCAAAATTCACGTGTTTTAAACTTTCATGAAAACAGACCACTTCACATTACTTATAACTCCTGTTTAAAATGTTCATGAGGCAAAGAGATTTATCAAACTCATGGATATTTTAAGGTATTCTATACAGTTTGTTCAATGTTGTCTGACTCTCCAGATAAGAATGAAAGGCAGAATTGTGTTTTTAGAGGTGTTCACGTCTGCCTGTGTGTCTTATATTTGGTTACATTGCCATCTGAAAAATATAACTGTCACAGTGAAAATTGTTTTATAACTGTGTGTATTTTCATGTAACTTTTGTGGTTAAAAAAATATCAGAAGGAACACCCCTGGATTACAGTAATGTTTAGGTTGAGATTTACAGGAAATATTTGAACTGCAGGTGTGTAACTGTGTTAAAGGGAACACTGCTGTTAAACACTGCTGTCACTGCCAAACTGTGATGTCTGGACGACTGGGTCAGAACATCTTGTGGGGGGATCCTAGTCAGTGGTTAGTTCCTACCAAAAGTGGACCAATGACATGTGTGTGTGTGTGTGTGTGTGTGAAGGATGAGGGTTTGCATCTCAAGACTGTTAAGGTACCCTTGATCACGGTACAGTCCCTTTGGCTTCCCCAAAGAATCTTTCAGTCGACTGTTCCTTAGAGAACCACTTTTGTAAACAAGATGCGTTCCTTAAAAAAGGTTCTTCCCGCCTTACATCTCATTTATAAGCTTGTTTGTTCAGGAACTAAGTTCTTTACCAAAAACCCACTTCAACACAGTAAGAGCTTGATAACCAGCTGATTGGTTGGATCAGATGTGTTGGAAGCAGTGACAATGCTCAGATGTGCAGAGCAGTGTGCCTCAGGAACTGGAAAGCACTGTTTGAATGTTGATATATGTTGCACTGTGGTCCATGGAGAAACTATGCACATGTTCACACCTGCTGATGACAAAGTAACCTTGAACTGTTTAGAGCAGTCTTGGGAGCTCAGCATTCCAGTGGACCACCTGATGCACCTGTCCCAACTCATTATGTTCTTCTGAAGACCTTGATTGGCTTGGTAAGATTCATTTGTGTGCTAGAAGTGAATCTCCAGGAGGAGGGTTGATGACCACCTGGTGTTACAGCAGACCTGCTTCCAACACAGAACTAGTTAACCAGCTATTGAGGGGAAATGGGTTTATTAGAAGTGTTTTCAAGTCTTGCTCCTGCAGAGTGTTTTCACTGCTCCCGACACACCTGATCCAACTAATCAGCTCATTAACACACCCTTACTGTGTTGAAATTCATTTCTTAAATAAGGGAAAGTACTTAAATAAGTAGGGCAGTGGCACCCAGGACCAGGATTGGGAACCCATGTTAGAGAAGAAACACCACAATCTGGGCAGTATTGCTCCAGGAATAAGGCTGAGAAGATTAAGATATTCCTGTATTTCCTAGCCTTGGTCCTGGAGGCCACCCTTACCCTGCATATTTTACGTTCTTTTGCTTCTTTAAGAAACCACTTCAGCACAGAACGGGCTTGTTAACGAATTGATTTGTTGGATCAGGTGTGGTGAGAGCGGTGAAAACACCTCAGTGTGCAAAGCTGGAGGCCACCTGGACCAGGGTTGAGACAGTTAGACTTCTTAGTAGGCCACGACTACTTTTGTCCAAACACTTCTAAGAAAATAAGGGCAGAAGAATCCATTTTAATTACTATAGTCTTACTAATATGTATATTAGGGCTGGACAAGCTAGCATGCATTATTCACTTAACGCTGACAATTATTTTGTCGTGCATTAACACAGTTTTTAAAAAAAATGCTTTTATTTTGAAAGTTTGCTGCTTTTTTGTGTTCGTGGGTGTGCACAGCACGTAGCTAAACGTCTCGGCTGGTTTTTGCAGGGGTCAGGCGTCCCATTACTTTTGTCTATATTATATGGACAAAAGTATTGGGACGCCTGACCATTACACCAGCAGGGACTTTAATGGCACTGCATTCCTATACATAGACTTCAATATGGAGCTAGTCCCCCTTTGCATCTGCTGTAAAGGTTCCACCCCCCCATATTCCAGAACTATACATCCAACATCAGTACCTACTGTTGTGGCTGAACACAATCAAATCCTCACAGCAATGTTCCAACCATAGTGTAAAGTCTTCCCAGAAGAGTACAGCAGCAAAGAGAGGACAGATTCCCCATGATATTCTTGATTTAGGAAGAAACGTATGTCTAAATTCTTATGATGAACAATACAAATGCCCACAAGTCAATATACACTATATGAACAAAAGTAATGGGACACCCATTACACCAATGGGGACTTTAATGATGCTGCATTCAGATACATAGACTTTAACATGGAGTTGGTCCCCCTTTGCAGCTGCTGTAACTGTGTTAATGGGAACACTGCTGTTAAAAAGCTTCTTATTTATTTAAAGTGTTTGCAAACCAAATGTTATTGCACTTTTGTTCATTTAGCAGTAATGTAAACGTAAAAGTGCGCAATACACTACTTTTGAATAAATTATTTAATTTTCGGTATAACCATGTGATTCATTGCGATTAAAAATTGTAATCGTTGCCCAGCATTAATATTTACATAAACATCTAGTGGGTTGACAAATTACATGTATATTCAATTTATATTCTGCATTAGCTGGTCCGTGTCTCTTATTTTTGTGCCAATGTCAAGAAATGACCAGCTTTTTTCTGAAAAGTCAGGCTGTACACACAACAATAATCATCAAATTCAAATTATAATAACGTATCTCCTTCTCTTCTTACGAACACAAATTGGGCATGGACTGAAAGCTTAGAATCCAATACAGTTTCAGAGCTGAGTGTGATAGATTATTAATATCACATTATACTTTTACATGAAATGGCAGTTTCTTCTGAAAAATCAGATTGCACACAAAATAAAAAATTTATCACATTCAGATCATAATAAAATAGCTTACAAACACAAATAAGTTAATGACTGACAGCTTAGAATCCATTAAAATTTTACAGCTGAGTGTGATAGATTATGATCTCATATCACATTACACTTTTATGCTTTTTACAACTGGAGATAATGGCACAAAATCCATAATCAATAAAGTGAAGAAGAAATCTACTCAGTCTGTGAGTAAACTCTCACATTATGTGAGTAAACTCTTTCACCTTATGAGTGTACAGGCAGTTTGTGACTATACAAAAATGCTTTACATCACCATATCTGCAGGCAAAGAGCTAAAGGGTTAACTGAGGACTAAGTGGTTCAAAGAGGCTAGATTTGTCTGATCTAACACTTCATGTTATCTGATAGTAGGTAGGGTAGCTCCTCTTTCCCTGGATCATGGGCCCCTGTCTGTGAGTGTGTGTGTGTGTGTGTGTGTGTGTGTGTGTGTGTGTGTGTGCCAATGCATGTAGAGGCAAGCACCATACTTTGCTGTGAGAGCATCTTTTGGGTCCAGTGATGAACTGGATGCCCATGCAGCTGGTGATCACCAGTCATCCTCTGGGGTGAATTAGATGTCAACAAAAGAAAGACTGTAACACACAGAACAATGACAGTGACAATGAGAGAGAGAGAGAGAGAGAGAGAGAGAGAGAGAAAGAGGGAGAGAGAAAAAGAGAAAGAGACAGATAGAGAGAGAGAGAGGAGGGAGAGAGAAAGAGGGAGGGGGAGAGAAAGAGGGAAGAGAGAGAGGAGAGAGAGACAGAGAGAGGGAGGGGGAGAGAGAGACAGAAAGAGAAAGAGGAGAGAGAGACAGAGAGAGGGAGGGGGAGAGAGA
>JBBIGA010000018.1:11776669-11801880 GCA_037576975.1 Alestes dentex
GAAGAGAGGGAGGAGAGAGAGACAGAGAGAGGGAGGGGGAGAGAGAGACAGAGAGAGAGAGAGGAGAGAGAGACAGAGAGGGGGAGGGGGAGAGAGAGACAGAAAGAGAGAGAGGGAGAGACAGAGAGAGATGTGGGTATTTGGAGACAGCACAGCTTGTGTCTATAAAACTGCTTAGTGGCGCTAAACCTCTGCACATCGTTTATTTTCCAAGATTTATAGAGGGTGACGAGTTCATTCAGCCTATTTGTGTTATTGCAGGGTGTACGATTTCTATCACCACTTCTCGGATATTTTCCAATTTGGAAAGTCACTTATCTATGAAGGCTACAGACACAAAACATTTCAAGGCACAGATGCTGGAAACAGATACTGCATCTCACGGGGAGATAGCATCAAAAGTATGGCTTTGATATTCTGTACAAATGACTTAGGGACTTTGGGAAGCTACTACATCCTGTTTCATAACCCAGAATAAACAGGAAACTGCAGGACGTGTGTGTCTGATACGTCACAGAGATTCCCGAGTAAGATCTGCCAGAGCTCAGTGCTAGTGTTTCAGCCTCTGGGCCTCTACACCACATATTCCATAATTGAATCATTATGGCCACTCTGTACAGATTAGAAAAACAATATAATGGATTACTCCATGCTCATTATGAAGCATCATCTATTACATCTAGCTTGTGAATGCATGATTAATATCATTAATTAACAAATTTGCAAATTACTTAGTTGTATGTGCCATCAAAAAAGCTCTCGAGTTGCTGGGTGTTCACCCTGTCTCACCACTAGATGGAGATCACTATGAACATTTCCACACTGAGCAAGATGCTGTCACTTTATCACTTTAGCCATTTTTGCTTCACTCTAAATTATAATTTTTCATTTTTGTATGTTTCCATATCTGAGGGAGTATACTGGTTTTGAATGCGTCTATAAGTTTGACACCTTATAGACACTCATGTTGTTGGGGTTTTTTTACGGAGTTTATCCCGATCTTTCCTGAAGTAACAGCAGCCACTGTTCTGGGAAGGCTACACTATACTGGGGCATTGCTGGTAGGATTTGATTGCATTCAGCCTCAAGTGCCGAGTGAAGAAGTGAGGTCTGGTATGTTGGATGTTGGATGATTAGTTCTGGATCACAGACGTCACTCCAGTTCGTCCCAAAAATATTGGAAAAGCTCCGTCACTCCAAGGAATGCAGTTACTCTGCTAGAATTCAGCAATTTAACCATGCACCTTAAACTGAATGCACCAATTAAAAGGAGTGTATGGATTCTTTCAGGAACACAGTGTATGCTCTTCAAACTGTCCTTCAGAAGGCAACAGATGGAAGTTTACATTGCCCTTGGTCCAGAATGTGCTGTGACATTTATGGATAATAATTCTTCAACTAGGAGTGATAAGTGTCCTCAGTTTTATAATAATAGGCAGACTCTGGCTTCTGTGGCGCAAGAGTAAAGGCTTACATGAGAAGAAGTCTGTCTGAGAAGGTCTGTATGGTCAGCAGCTTGTTGCCTGGCTTTGTGTGGGTGTTTTAAACCAGTCTTGCCACTGTCATTAGAACTGCTCCTCAGGTTCTTACGGACAATAGAGGCTGTCCGACTCTCCATCTGTCCAGTTCTCATAAATACAGCTTGGCTTGATCAAACTGGTCATCAGGGCCCCCACAGATGGTCTATATTTTTACTTCATGCTTGTGAATTTTGAATAAGGTTGGAGTTTGGGGGTCCAGAAAACTGGTTTGAAGACCACTGCCTTAACCCCTTAATTAACAAGGTCCTTTACATGGCATATACTTCAATCCTGCTTTCATATCTACAAAACATGAATTTTCTATTAGTTACTGAATTGTTTGTAGTAGCTTTAAGTCTTAAGATTAATAACAGAATGATAATTATGTAGTTATATAATGGCACTTATCACAGTAATACACTGTGATATACACTGTAACTCTCCTGGTAAACTGAAACTGATGAGACCAGCGCAAAGCTTCTTTCAGTTGCTCCTCTCCGTCCTTACACTCTCCTTTATCACTTTTCTGGATCCTCATTACTGTTCTCTTTGGCTGCAGAGCAGTCTTTTGCTTGAAGCTGTATGTCTCGGCTCTTCCTGGTCATCTGATGCAGCAAGAGCAGGAAGAGAGCAGACATTATAAGGGCAACGCCTGCCATCAGAAAACCTGTACTGTAGTTGCTCATTTTGTCTATGAAGAATCCTGGAAAAACAGAGAAGGACATGAACATGAAACAATCATTGTGCAATATATACAAGTGCATTTTGAAACACTTTAGATGTATGTGCTCGCACTGCATTTCAAAAACAGCATAAGAGTGAGAGATGAACTTGCAGAATCCACCTCAGCACACTTTTCTGTGTACTCTTCAGTAAGTAAGGGTTTGCGCTGAATGATAATTCGAAAGCATTAGTGCAGCACGGCGCTCATATGAAGTTACTGGCAGCACAGCTGCTTGATTCGTGTTTGATCTTTTCCCGACTGCATCAATCTGACATTGATCAGCTGTGGTGGTGTTGAGAGACGGTGAAATATTTAATAGAACAAGATGCATCAGAATGAAGACGCTACAACTAATTTGCTGCGTAACTACACCGATCATTCCAGAAGAGTGAGAACTCCTTTAACCTGGAACATCTTAACTATGGGCTCAGACTCACCCTTTGGAGGAGAAATGATCGATTTAAGCAGAATCTTTTTAAGCTCCGAGGCCTCACAGTGAAATGTAAGTGGATTTGAAAACAGAATGTGTGAAATATGACAGTATTGGGACGAACCTGAAATGGAACAGAAATATATGCAGTGCACACAAGCTTAGAAGACTGGCAGACTGGTTCAAAAGATCGCAACTGTCATCTACAGGCCTATTAAAAGTGGCAAACTTGTCAGGCTGTTGCTGGTAGTAAACGACCTCAGACGCAGTATGCATTGCTATTCTATGCCTGCCATTTCTCATTGCTGTTTTGATTCATTTGGCGCCATTGTCGTATTTTTCTTGATATATTGTAACAGCCCTGTTTGTGATGTGGGCTACGTGCTGCATTAATGCACTGCCATGGACACTGGGAGAATTACTGCCTTTGAAACATGGTATAAATTAGGGCCGAGGCAGCAAAGTGTTACATGTATTAGGAACAGCTATGCCCAAAGACAAAAAAGACCATTTATCCAGTGACCAATAATCCATGAAATTAACCCGGCGGTGACAGAGAGAGATAGCACTGATATATTTCATTGAGTGACAATTGTATACGGCAATCTCATTTCTGCATACGAGCTGTATCGAATATGCTGGAAAACCCTGATAACCTGAGAGGCATTTTAGTTCAGTGAGAAGCTCTGAAGGCAACACTGCTACTGATAATGAATTACATCTATTATGGGCACGAAGAGAAATGACATTCCACAAGTTTTGCATAGTAACAGGACTGAAAAGAGAAAATCTTCTCAGAGTGCACCGTGAACTAATTATTCGAATTGATGTTGCAACACTGTTTCAGTGTAACCGCATTTAAATGTAATTCCGTAATTAACTGCAGTAACACATTTACATTTACAACTTAGGTTGACTTTTATCCTTTAGTTTCAGTATCAAGAAATGACAAAAACGGTGCATCAGTTCAAAGGATGTTTTTCTCCCAAAGTAACATGGTATGTGCTACTGACATGTAAACATTTCAATGGGCTACCAGCATTAAATAATGTAAAACTAAATATGAAATTACACTATTCGCGTGTTATAATTGCATTTATTTAAGGGTGAATTGGAACTCGGCGAGCCTCACCTGCTATGGGAGGCCCCAGGAGTCCTCCGCTGCTGCGTATGAGCATGAAGAAGCCCAGCGCGCTGCCCAGCCTGGCGACCCCCACCACTTCGGCCAGTACAGTGATGTGAATGGCCACAGTGGCTCCGAACACCAGGCCATAGATGGCGCTGAATGCTGCCAGTTGGGTGAAGGTGGCGGCTAATGGGCAGAGCAGCAGGACTGTGCCCAGCAAGATAACTGTCACTGTGAGCTGATGAATGGTCTTCACCAGTCTCAGGTTGGCCAACCAGCCAAAGAGAAGCCGGCCACACAGGTCCAGAGCTGCTGAAATGGACATTAGAGCAGCCGCCTGGTACTCCTCTATGCCCTGACTGCGGGCATACGGCACCAGGAACAACGCTGGAGCGAAAAAACCCAGTGCCGCAAAGACGCCAAACATGGAGTATATCATAAAGTGAGGATTACTGATGAGTGTATAATCCACATAATGCAGGACTTTGCTCTTAAGAGTTTTTGACGTTCTGCTGGTCATCTGTGTGTCTGTATGCGTCTGGGACACTCCCTCTATTTCTAGCCTGTCCCCCTCTGCTGGAAACTCTTCTGCGAGGTCACTGAGGGGCCTCAGCAGAGCCCCACACACACACAAATTGAGCTGCACAGCTCCCAGCACCAGCATGGCGCCTCTCCAGGAATACTCATCCACCAGGAGCTGGAAAAAAGGTGTGAAGATGAAGGTGATGATGCACTCTCCTGCACTGGCCAGAGCGTTGGCCGCAGGTCGTCGCTTCTCAAAATAGCAGCCAAGCATGGTAACAGTGGGGGTCCACGTAAGGGCATAGCCAAAACCTGCAGGGAGCGGAGTAGAAAGGGCATTACACAACAGTTATTACAAAGACGGAGCACGTGTGTGCCACTGGCAAGGTCACACACACACACACTATCCATCTATCTATCCATCCATCTGTCTATCTATCAATCTGTCTATCTATTTGTCTGTCCATCTGTCCGTCTATCCATCTATCTATCTATGTTATAGACCTTTTTTACCCTCATTTCATAGAGAGATGGTAGAGGAAACATGGTTTGCAGATACCAAAAATGACCTGTGGCCTGTATAACTTTTTGTGTTCAGTGACACTGAAGTGAACATTTTGACTGAAAAACTGAATATTTCTGTTTAGAACACCCATACATGTTTCTGAATTCTGCTATAACACATTGAAGCATATGTGTACTGGACAACACAGTGAGCACAGACCAACCCAACACCAAAGAACATTAAAGTCTAAAGCAAAAACATCAACTATGGCATGGATGTTTAACAGACTAGGGCCAAAACAAGCGTGTTCTGCACAGATAGGAATTTTTGACCCCCTGAAAATTTCATGCCCCACTTTATTTATTAATAAATAGTGCAATCTTTCTGAACCCCTTTCTATTTATAGCCCTTGGAACGGATAACAGCTGCAATAATGAGGAACAGACACTGCTAATGCTGACTTTACCAGTACAAACAGAAGCAGGGACACCTTCGGCAGACTACGCTCCACAACACGTACTCCAAAACTATGGATAAATCACTGAGCAGCAAAGTAACAAAAGCAACAACCAAGTCAAAACCTACAGTTTCCCTCAAATAAGATGTAATGAATCTGTGAAAGCAAGATATCTACCATCGCTGAATATAAATGTTCCTAAAACTGGAAGCCATGTTCACCTTATTTTCACATTCAGCCTGCATTGATGTGATTTTACGGTCAGAATGAATACATTCTGATGAAGCTTAATTTGTCCACTCACATTGCTATGACAAAATACATTAGCTTTTAAATAGTTAAAATCTTTCTTTATGTTCCAGTCTGAGCGCATTTTACTCAAATGTGATGAATCATGACAGCTCTATCACTAATCTTATTTTTAGTGTGAATTAGACTAACAGGATACAGAAATGCATAATTTTCTTTGTCCACATTCGCAAGATTTTAAATTCTTCAGTTGAAAGGCTTTTGTCAGTGGAGTTATCATTAATAACAATTCGACAGTGTTAGATTTGAAAGTGTTGGCTTGTTAGATAAAACTGTTTGGCAGCATCATTCACAGTCAGAAGTATGAATCACGACGGTTTATCAAAAATCTTCAAAAACCACATTGTCATACACTCATTACTCGGTGGCTCGGTGGTATCATGATAATATTGTATTGTGGGGGAATTCTAACTCCTGTTGTATGGAGTGACTATCCTAAGGGTTATCACGTGTAAATTTCTTTTCAGGTGCTAAATCGTTCTCGTAATGTGCAATATCTTGTTATGTGCAATGTGCAACATCATGTGCAGTTTTCTTATTGGGAGTTAAATCATTGCATTATGTTAAATATCTTATCATTATGTGCAATAGTCTTACCCTATGAAATATATCTACTTTTGTACTATGTGCAATAACACACTTGGTATGGAAACAACTCCTAACCACTATTTGTATCACAAGTAAATCACTTAACTGTAACTTGTTTATCTATAGTATTCATACCCCTGCATTTGTGTATGTATCATAGTGTATTTTGTAGACTTTATATTTTTATGTTCTTCTCTGTGTCTCTTTGAAGTCATAATATAAGCAATTTTCTCTGGGATCAATAAAGTTTTCTGATTCTGATCCTAAAAATGAGCCCCGTGGAGGAATTGGTGAGGATTCACCATAAATGACTGCATCTGCAAACAGATCCCTTGATAACAAAAAGTTATTTTTTGACATGCATAGAGATTTGTTAGTGTGAGGGAGGAGGAGGAGGAGGAGGAGGAGTGGGAGAGGGAGAGAGAGCGAGAGAGAGAGAGAGAGAGAGAGAGAGAGAGAGACTGTACTCATACCTGTTAGGAACCCCACCGTGATGTACAGTTGGAGCAGGTTTTGGGCGTACGCTCCAGCCACCATGCCCACACTGCTCAGCAGGCCCCCCAGCATCACCACCACTCTGTGGCCAACACACGCACTCATCGCTGAGCCAACTGGGGCTGCACCAGACACACACAGGAGACACGGGCTATGAAATACTGTACTGCAGAGAGCCAGGCACACTGACAGCACATAAAACTCTACTACACTGAGCACAGAGAAGGGGAAAGGGACACCATTTAATATTTACACAGTCTTGCTCTGCTACACTTCACTCAGCCGCACATTGTTTGACAGTCTGATTTTGTCTGTGGTTGGAAGTCACTGTATTTAACCATGGCATTTTACCAAAGCAATGAACAACACGATCTTTCATTCGCCACAGCTCAGGAACATGACATCTGCAAATGTTAAGTGATCGGTATCTAGTAATGCTTTCACCACAGAAAACACAAATCTAGTTCCCCAGCCTCTCTGTAGTGAAATGCGATGAAAGACCTGCATAGGAACACTTCTTGACATTTGTGGAGTTTTCTCATATGAAATTCAAATCGCTTTGCAAGTCACTGAGATGTTCATGCAAGCTTGGCTGAGAATGCTAAGGAGCAGCTGCCCTCTGGTGGTGGGAGACATGGCATCCAATCATGCAAATGCAGTCATGCGGCGAGAAGGGTTTCACCTCTTCCAGCGAATATGTCCAGTGGACCTGAGGAGGCTACAAACATAATTGAAGATCAAGAAATAACTGAGGGCCATCATTAAGCTATTAGAATTGAACTTGAGCCTCCTCTCTTGGGGAGAATTTCAATAAAGAACGCTAGAGCAGTTCAACAGTGGACATGGCTGTGGGACTGAATTAAGCTGTACTTCTGTCAGAGGTCGCCTTTACCTCAACCCTGCCCGAACACTGTTATATTAGAGGACATAATCTTTCATAACAAATCACGAGAGCATATGACATATTTAAAGTCCAGGAGCAGATGGTATAATGGGTTAGTGGATAAGTGAGTAATGGGTAATATAAGTGGGTAATGAGTAATAATCAAAATAAGTTTCAGGCTTTGGCATCCACATCGTGAACAGATGACTGGAAGCTGCTTCATTTGGACTCCTATGGGCCCATGAAAAACAGCACCACCGGCGGGTCATAAAACAATAGGAATGGGCTAAGATGGGGCTAGCCAAATATCATGTGACAAATGACTTCCCTGGTTTGTTCTTGAAGTCTTTATAAAACACGGCATATACGCATGAATATAAACATTTTAACTGCATTAATACAATAATACAGAAACATTTTTTGTTTTATTCAAGAGTATTCAGTATTTGTGTTAGCTGTAGTGATATTGCAGCAAGACGCTCACATCTGGACCTTAACACAGATATTTGAATCTTATAACTGTTTGTAACAGACATTCATTTTTACTGTGTACGTTAGTGTTTTACGAAGTTCTTCAGTAATTGTAGTTAATAAAAAGTGCAAGGCTGTTGTGAAATATAGGGCGATTGTTCTGTTAGCCTCCTATGCTGCACAAACCATCATTTAAAGATGTAAAAGTGCATACCTCCAATATGTACGGTGGCTATAGAGATGGAGGTAATCCATGAGCTGCCCGTTGCTGTAGTGGCGAAGTAGCGATGGATTTCCACATAAAACACCCCGAAGGACTTGATCACACCGAACGTCAGTCCAAAGACGAGGAAGGTGGCGAGCACGATGAACCAGCCATAGCCTCCGTCAGGAGGCCCTACCACCCGTCTTGTAACTGCAGACTCCATCTCAGTTACAGAAAAGAAGCCGGCGTTCACAGGGTCATCTCTCTTATTCACCAGGGAATATCAATTACAGCGTGTGGGCCTATGATTACGCTGCAAACACCCTCTGCAAAGTCAAAAGCTGCACGAAATTTAATAATGTCAATTATAAAAGCTGCACAACAATACATTTTTAAAACTGTTTTTAGTAAGAAAAGTGTGATAAGCGCATTTGTTTCATATGAGTTCCAAATCCAGACCTGTGAACTTTCTTTTTATACAATGTTTTGTGCGTTGTGGGTGAATTTTAGTTGGGGAGTGCACTCCATCTTTGCCTGGCAGGTACTTTGTTATTCTTAAATTACTTTATTGGTAACCACAGCAGACCAGTGTAATATTAAATGGAACTTCTGTTTCCAAAACATCCAAGGCTTTAATGCACTCCGTGTTACCTAGAAAATAAGCACTGTCAGTCTACAACTGACTAGAGAGCACACTGCATCATTATGAACCAGCCGAAAATAAATGCTGGTCATATATTAATGCTATGTTGTTTAATCACTCATCCATTAATCATTATGATTCTTATTTAACAGACCTTTTGTTTAATAATTCAGACTGCACAGAAATCCAGTCGTTTTATGGAACGATTTTTCTGGAATGTCATGCTGACTGTGAGAGAAGAGCTGAAATATGCCGATAACATTCAGGAGATGTAATGAGTAATAAAATGCTCTTCAGCCTGTTGGGGAACTTTGTGGGAGTACCACGGGGGAAATGAATGACTTCACCAGTCATTTTCTCAAAATGCCACAACAGTTGGCTAATTATAAACTATCTGCTGAAGTAAGTATTAATCATTCATTTACTAATAAAGAGGTTGATTTACACACAAGCCTTGGTACAAAACTTTGTTGTAGTAAAATGTATGTTTCTGTGCACCTCTAGCCAACTCCACAGTCCATGGAATTTTAAAACGCACAGTAATAGTGATGTGAGCAATAGTAGAATAGTGGAGTTTTTCACACCAGAGCTCTCGGTCGCTCATGTTTCTCTGCTCCTGTTAATGCTCAAAGCTTTAAGCCGAGCCTAAAACTTCACCACATGAATGCACCTGCTGCTGCAGGGCTCCTGTGAATTGGTGGGCCTTTTTGCATTTGACCATAAAGCACAAATACAAGTGTTTTCAGGTTGCTCTGTTTAATGTGCAAATATATCCTTGGGTTTTTAGAATTTGCAGCTTTACCAGCATGATAATTCGTTCTTTTTACAAACAGGGGTTTTATGGCTTCATTACCAATGGTAATAGTGCTACAATGTGTATTATAAAAAATGAAAATCCACAAATTTTGGTATAAAACTCTTCTGATACTCTACTACCAATAACTATTGCTGGATTTCATTATTTTTGTTTTTAAAAAGCTGTATTCAGTTTACTGCAGAATGACATGATTTGCTTACCTTTCCCACTGTCCTGATGAGCAGGTCTATGGCTCGTTAATGTCCGTGCCGATGGTGTCTGATGATGCTGCTGTCCAGGAAACGTCATGCTTCACTACAAAACACAACCAGTGCAGGCTAACTCACCTTTGCTTTCACGGCACACTCTGACCCAGCCTCCCCGAAAGAGCTTACACACGTTCAGCTAGGATACAAAGGTCACTGCAGAGAGCATGCAGGAAGGCCGTGTGCAGGAGCAGAGCACGCTTTCAAGAAATAAAAGGAAAATAGGCATAATCCTCAAACCCATGTCATTTACCTGCACAGAATTACATGTGTGCAAAAACAGTTTAGGGTACACAAAAACACTTTCGTAGTACACACATTAGGAAACACATCAGCAATACATGTTGTGCTGAGACACTCTTGGCCATGAACAAATCTGCTTTATTATTCAGGCTGTCAGACATCCGTCTGCTGAGAGCTCCATTACGGGAATCTTGCTGAGAATGTGCTTTCACCTAGGTTGACAAAACAAATCTAATGTAA
This sequence comes from Alestes dentex, assembly GCA_037576975.1. NCBI lineage: Eukaryota > Metazoa > Chordata > Actinopteri > Characiformes > Alestidae > Alestes > Alestes dentex. Next base: position 11,787,093 of record JBBIGA010000018.1, read on the forward strand.
TGTTCCATTATCCTTTCAAAAAGCATGGACCAGGGAATTATCCAGCACAGTCTTGGCCAGGGTGCTTTGAAACACTTTGTTTTCCCTTGTCGGTTGATAATTACCTGCTCAGGTGAGGAGCCCTAAGCTGCGTTGCTTCAGTATGCTTAGGACGGCACTTTAGCTTCCTGCTTTTCCATTCGTGGAATATCCCAGTCATGCATCAGTGAACTCTGAACTTCACTGTATAAATCGCCAGTGCTCCGTGTGTTCGACTGATCCTTGTATGCTGAATAGCTGACAGGTGATCAGCTAATCCTACACTGCACCATTTCTTTCTGTTATATTAGAAAACTGAGGCACATTCATGTTAGCATCACTACAACACTCATAAACCACACTACCTCACATCCACGCACTTAATTAGTCACACTTAACGTATTGGAATCCCTTCCATATACAAATAGAGTCAGTGTTGCACAATTTCCCACGTATACTTTGTGTTGACCGTAGCCTGGCCCTTCATAGGACTGTAGGACGGATCATTTTGACTTGCTAATACCGAACAGCCTTGTGCCTCGTTTAGAAGTGTTTTTAAATGAGTGGCGATGTGTGGGATTGTAAAGGGTGATTCACCTTTGACCCAGCGGTACAATGGCTTCTTTCCAAGTTAATAGATTTTGGGGGGGGTTATTCATATAAAATGGCCCTCAACAACAGGCCAAATAACCACAGCTCTACATTCAAACCTATAAACCACATTCAAATCAAAACAAATGACCTTGAGAGAGCCTATTCACACACATTTAACAACAGCTTTCATGTATCCTGGAATGCCCTGCCACATTGCTCTTGGGTGATTTATGCCACTCCTGGTGCAAATATTCAAACCATATAGCTTTGTTTGATGGCTTGTGACTATCCATATTCCTCTTTATCACTCAATGCTGTTGTGGTCTGGAGATTATGCCATGTCAGGGTCTTGATCTTGTGGTCCTCCAACCACACCTTGATTGACCTGGCTGTGGTATGGAGCACTGTCCTGCTAGAAAACCCTTTCCTCAGAGTTAGGAAACATTGTAAGGAAACAGGACAACCTTATACATGGCTTAATTCATGCGTCACTCACAAACAAAAATCTGCCCCATTCGTGCCTTGCTGAAGCACTTCCAGATCATCACCGAATTTTACAGTAGGTGTGAGACACTGTGGCTTGTAGGCCTCTGCAGGTTTCCATGAAACCATTAGACGACCAGATGATGGGAAAAGCTGAAAACTAGACTCACTAGAGAAGATGACCTTATGTTAGTCCTCTGTGGTCCAATTACTGTGGTCTCTAGCAAACCTCAGTCTGGGTCTTCTTGCTTTTCATTGATGAAGGGCATTTTCTAGCTTTGCAAGAATTCAACCCCACCTGGTCCCACCTGTTTTGAACCAGCATTGTTGTGCACGTTACCTCAGCTGCCATTTGCCGTTCTTTTTGGAATTCTATGGAGTTGGTCATCATCCTGGTCAGTGGAGAGACAGTTTGCCCTCTGCCAGTCTGTAACTTTGTTGTCCCCAGAGTCTGCTGCTTGACCTTGTTCTGATGAACAGCTGTCTGTGAAATTCTGAGGATGGGAGCCATCCAAGGCTCACTGTATCGCTCAAAACCGAACCCTTTCTTTTTCTCACTCAGAACATTTCTTTTTAACTCGTGGCATAACAGAAAGATGTTTTTGTATTGCAATTAAATTAAACGTACTACTAGCACTACTACAAACTGGTCCTGTTGCAAGAGGATAGTGATGAACACAGCAGTGTTTTTTACACATTTTCTCGTAAAATAAGATTTGGCCCAGGACCTAATCAGTACCTCATTAAGTTACAGGAGTTGTGCTGGAATTCCTACACAGACACTGAAATGAAATGGGTGCCTTACAAAGATACTGCTAAATGCGGATTTAAGAAAAAATCAAGTGGCCTTGTATTATTTCCCTGTGGATATAATACACACGCACGCACACACACACAGGCACACACACACATTCATACATTTCAGTAAAAGTACATCCACAAAACTTCTCTCTACTTGCTGAAACAGCATTCAGCTCTTCATTAAGCTTTTCACAGACTTGTGAGTCTGGTTTAGTGTGACTCAGCATGAGCTCTGAAAAAAACAACACCACTACAGGCTGCCATTTCAGACAGCAACAGGGCTGTTATAAGGAGAACTGATTCCAGATCAGCACTACTACTCCTGAGGTTTGAGTTGTTTAAAATGACTGATGCAAGGCTCTTCTTGTGCCATACCACACCTGTAACAGCAACTTACAGAGCTGCATATCTGGTAAAAGTACTGCAGGTAGGCATGTAGCAAATTAATTCTGGGACCTGGCATAACCACCAGTTTAAAGTGCTACATATGGTGAACCACATAAACAGGACTTTCACATTAATAAATGAGCTTATCTTTATGAAAATGTATATCCTGGGACTCACTTTGGCTATTTTGGATATACCATTAAGCTCATTGCTTGTAAATGTTATTTATGACCTAAAGTTCATGTTACACTTGGGGTATTTGTTCACTTATGGGATAAAAACAGACATATAATTACTTTTAATGGCTATTTCTTAGCCACTGTGCTGAATTCTGTGATGAAAGGCAAATTAAGCTGCGACTTCTGATGTTTAATTTCCGGGATGAAAAAAAAAAAATACTCAGGAAAAAAATTAAACAACTTCTGGACCCATAAAATCTTTATTTTATCGTTAATACACTCTCGCCTCTCTCAGTGCCTGCTGCTGTTAAAAGGGCAATGAATTTCTGCAGAAGATTAAACTGTCACGCATAGAAACCAAAATTGCTCAATTTGTATTCATTCGGGTGTTGTTTCAGGCCACGACGCTGGCGCTCCAATGCTGGTTCTCAGACATATAATGAAGGGAACAATAGGAGACAAATGGTGAATGGATGATGAGTTCTTGTAATAAAATACACAGAGGTAACTTATCAGATTTATTCATTGAACAAATATTCTGTCCAAATAAAGGGCATCTCTTGATACAGTCATTCAGTTTCGCTTACGTTTCGCACTTCCGCTTTTAGACATTTCGAGAAACTGGCGAAGCTGAACTGCTGTACAATATGTTAAACGCTTCAGAGTGTTTGATGAATGACTTGCTTTCCTAGTGCTAGTCAATATGTCTCCACTCATGAGACTGAAGGTCTACAGGGTGAGCTATGGTGCAATGGCCCACTGCTTTTCAAAAGCCCCCGAGCCACGTGCAGCACGTATACTAGCAGTCAGCTCCATCACTTCTTCCGCTGAGGCCATACGTCTGCGTCTTTTTCTGAGGAGATGAAGGAAATGTGCTTAGGGTGCTGTATTTCAAGTAGGTCAGTGGAGTACTCTAATACACCTACATCTAAAATTCTGACCACAGGGAATGAAACTGCAAATTAACTTTTTCATAATGGATCTGATCCGGCCATGTGTGACTCATTCAGGTTTGAAGAGGTTCAGCTGAAGTAAATGTACACCTCTGTGAAAACGTTTCAATTGAATGTTTCCCCGTCCGCTCCTCCTGTCTGTTCTCATTTTCCCTTCGGTGCTGCTCTCCTTGGTTGACATGGATTTGTCTTTATTTAACTTGTGTCTACGCCCCCCCTCCCTTTGCTCCTCCCTACTTCTTTATTTCCTCCATCTGTTTCCTTGCTGTAGCCCCACCCTTTACCATCTTCCTCCTTTTACTTAGAGGTTAATGCCCTCATTTGCAGCATTGTTCTTGGTTTGAGATTAGTGTTTGTCTATATTGTAAAGAAAAAATCATTTAAAATTGTTACTATTCAGAACGCTTTAGAACTAAAATGTTAAATGAATGTAAAATATATATTTTTTATGTTAATGCACCGTTAGAAGCCAGCCAGGAAATTTAAATGTAAGCTGTGTTGTTGTCATGTCATTTTTGTATTTGTATTTATATTTATGCATTGTTTTTATTTATTCTAGTTTGCATTCTATTACTTGCTTATTCATGGTCTCCAGACATCCCATTTACTTAATTTGTATTCATTCGGGAGCTGTTTCAGGCCACGACGCTGGCGCTCCAATGCTGGTCCTCGGATATCTAATTTAAGGACCTGAAAATAAAAAATATACATGCACTTATTTAATTTTCCTCCTGTGTCCATGTGTCTCTGGTCTCCTGTGAAACTCATTTTCAAATACGTTCAAAGCAAACGTTCAAAAAAAACAAAAAAATCTTGCAATTGCCGTTATGTATATATTGTTGACATATGACAACTTTGTAAACAAATTGAAAATGCTACATGATCACTGAATGACCATTTTATGATGAATAGAAATCATCCCAAACTACCAATACAAACGTAAGTTAATGCAAAGAGAATCTTATGTTTCTTATTTCTCCGTTTCTGAGATATGAGGTTGGGGTGTGATGTTGATAGTGTATTAACCGGACTGCAGTCTTCATGACACTGTCATATCAAAACTTTATAGCTCCAATTCTTATTTTATTTATTCATTTTTATGCCTTTTGGCAAACTCACTGCCTCGGTCACTGTTCTTTTATATTTTGGGATCATTTCTTGATTCATGGATCAATACAAATAGTACTTGGGATAACATTGCATAACATTAACCTGCATTAACAGATAAAAAGTCTGCGTTCTGCTGTAAAAGTGACCATTTTGGCAGATATGGGGATTTGTTACGACAGAAACAGTATGCTTAACTCTACTCAAAAAAACAAACAAAAAAAAAACTAAACTAAACTAAACAAGCATACCCATCATTGAATGAGCAGCCAGTGAAACTGACCCTGAAGGTAAACAGAGAAGCACAAGCAGAACATATCCCTTTCACTGGGATCTCATTAGTCAAACAGCCTTTTAAACATGCTGGGTTTCTAAAAATTCTGAAAATAGATACAGAACCGGACAGAAATGAAAAAAATTATACAATCCATTACATTCTACCACTACTGGATAAAATGGAAAAGGAATGTATAGATACAGAAGCTCCTCAGGGATTGACCATACAGTCATGGACATCACAGGGCATCAGCTGACACAGATTCATCTTTGCACTCAGGTGCTTTAGAGAACTGAGGACCAACGAACTGTACAGACAGTGCTGGGGGCTAAAGACTTCACATTTGCTCAGGTCTACATGTACCGAGACTCTGGGCTCAGCTGCAGGTTTAAGACCATCAGGACAGGTCATATGCTATCACTTTCAGACTATAATTCAAATAAACTTCTGTACATATTTTACTTCAGTTCATTATTGTTGACAGCATTCATGGTACAATGTTAGGGATGTACTCCAGGTTTTCTCCATTTAATTGGGCACTATGCTTGACAAACTGACAGTTCAAGGGTATTCACATAAATGACTATAATAACAAATATGAGATGAAAGGCCAAAATACTTAATAATGGAACATAACTGTGGGCTGTCATAACTTATTAAAACAGCCATATACTGAACTGTTTGTCTGTAGCTAGAAATTGATTATTTATGGAGTTATTAATGTGTTTGAGTATGCAGTATATAATATAAATATTCCCATAACATTTGTGCAAGGTACAATTTATACATTTTATCTAACTTTACTTTTCCTTATACTTCTTAAAATCAGCACATAAACACAATTGCTTATTAAAATGTAAATCTTCACTTGGTAAACAATCAAACTGATTTCATCAAAGCCCAAACTTTTGCACACAACTGTATTCATGTTGATTTAGGACTAATTTGTTCATGAAATCATCCTCATTGTATCTGTGGATTCTTTGGATAGGCGTAATCAGGCTGTTGTGCTGATGCTACAACCTATAATGTTTCAAACTGTCATTTCAGTATCTGTGTGGCAAGATCTTAATGTCCTTTCTCACTGGACTCATTTTGAGGTCCCTTGTCTTAGGGTTTTACGGCTTCGTGTCAAATCCAGATACTTGATCCAAAATGTTTTAGGGCCATAGTTTAAAAGAAGAAGGGTTGTGCATGGTCCTAGTTATTATGTTAAGTCTAAAACATTATGCAAAGGCAGAAATTCTATAGACACCGCATTTATCCTGTCCATAATATAAAAGAAATTCTTATGCAATAAAAAAAGGGATGATGAAAACAATAATGGTGATGAAAGATGAAATGATACATTCCAAATGCTGGTTCCATCCTTGAATTAAAGATTTAGTCTGTTGGGCTTTGCTGAATAATAGATCTATTGTGGTGATACTTCTGTTGAATAAAACATGCAGTGGTCAGTGGTTGACGTGCCCATACTGTAGATTTAAATCGCTGAGTGCTGGGTTTCTTCATGCATTGTAAGTCCAAAAGTTTGTAGACACTTGCTGAGACAACATTTAAACTGGAGGGCTGGAGGGATTTATATCTTTATATCCCAATAGGCTAATATATATATATATATATATATATATACATGTATATGGCATTTGAGGAAGGGTGTCAAAATGTACCAAATGTTTATAACGTACAGGTAAGGCCAAACTGACTGGACAGACATGATGAGGCACGGAGGTAGAGCCCCCAGAAATGAGCACAGGGCTCCCTTCCTTGACAAGGGCCAGGTGAACGGCATCAGGGAAGGAACCAGGACTCTTTATAATATGGCCTCTAGCAAGTTCCGAGGAGAGAGAATGGAGAATAGGACCGAGAGAAAGAGAGGACTAATAGAGACTGAAGAGAGCCTGTGGTATTATTTTAGCCCAAAGTGATGTAATTTAAGTTAGAATAAAACTCTGCCATGTACCCACGCTGGTGTCTGTGTGAGTTTAGACTTGCCAGTCTGTAGGTGTCGGCCATTCCCCAGGCCACGCTCACAATGGACATTCCAATGTTGCTAATTTGGATTCCTATATATACATGCAACTAATCTGATAAAACAAATGTTGAAAGTGTACGTTGTTTCAGTCATGACCAATTCTATCTGATAGCTAGGACTCCTCCAACCATGCAGTACTCCTAACTCTAGGAGGACAAAGCCTAGCATGTGCTTCCTCCAAGTCACATTAACTGCCACTGCGGACTCCTGGTCATGGATGGCAATGGCATTACTGAGGACTGAACCAGCAATCTTCCAGTGAAAGGGTGCAACATTTATACAGCTGTGTCACTTGGGAGCTAAAAGTGTGAGACTTAACACTTCCATAATTATCTGCAGTGCTTTGCTATGTGCACCACTGAACTCTTAAATGCCTGTGTCAGCAACCGGGCCATCTTAAAGTAGCTGAATTCACTTTTTAGAACTGTTTGGAAGAGGTGTCAACAAACGTTTGTGCATGGTATATGTAGGAGCGCAGCACATGTGTGTTAGCTATAGTTATATTCTGCATGAAATTGAAACTTCGTTTTAACATTTGCTTCTGGAAATTGCTTTAAATGGCATTTTTATTTTCTTTGATTTTTTATGTATGTGACTCTGCTTCTCCACACATACTGTGTCCGTCCTCTGATTTGCTGAGTAGGTCCTGCACAGATGCTTGAATAGTTCTTTTCTGTAACTGTCTTCTGTTTACGATGCCAGATAGGCTTCAGCCAAATGTCTTCAATTGAGAGCAATCAGGCGAAGACAAAACAGCATGCCTGAGACGATGGTTATTTCTTCGTAAAACTCTAAAGCGCAGAGAATTTTGCGTTGCCCTTGCTCCTGTCCCAGTGTGTACAATAGGCTGTTAATCTGTTTGTGATGAGATTGTCCTTTCTGGCCTGTGATTGAAGGGCATTGCAAAGTTTCCAGTCGTGGCACTAAAAAAACAAAAGCTTTTCATAAAAAAGAGTCAAAAGGACCAAATCAATCAGCATCATTCTGGGCGACGAAGGTCAACTTAGGTCCAAGTCGCAGAATCACAGCAGTAGCAGCAGGCAGATTGCTGCTGCTCTCTACAGTGCTGAGTGGGGGTTCTTCAGAAAAATTGAGCCTCTCTGCTCAATATCCTGCTGTCAGAGATCTTAACCTTCATGTTTTGTTGAGACTGCCCTCGTGTCTTCATGCCTTCCTAATAAACTGTCTACTACCCAAGTGCTATGAGTATAAATAACAATGATCATTTAAAAATGAACCTAATTTTCCCTTTAAAACGTTTTTAGACTGCAAATAATCAAAGCTAAAGAATTTGTTTATTTTCAGGAGAGGACCCCGAAAAAGACGCTGCATATCATTTACTTGATTTAATAGTGTACATAATTTTCCCATGAATAAAATATCAACAGCTTATTGGCAAAAGTGAAATAAACAAACGGAAACACACACTTTTGTTGATGTTAGATATTTTATGCATGTGGCAACGATGCACAAATGTGAATCAAGGAAATTGAGTTTGTATATACAGTATATAACTATATATCAGGCTTATAAAACCATGTTAAGTATCTTTTCAAGCTGCTGAAGCTGCTCTGGGATCTCCAGCACCCCAAGCTTGATATTAGAGTTAACGGCCCAAGCTGAAAATCTGATTTTGCTCTCTTTGCATCTGACTTTTGATGTGGATACGCATGCTCTTTTTGACTGTTCACCTCTTCTTAACTTTCCTGACGTTTACCTTCATTGTTTTTGTCATTTTGGACACATTTGAGTGGTGCTGGTGAGAAGGGCATCCTCCTCTGGCAGTCCTTTCCTCCTGGTGGCTCCCACCCAAAAAGCACAGGTGTCTCTGTACTTATCCAGATGGCCTTGCTGCTGACTATAAAGCCCGGATATCAGACAAGCGGCGGTTTAGGTGTGGGTCACACTTCTATCATATAATTACACTCATTAAAGTTTGTTCATATTTCATTGTGTGTACAGTTTTACAGTGCATAATAAACCTGTACACCAAGCTGCCAGTTTTCTCCATAAAGCCAGCTTGTGCTTACACTAAATGGTCATTTTATCACAAATGCCTTCCATATAGAACAAACTGTATTAATAAAAGATCTCAAGATTCGTCCAGGTGAGTAACAATGAGCAGAAGTGAGAGACATAAGGCACTAACCACTTATAAATTAAATGCAAAGTTCAAGATTTCTAGAAGTTGTTCTGCACTCTAATGTCATATGCAAGACTGATGAATGAATGAGATTTTCAAATTTGACTTTTCATCATGGGTGATCATCGCCTGTCAAGGATCAGTGAGGAGTTCCTTGTCAGTCATCTGATAGTTATCCATTTATACAAATATCCTGTTAAAGGTCGATGGTAAATTGACCAGATAGTGTATATACATAAATATATACGTATGCTATATGGGCAAAATTATTTTTCAGGGTTTGGGCTAGGCCCCTTACTTCTTGTCCAGCATCAGTGCCTGATCTCATAAATGTTCTACAGAATGAATGGGCAAAAATTCCCACAGAAACTCTCCAAAACCTTGTGCAAAGCCTTGGAATGGAAGCTGTTATTGCTAAAGGGGGGACTCCATATTAAAGTCCATCCATCCATCTTCTACCCCTTTATCCCGCACTCGGGGTCGGGGGTGGACTGGAGCCTATCCCAGCTGCTATGGGCGAAGGCGGGGTACACCCTGGACAGTCGCCAGCATGTCGCAGCGCCACATACAGAGACAGACAACCATCCATGCTCACATTCACACCTAGGGGCAATTTAGTGTGCTCAATCGGCCTGTCCCCAATGCATGCATGTTTTTGGCGGTGGGAGGAAAATGGAGCTCCCGGAGGAAACCCACGCGGCCACATGCAAACTCCACACAGAAAGACCCTGCGCCCAACCCGGGAGTCGAACCCAGGACCTTCTTGCTGTGAGGCAACAGCGCTAACCCCTGCACCACCGTGCCACCCCCGTATTAAAGTCTATGTGTTTAAATGCAATGTCATTAAAGTCCCTGTTGGCGTAATGGTCAGGCATCCTAATACTTTTGTCCATATAGTGTGCAAACATATGTACAACGGCTCTGGACAATGGAACACTTCACAAGACGTGCCGTTTTAGAGATGCTTTGACCCAGTCAACCAGGCATACCAGTTTATCTCTCATCAAAGTCGCCCAGATCCTGCCCATTTCTCCTGCTTCCAAAACATCAGCTGAGTGAACTGACCGTTCTCTTGCTGCCTAATATCCCACCCGCTGATCGGTGCCTTTGTAACAGGAAAATCAATGTTATTCACCGGTCAGTGGTTTTATTGTTGTCAGTGTGATCAGTCTGTAGGTGACATATTAAATGACAGGTAACATCTTAAAGGTTTTACAAGTCTCTGGAAATCTACTAGAAGGATGAAGTGCCATCTTTCCAAAATTATTTCTTTATCTGGTGTGCTGATGATGGTGGTAGAAAGAGACCACTCCCATCAGGAAAAAAACAATAGCATAAAGGTGATCAGACAGAATAACACTGACCCTTTTCTTTATGTGGACCCAAACCATGCTAGCAAAATGCCCCCCCACAGCATAGCAAAGACCCCTTCACTGTAGGAGTTAAGCATTCGTGTATGATGTGCTCTCTTGGTGTGCCAGACAGGCACCCACCTTTGCACAATAAAAAAAATGGTTCATCTGAGCATGACACTTGTTTTTCTCAAATACACATTCGTATTTGTAATGAGTGGTTTGTGTACTGCAACTGTACTGTAGCTGCCAGACATACTGTTCTTGCAGACACAGTGTGATGATGTCCTGGTTGAATATTCTAAGGAAGATTGTCTTCTGTTGTCCTTACATATCATCCTAATGCACATGCAGCTCAGTCACTAAATGCCTGCTTTCCACTACAAATTCTAACCATAATTACTGTTTTCTTCCCCGCAGATCTGTGTATATGTCACTTTAGTCACTGTTCTTACATAAGCGCTAGCCAGAGTCGTCTCAAGCTCCTGACGTCCAGTAATAAACAGAGTTAGATTTTTATCCACAATGAAGGTCAAGTGGCTCTTTTCAACATTTTAACACATGCCACAGAGCATGGTAGGATGTTAAGTGTTTTATTGTTATATGCAGTACACTCGTCTGGATGTATCTGCACTTATGTTTCTCTACTCAGTTATTCAGTTTTTCCAGGAATTTGATAGCCATCACTACACTTCAGATATTGCCCACTGATAAATAGCTAGAGCATAAATAACACAAGAGGTGCAGTTATCCTCTGGTTTGTGTAACAAGTGTTTCTAAGTCAATTAGGTGTACAAACATGCAGTCATTTTTCATGAATTTTTGTAGAAGGCATACATTTGACACCCCCTCCTTTCATCCTGTTCAAGTGCCCTCTCTCGCATCTCAATGAAAGTATTGATGTTCTTCTTATTGATGCACTAAACCCATACCTAAGTCCACACCTGGAGAGCTCTTGAAGGAATAACACCTGGAGGGGAGCCTGCCTTGACTTGGCACTCCACTTGATCTTTTAATCTTCCGCCAGTTCTTAATTAATGTTTACCAAACCACAAGCCCTTTCTTCATCGCGTATCAGGTCTTGCATCTATTCCTCTCTCCACTAGTCATTACTGCGTGACTAGTGTGAAATACTATAAAGGGGGGGCTCTATGAGCTCTGCAAAGATTTCAGTATAATTTTATTATAATGACAAATAAATGCCACTTCAGCTAAGAAATGACTGGAAATGTTCCTCTCTGTTGATTCCACAGTTTCACATATGACTCAAACTGTGTTCTTTTGGCAGTGTTTTGTTGTGCATGGTGGCAGTGTTCCACCTCTAGAGGAGTTTCGCTGCATCATGGTGTTACAGGCTTGTATGTTATGGAACTGTTCTGGGTGAAAATATAAGTTATACTGTGAACAAGCCTCTGGTAGAGCGCACTGCCATGCATTGTTAAAGTACAAAGTACAACACAGTCTGTAATAGAGTCACAGTAGAAGAAAGACATAAAGAGGAGCCTGCAAGCGAGACCATAACATAATCATTATTCTTACCTGTAGATCCAGTTCAGCATCCTCCAGGTGTGTTATTACTGGCAAACTGCAGACTCTGCTCCAGCCATGTTACTGCTCACTAAGGTAAACAAGCAGAAGTGAGGGGGGTGATGGGAGTGTTTATAGGCAAGCTGGTCTCATGGGAACTGCCTGTAAGGGTTACACTGAGGTACAGCGAGGAACAGTCTGGTACTGCGATGAGCCCAGCAAACCATTAGCATTGTTGATGTGAAAGCAAGGTTTCGTTTGAAGTCTGTCCTGATCTGAAGCAAACATTCATCCTTGCTGTTGACTGAAAGCACATCCTTGGCTTGATAGATTGAAACTGACTGAATCAGCACCTACTGACCCTCTAGTGTCAAACATGGATGAACTCCAGTTAAAGCATAGAGGGACTTTGAGCTGAAACTGTGATTCAAAAGCAGAAGTTAGATTAAATCGAATCTTGTATCTCATCCCACATTCAACCAGTGTTTAAACCATGTGTCCTAGGTATTAAAGGATTTTAAAACAAGTGATTTTAAAGATTATACAGTTTCATTACCAGCTATATTGGTAAATACCTGCTAAAATAATAATTTACAATCTTAAAAATAAGGGTGCCATTATGATGAGATTTGGTGAAGAATTAAAAAAGCTACAGAATGTAAAGGTTCTACACCAATGTTTAAGTCCTCTTTGGAGAAATATACAGTTATATGCAAGTGCAAGTTGGAGAACCTAAGTTAACTTACATGCTGTGCTGATTTTCTGCAAATAATTGATCGTATCCTTTACATTAAGCAAACTCTGTTTTTGCAAATTTTAGTGCACCATTTCTGTTTGTTTTAGTTTGAGTTGTATTTGCTGAGTTTAACCTAGTGGGAAAAAAGAAAGCTTAAAATATTAAATGTACCATTTTATTATTTTTTTTTTTCCGTTGAGCAGAAACGTGTTCTTAGTGTACCTTTGTGCACTTATTTTCACTTCTTCACTTCATCCACAAAATCTAATTTGACCAGAGGTGCACAGACGTTTGGATACGACTGTATTTTGAGCACACAATACTGGATTTATCATCAGTGCCTGCTGAATACAGCAGACGACACTATCTTTTCTGTGTTGATAACATTGCTTTTTATCTGTGTAGTACAAAGAATTGAACTGTGACAGCTTGGCCATGCTCAGGGCCACTGCAGTGTGTCTCTTAACTCAACCATCGACTCATGTCTGCTCTCTGACATCCCATTTACTATAATGCACAATTTAAACCCCAATAAAACAGATATTACAGTGCATCTTATCTAACCAATGCCCTGAAGGGGTTTGTGTGCATGTGTGTGTTTGTGTGTGTGTGTGTGTATGGGTGTGAATGTGTGCATGCAGTAAGTTACTAATGCATGATGATAGATTTGCTCTGCAATTCCACCCGAGCGAGATGAAGAGCCCATCAGGGGCTTATTCGCAGTCTGCGCTGATAGTTCAGCTGATTAAGAAGCAATCCGGCCTTTCCACAGCTGAGAGGACAGACACGCCTCTCCTTCACCCACTCTGTCTCTGGAGTAATCACAAATTATACTGTATATCTAATATGGGTGCAAGAAGAGGGAGTAGAGCCTCCAATATCTGTCCAATTTGACGATTTTTTCTTCATTTCTTGCTGTTAACAAAAAAGAAAAGACGATGGTTTGAAATTGGTCTGAAAAGGCAATGGACAGAACAGATTTGGCCATGAACAGATTTCCCAATGGACAGATTCACTTGAATGTTGTTTGGATTCGGCATGGGTAAAGTGCAGCAATGGGTCATTCATAGATTCCTTCATAATATCTCCAGCAGAACAGCAGATGATACAGAAAGGGAGAAACGACAGACCTTATTAGAAATATTAGATTGTGTAAAACGTTACTGAGTGACTTAAAGCAGTTAAAATTTAATGTCAAACTTCTTGAGATGCCAGTTTTATGTACTGCATCTTGACCTAATTGGATTCGACGCCGCCATTAACCTCCCTACGAGACTGGCTGTGTATCTATTGCTGCATGCAGTAATCTAAAACAGCACACGGTCACTAATCAACTTGGGGTAGTCTACTTTTCTGAAATGCATTTTAGCTCTAATTGAACACTAAGTGTTGACATATTACTCACCAATAACTTCTTTTAATCGACAATTTTTAGTTGCCTGTTTGGATATTTGTGCACATACTGGAAAGTACGAAATAAGACCACTTCAATGACTATTTTACTGGTCCCTGGAAATAAGCACAGAGGATAATTGTTGAAACAGCCTGTTTATGCTGTTCATATAGAGAGAAATTGTAAAAGGAAATTTTATTTGTTTTGCGTGATGGTGGCCAACCAGTTCTATATTTTTTTAAATAAAATGAAAGCTAATATGTTTGATTTTATAATAGAGTATATATTAAAATGAAGGTGCTGTTATTGAGCAGCCCATTAGCCTAGGGCTTGGCACCAATATGCAAAATGTTTTTGTTGCTGTGGACGCTGTTTTTAACCTTTTCTTCAGTTTGTTTGCCAAGTCCACCCACTACTTAGGTGTGTCCCATGATGATACCAAGATAATGAGGTGAAACATTCCAGAGAAAAGGATGGGCCACCCTTCTTGCCCAGGGTAAGCTACGCCATTTCTGCTGCCTTGGAGACTTGCTTACGAATGGCTGTGGCGTCACCGGGGACCGAACAATAGAACAATCAGCCGGGACCCTGCAATAGCTTGTAAAAGTGGTGTTTAATGGAACCGCTTTTATAGGGAAAAATCATAAATGTAAGATTTCTCAAGCCCCAGGGGGGGGGTCCAAGTCCCTTTCTGGGCAGCTTGCCCCAGTCTCTTTTGGGGCAAAAGTCCTGGCTGCAGGTGGGGGGGCCTTGCCTGTGCTCGCAGGGCGTTGGGGCGCACATCCCTCACTGCGCCCCAACAC
>JBBIGA010000018.1:11807057-11828030 GCA_037576975.1 Alestes dentex
CTCTCTCTCTCTCTCTCTCTCTCACACACACACACACACACACACACACACACACACACACACACACACACAGAGAGAAAACTGTACAGTCAATCCTGAAAAAACTGTTCAGGCTTTAAAGGGCCCATATGTAAAACCAAATATAACAATCTTAAATATTGTTAAGGTTAAAACTTGAATGATTCGGTTCACAGTCTATACAGTTTGTATATGGAAACTAAGCAGCAAAAACATATTTGAAATTGAATTAATTGTGTTTGTAATGTCGAGAAAGCCAACACATTAAAATATCTGCCTATTCATCTTGTCGAAGATTAGCCCTGCCCATTCAGGAGTGGAGTGTTTCAGCACTGCCTGCTTTTTGAATGAGGTGGAAAACAGGGCACTGTAAAAAAGACACACACATATACACAAAACATATATATATATATACACACACACATATACATATATGAACACACCACAGCACACAGTGTGAACAACACGAAATTCCATGTCTGCATTTAACCCATTCTCCAACTGAAGCATCCAGGGAGCAGTGTGTGAGGACAGTACGTTGCTCAGGGTACCTCAGAGGTGCCTCTTGGGAATCGAACCCGCGACTTCCTGACTGCACGGCGAGCGGCTTAACCACTAGGCTACCAGCTACCCTGCAAGCGGAGCGGCTCGAAGGGCCTCTTCTGTGCTTCATACTCTGCATGGCGATCAGGATGTTTTGATTTTATATCATAAATTAATCCCGACGTTGAGACAAACAGCTTTTCGCGTGTCTTTCTTAGAAATATAGAAATGTGCCCACAGGGCTGACATGCGCGTGCAGGCTGTGGTTGCGTCATCTGCGTCATCATTGCGTCATCGCTGTTTCGGTCGCGTTCCAAAAAAATGTCGGCCGAAACGGAAAATGCATTTTTTCTTCCATTTTCGGGCCGAAATTTCAGTGGCATATATATATATATATATATATATACAGTGAGTGTTTGATGTATTTGGTTTAGGTTTTAAACTCTGGTGTTTACACATTTTAAAAGCGTTCTCACTCTCACTAACCACCCACACCTAGTGGCAATGGTTTGGAAGCAATGGATAATGAATGAGCTTGTTACAGCTCCGCCTTTAGAGGCAGCAAATTTCCCATGTGTAACACCGAACTGCTTATCAAACAGACGTTAGGAACGGAGCTGCAGAGGAATACCAGCTTCTAAAACCCCGGCAGCAAAATCAGAGCACTGTCTCTCCGCTGCTCCCATTAATCAGATGCACCTTTGTGTAAAAGAGTAGATACAAGACTTCCAAATTCTATTAAGTAGTCTTTAATGACCTATTTCATTTTCATAGTTTTGAATGGTTATAGTGCTCGAACGATCTATATGGTCATTAGTTTGCAGCTGTGATCACGGCTCATTCCCTCAGAACGCAAGTCGACACAGCAGTCAGAGAAAGACCCATTTAGTAAAATGGAAAGCAGAGAAGTAGAAAGAAAGTAATTTTCAGTCTGGAATAGACCCTGCAATTGAACAGATGAACTGCTTTATAGGCTCGCCAATACAAAAAAACCCAACATCTTATTACTAAGAAGTGCATCGTGCGTCACTTTCTTAACAAAGAGGTGGTATACTGAATATAGATGAGTAGCACTTTCCTTTCACTCCGGTTTGTCAGTTTGGGGCAGGTAGATGCTGGGATGATTGAAGAAACGAAGAAAGTAAGCCTGCATAAAGCAGCCCACCACAAAGGCTTTGATTCATTTTTAAATTTGCCTAAAGTAGTAGGACGATTTCTCCAGGGTCTAAAATCATGTAAAAGCTCTTTCACCTTTTTCGTTCATTCTTTTCTTTTTTTTTTTTTTTTTGGCTGAACTGCATCATCTTGTTGACTGACTAATTCTAGCAGTATACAGGTTAGACCAAAATAAAAATAACAAAAGAAATGAAAAGACAAAATCATAGAAACATGTCAAACATCTTACAAAAACGAAGAGTGTGGCAATGAAACATTAGCTAGCTCTGAAGGTATAATGTTGGTCCATTTTTGCTAAGAACAGGTGCCTTTTGCTCATATTCTTACACTATCAGGAGAAAACAGTAAGTTTGATTGACTCTATAATAGCAACTTTAGTGACTAGTCCCCGTAGCAAATTATAGACATTTGTGTGAGGATATGAGTAGAAATCATCTGAATTTAGACTCGGCTAGAGAGTTATGCAATTATGATTTATAGTGTTGATTTTGATTTTGATATTATGATTTTGAGAACACATAAAACATTTATATTAGTTGTAGTACTGCGATACAAAATTTGTATCAAAAAGCAGGTAGTGTGTACCAGACACTGCAGGTACTTATATTTCTTTATTTATTTTTTTTGTACCAACTCTGTGACCATGACTTCTTTTGCATTTATGGGAAATGCAATTGGTGTTTCTGGGTAAGTCTACCTCCTAAACTTCCACCCCACGCACCACCAAGCTGTCAGTTGAGATTGATGGAAACAGCCTGCCTCACTAATGCTCCTACCACCATAACAGATAGAGGAGAGAGAAAGTGTGTGTGTGTGTTTGTGAGTCTAAAGCAGGGATGAGCACAGTTTGCTAATGCCAGCACTAGGTGTGCTTGAGCATGGAGCACTTGCAAACTGTGCAAGACCCTCCACCGGCCTAAAGCCCTCTTACTCCAGAAGGTGTAGTTTTGGTAATCAGTGCAGACCTCCAGTTTTGCCACCCACTGTGCATTTGAATACAAGTGGAGAATGTTCAAGGGCTCAGAGCTTAGTGAAATCCCTGCGCTGTTCAAGTCAGGCTGAGATCAGACTCCACGCTTCTGCCCATCCACACTGACCAATATATCACTGCACAATACTGCTGAGCACCACTTTACTCTACTGTATATATTCCTATGATATATACCGTGTAGATATCCTCAATCAACATCTTACTTGGACCTCAACTCACTGCTTAATTTATACCTTTATATTTAATATTGCTATATTAATGATTTTCATTAGACCTAGTTTTAAACCTGTTTTTTGGGGGGTTTTTCTCTACACAATGCACGTCTGCTGGTTTGCTTCAAACGTTATCTCACTGTACTTATAGTTACAATAAAGGCATTTGTCTGTCTGTCTGTCTGTCTCTCTATCTATCTGTCTCTCTATCTATCCATCCATCCGTCCATCCATCCATCCATAAATCAATCAAATAAAGACGAAACCAGTGCAGTGCAATGCACAGACAAAATTCAAAAGTAAGATACAGGCATGTGAGCCTGATGCTCATGGATCAAGGTTGCCTTG
Organism: Alestes dentex; assembly: GCA_037576975.1. Classification (NCBI taxonomy): domain Eukaryota; kingdom Metazoa; phylum Chordata; class Actinopteri; order Characiformes; family Alestidae; genus Alestes; species Alestes dentex. Next base: position 11,810,346 of record JBBIGA010000018.1, read on the forward strand.
CAGGTGTTTCATTTGTGAGTTCAGGCCAGGTTATATTACACAACATAACACAATGTACATTTTAATATCACCTTAACAAAAGAACCTGTGTTTTATCAAGGCTAAATGTGGCATCTGGAATCAAAGCCCTGCCATGTGCATGGACGGTGGATCATGAACAGCATCCTAAGTGCTAGGAGAATGAGAGACAGTCAGCAAGAGGCTTTTTGGACCTATCACATTAGATACACCACCAGCATACTGAACCATCTCTTCGCTGAGTGTACGTATATGTGACCTTCTCTTCCACTTTAATCAGTACGTGGAATCTTGGTACAACGAATGGCATTTGATGTACCAACCTAGCAATCCCTCAAATATCGAAAGAAACATCAACAAGGACTGCTGCTAAAAGCTTATTTATAGCTTCTTATCCAAGCATTGGGATATGTACAATAAAGGCCATTATATTTTATATGCAAGAATGCAAGTTAACCTGAATTGTCACGCTATGGTAAAATGGATGTTCCTTTTAAAAAGCTAGCTGTAAGGTTTACATATCCTCTTTGTCAGACTGTCTAATATTCATGCAGTATCAGTATATTGGTATTAATCTGCAATCAAAACACTCAAATTCAGGCCTAATTACAAGTTGAATGTTGAATACGAAGCCTTGGTGTATAGTAAAATGACAGGTTCCTAAAATTCATGCTTTTTATGCAAAGTACCAGCATTGTTATAGCACAAGCTGAAATGCAAAGACTACCTAAGGAATGAAGGATGTAACAGGACTATGTAACTGAATTAGTTTGGCAAGTTAGAAAAACGATATTGACTGCAGTAGTTTTGGATTAACACAGCAATCTCCACAAATTTCCAGTGTGCCTAATCCCCAACCTCATCAAGACTACCCCGCATCTGCTGCTCCTCTCAATGAGCGGAGAGCCCTAAGACGATTCTGTGACCTTTTACAGAGGAACTGTTCACCCAGAGGCAGCAGACTGTCCTGAGGGAAAGCCACAGACCAGAGAGAGAGGGAACGAGTGGATTTCAATAATGTTTAGTCATTCAGGGGAGCTTATAAAACAGCAAACAAACACACACACACACATACACACAGCACCGAGTGTCAGTAACTGAACAGTGATATCATTTTGGTCATCTAGGCTCTGTACTTCAGCATATTGGATTGGGAATGAAGTAATGACTGTGAGGTTGAAGTGCAGACTGTCTGACTGAGGTTGAAGTGCAGCATTTGATGGTATTTAAATCTACGCTGGGTGAACCTCCAAGGCTTTTCTTTAATAGTCCTTGCATTTCAGTGGTCCCCTGATACACATTGTTTCATGGATCCTTTGTTCTCCACACTTGGCTCATTCATCACTCTGGTTCAGAACTTCACAGCTTTTTTTTTTTTTTTTATCAAACTGTAACCTGGCCTTTAAAAAACAACAACTTTTCTGCTTCCAACTCTGTTCGGGAACATAAGCAACTCTTGACCTTTTGTTAGCTCTCTTGTGAAATAATAAACAAGCCAAGTAACAACCGAGCAACTGACAAGTCATGGATAGATAGGGCTGCAATACTTATGTGATTTAACCAGTGTAGATGTAAAGACCCCTGAATTAAAGTTGACTTTTTTTTTCCGTTTAATGGAGTCATTGTTTCATTTCAAATTCAACAGAGTACAGAGCCAAGCCAACAAAAGCTGTCACTGTCTACTTATTTGTGAAATGGGCTCTTCATACAACGCATATCCACACGTGTACATACAACTGAAACACACTTAAGCCTACAACGACACTGTAACCTCTGCATTTTTTTAAACCCAGGGTATGTGTGAGTATGTTCTTTTACAGAACAAATCAAATAAATTGTTTGTCTCTAATGTTTAGAGCATTTGACTAACGAGATTAGAAGGTTCAAATAAATCATATAAAGTCAAAACAGACTAGGCCAAGGGCTGGGATTACTGCTGCCTTTATTTGTGTCCTTTATGGGTCAGTCACTGCTGTCTGTCCAGAACGCTACAAAGGAAGAGAGAGAATAAATGTTTGCTCTCAACAATGTAAATGCAGAGGTGCTGGGAGAGTCTCTTGATATTAGCTCATGAATAAACCATAAATCAATGAGCTAAAATAATCAGCTAGTTTATTATATGAATTTTGATAGGCTTGTAACTGAAGGTTTTAGAAATGACAAAAGGAAGCAAAAGTCATCTAGGCTACCGTCATTATTGCTTGAAGAAAGCAGAGCTGTGACAAACTGGGACAAAGAAAATCCTCAACGTGATTTAATGTGTTTGATCATGATTAATTATCAGAAAAAGCTGTTCAATCCCAAAGAGGCTGATATATGGTGCACACAGTTCATCAGTTAAAGCTAGTCAGCTAATGGCTGATGGAAGACAAGCCAGCCCTGTAGTCATAGTGCGGTCCCTAGGGCCTATTTCTCAGAATGGAGCAGTCTTAGGCCCTCTCTCTGTGAAGGGTCCAGTCTGGAATGGGGAAGATCTAGAAACACTGTGCAGTCCACATTGGCATATCAATAGTCCATACTAAAAGGCTCCAGCTGGTAGAGTATGTCTGTTATTCCCTGCAGACTCTCCTTTGTTCCCAAGCAGAGAGAGGGCCTCGGTGGATCCGGAAATTTCGGAATCCTGGCCAAGAGCCAGTCCAGGGGAAGGATAATCCACACCACCCTCCTGCTCCTCCCCTGGCCCACCCACGGCAGCAGCAGCAGCCGCGGCACATTCCTCCTTAAAGATTCGGTCATGCTCCTGTTTCAGCTCTTGGTAGGAGCGCGAGAACATGTGAAAGATAGAGGTCGCTGGGAAGGCCATGATGAGGATACCACTCAAGATGCTGCTGAGCGCCACCACCTGGCCGGGAATGCTGCGTGGCACCATGTCGCCGTAGCCCACCGTGGTCATTGAGATGATGGCCCACCAATAGGAGGCAGGGATACTACTGAAGTCCTGTGCTCCTGTCAACTCGCTCTCGGCCAGGTGCACAAGCGGCGAGAAAAGAGTCACGGCTACACATAAGAAGAGCAGCAGCAGGCCAAACTCGCGTGTGCTCCTTCGCACGGTCAGCCCCAGTGTCTGCAGGCCCAGTGAGTGACGTGCCAGCCGCATCACATACAGGATGCGCAGTGCTCGCAAGATGCGAAGAACCAGGCCCAGCTTATCCAGGTAGCCTTTACCCCCAGACGGACGCTCATGTTCCAGCCCAGGGTCCTCCTCCTCCACAACCAGGGACACATAGTAGGGCAGAATGGCCATGGCATCAATGATGTTTAGGGGTCCTCGCACAAATTCCAGCTTGCTGCGTGCCTGGATGAAGCGCAGCACGAACTCCAGTGAGAACCAGGCCACGCACACCGTCTCCACGATGAACATGTGGTAGCACTTCTGAGAACACTCGCCCTGTGAAGTGGCAGAGAGAGAGAGGGAGGTTTAATTCCTAATGATTTCATCTTCGCTAAATTGTGTTTTAGTTACCTTCAGACCAACTATCTGAAAAGGGTAGTACCACATTTGAATGTAAATGAGAGAGAGAGAGCGGCAAAGGGGATTTGGAAGGAGAGATAACATTTACACAAAAAAGACCGAGGTCAATCAGGAAAGGGAGGGGGGTCACTGATGGGACAGAATGGAAGAATGGGGGAGATAAGGCGAGGGCATAAGATAGGCATCACATCATTAATAAAAATCCTCTGTTTACTTTTGGTATTCAAGTCACATAAGCAGATAAGTCTAGTCGAATCAATTAATTACCCTGGGTCAAAGGTCCATCCGCCTTGCTGGGGGAGAGAACACTGAAGACAAACAGACAACTGTGCCCTCTAACTGCCCTCACCATAGAAAGCCAATTAAACACTGGAATGCTAACCCACTGCACTACGTCAGAAACTGCCCTTCTCTTCCCCAGCACCCATCCCTCAACAGACTCTCATCTCTCCCTCCTCGCCACTCCATCACTTCTCCCTCTCTGATCCCTCCATCACAATAGGTGCTCTCTCATTTCTTTACTGTGCGGTTTTGCCGCAGGTAATATCATTCCTCTTAAACATGCACGTATGTTCTCTTCTCTACAACTCTTTATCATTCATGTATGACAGTTAAAGCTTTGGTTTTTAGTGTCATGACTCATACTGTCAATATGTGTTCAGCACACTGGAGAATTTTAGTATTTGTACTGTTCATGCTAAACCACACAGCTCTTTCTTCATGTACAGACTATCAGGTATTCTATCATTTGAAGCTTTCTACTGGAAGCCTCTTTGGCCTCTTCCAGTAGATCTTTCCCCCCCATTCATTTATTTATTTCTCATTTCTTTCTGCAGCACTCCAGAAGTAAATGTGACTGGTGATCAGAACATTATGCATGTGAAAAAGGGCAAACACCTCCCACTTGTCGGGCTAATTTTCAATTTCTCAGCACTAATGCACTAAGAGCGACCTTATCTTTGTGACTGCTGCTGCAAGAAATGTCAATGACATCTCATTCCACCCACGAGAATCAATCAACTGCCACCTCAACCACTGCAGTGCCGAAAGACTGCAAAACTTCCAGACTCTCAGCAAACTGCTGACTTTATTACTACGGTATTATCTTCCAGTGTCCGATTTTGCAATGAATGTTACTACAGAGCAGTGCACCGAGAGAACAGTAGAAATGTGTAGAATGATGTTCAAAAAACAGAGGGGCCTTACTAAGATGAAAAGTGTCATACAACTGCAATATCAATGCCAGTAGCCAGGGGAAATGTGTGTGGTGAGATCCAGTGAAGGGTACAGCATGAGAGAGTTCCACTGCAGAACTGTCATCTAAATGGATGTGAACTTGGGCTAATGATGTGTGTGGACTGGTCCGCAAACGTGACTGTAGAGTGAGGTGGAGTTTTGCAGTGGGCTGAATAATTGAAAGAGTGCTGCTATTCAGGAGCATATGCTGTCTTTTTCCGCTGACAATCAGATCTGCTCTTTTCATCAGCCCATTCTCTGCACCACAATCCGCTAAATAATGACTCAATCAGTCATGGGAGAAAGCACACATACTGGTAGTTACGGAGACAAAGGGTAAATATTTAAACATACACACATGCACATTATGTCAAAGATATTACCAGTGACAAAGGCACTAATTCTGCAAGTCTCCTTTCTAAAAGCCAGAGAGCGAGAACGATTCCTCAGGTACCCTGCAGAGGTGAGTTATCTCTGTTTGACCATGTACCATTTCCTTATGGTCACAATGTGATTCTGCATGCTAAAATAACTCAGCAGATCAGTAGATGACTGCTGGCCATCAATGCAATGTGCTGGTTTGCTCTTTTTATGTCATTACAGTGTGTGCATGTAAGTATGAGATAGAGAGAAAGAGAGAGGGAGGCACAGTAGATCACAGAGCACACAGACAGTGCAAACCTCTATCTTCTTGCCCTTCTATGATGTTTTACAGCCTGTGGCTTTATATAAAGTAGAATATAGACAATGGCCTTCTCCCAGCATGATCATACATGCGTTGGAAAAATTGCTATGATGTGTTCTCTTTTGAACACCAAAAAAAATGTTTTTTTAAATAAAAATGACAAAATAAGCCGCCTCACAATGCACCAAAACATCAAAAGATGGAAATGCAAAGATGCTTATGCACACGTACGCCCGTAGTACAGCAGTGACATTGGTATGTACTCTGTGGCAAGATTACCAGTCTTTTCTACTGCAGTCCTCATTCAAACACTGCACCATTATTTTCAGACTACAGTAGCATTATTAAGAACATGCCCCATCTGTCTCTTTCTCTCTCTGACATATCTCTCAATCATCTTTCATTGTCTATTATCCCAGCTCTCTCTCTCTCTCCATTTCTCTCTCTTTTTCCAAATATGTGCTTTTGAGCATTTTCTGGCATTGAGTCAATAGACCTGCGTCATTCAGATCAGTCCTAGAAAAGACCATAGGGAGGAAATTGTTTAAGTCAGCATAGTGCTTCACTTTGCCTGCTAATCCCCACACTCCCCTGAGAGCTGGTTGAAAGACATAAATGATAAAATAAGTGGAAAAAATATGTTCCAGGCAATCAGTCTGTGTGTCCGCAGTGTAGCGTTGTTAAGCCCATATTTGTCAATGACCTTGAGGTCATTAGTGTAGTTTTAGACACAGCAAGCACATCCAGGAACTCTAAGCCATCTGCCCACCTGCTCATGCTAAGAGACGTACATCAACCATGCTACGACGGTTACTCAGCTCTTTCACCGTCGCACATAAGCCTGTCGCACACACTGAACACACAAATTCTGCTGTGTCCCAAATTGAAAGCTTTAATCTGCATAATCCTTCAAACTACAGTTCCCTGAATTTGGTCCTTGAATGACTTTTGGTGAGCGAATAAAGCACCCCTCTGTCCACCAGACTAAAGTAAAAACAGTCAAGTCGGTGGAGCATCCGTGTTCAGGGTAGGCAAAGTACACGTACAGCCACTCAGACTGCCTTAGAATCTCGAACACACACATGGCCATCTCTCCACCTCTCCTGCCCCGAGAGTCTATTGAAACAGACTGAATCCCATCCCTGCTAACAGACGTGCTCTTTCCTCCGTAATGGAGAGTAATAGACAGACCCTGCCAAGGGGGAATGAAGGGATGAGAAACGAATGGGAAGAGAAAATGAGAGCAAGTTGATGTAGAAAGCATGCAGGCTTCTTTGCGACTGATGTATCTCCCTCATCTGTTCAATTACCCAGAGGGAACACTAAGCTGATTCCAGCTTTCACTGTCTGTGGCATCACATTAACATGCTTGTGCAATTGACAATCAAAACAAAGAAACATACAAATATAAAAAGGACATGCTTACAAGAAAGTGCACACACAGTTTGGCGTGACTCTTCTTCAGCACAAACAGAGTCGCACATAGTTGATGGACAGGGATGGAGGAGGCATGTGCCATTCCTCAGACAGTATAACTGCATGGTGGTGTACAGTTGGGTCTAGCAAAAAGCATGGCTGTGCTCTGCTGGGCTGCAGAATTGCATTATGATGAGTAGTTGTTTGTCTGTGTGTGTGTGTGTGTGTGTGTGTGTGTATGGGACTTTGCATGTGTTTATGTGTGTGTACTGCCTGGAGGCGGTGCTGCAAGGGTCTGTCTGCTGAGGAAAGCAGACCTCAGCTTTGAGGCCGATACAGCTGACTGGGCTCGAACACATTTTGCCTAGACACACTGTGCCCTCTCGCATACACTTACACACCCTCCTCGCATTTTCATAAAACTACACAAGGCAGACAAATCAGCCTTCGAAGCACAGAACACTCCCAGCAGCCTCAGACACCTGCCAGAAAGCAGGATCGGTAGCTTTCGGCTCAGTGCAGTCAGTTGGCCCTGATACCTGCATGCACAGACCCGCTGGAATGAGATGTCCATTTCAGTGTGCCCTTAAGGACACAGTACTGTAAATTCTGTCAGCAAAGTTATTTCCTTAGCTCAGCAGCAGCTGGTCAATGGTTCTGGCTTCTCCATGTGCCTGCCCAACTATCCATACTACAGAATATCACTATGCTGTTAGTATGCTGTTATCCAAATGTTTGGAACTACCTGTCACATCAATATTTTTTGTCCAATCACATATAATATTAAACTAGTCAATACAATTATTTTAAGAAGTTATTAGATGATAAATAATAAACTGTGTTTTCTATTATCTGCCTCAGTATTTGATTGTCACTGTCTGACACGAGCTGAATTCTATATACTAATTTTACTGTATTTATGCCTGATAGTATACAGCTTTTAGTCTACAGCTTCATTCATCATTCTGCATGCGTATATATGTATTGTTTGATGGATTCCTAGCTTCTCTTAATTTCCTTTATTTGCATTAAAATGGGCTTTGTATCATTGAAAACACTGATTGATAACTGCTGAATGTTAATTTATACACACAACACACAGTAAAAAATGGTGTTCTGATGTAAACAGATTTTTGTTATGTTAACTTTGAGTTTTTAATACTTTGTTAATGCAAAATATTAAAGCAGAAATATCCTTTTTTGTTCAAATATCATTTTTTTACAGTGCATATACTCAGACTTACTACAGTACATGGTAAGTCAGATTTTTCCTCCAAATCCAGATTGTCCCTAGAGTGCAAAGTGTTGTTTGGTCAAGCAGCACTTCTCCAGCACTTAAGCCCAGAGAGGCAGAGACACTGAACAGGCCCTGGATACCTCCCTGTCTGACCATAAACACCTTAGTGGAAAAAAGAAGTGAGAGATTACAGAATGGGTTTAGGCACTGCGTTCCCTGTGTGTGTGTGTGTGTGTGTGTGTGTGTGTCTTTGATAAAAAGAAAGTAAAGCAGCAAGAAAGTGTGAGGGTCAGAGCGATAGGGATATTGTGTTTCCCAGTATGTGGCTGTATGTGTACACAGAACACAAAAAAGAGAAACGGAGCAAAGAGGTGAGTGACTAAGGGGAGAGACGGAGGGGAGAGACACTCACCTTCACGCTAACTGAAGAATTTAAATAAACTTGTTTATGTCAATGTCTGTTACTCATGTCAAATTAACATACAAAAATTCAGAGGGGGATAAAGTCAGAGGACATTAAAATGCATCTTTAATTCTGTGAGACTGGTATTTTTGGCCTGGGCCCGCTGATGGATGATGCTGTTTACTTCAGAGCGTGCGTTCGGTGAAGGAATAATAAGTGTGTGGGATGAGGAGTAAAATATGTCTAGCAGTATCCTACAGTCCACCAAACCAGCCACCTGGACTCTTTAAGATAAACTCCAAATTGGCTAATGAGGCACCAAATGCCTCTGTGCCCTCAAATAGCCGCTGTCAGTGAGAAAGAATGCTGCCTTGGAGTTCGTACAATGTGGAGACTTGGCAGGACGACGTTGTCATTTCAGGAGCCTGAAAGTGTGCTGATGTTTGTGTTCAAACTAAAGAACAGCACAAAGCAATGCCTGGAGCTGACATCGTCATCATGTTGCAAAAGTTACAAAACATCAAGCGCAGTACTGTTCTTTTATATTCAAAAGGGAACGTATCAGTAGGGACGCAAGGTCAGAATCAGCATTTTTGTCTTAACATGAAACCAGCCAACTTATTATCATTATCTTGGCCAGGAAACAATACAATCTGCATACAATCTGCATCTGAATGCTGCCACTACACTAAAATCTTTTATCATTTCTGTGCATGCCCCATTGTCTATACAGCCAGTTGCTGCTTACTTTTGATGTAGCATTTTGTTTGAATTCATATTATTAGAATATGCCACTGATTTTTCATTTAAGAATTTTAAGAAGGCCCTGGGTTTGATTCCTGACTGGGGAGGCTGGGGGTCTTTTCTGTGTGGAGTTTGCATGCTCTCCCTGGGTCTCTGTGGGTTTCTGCTGGGAACTCAGGTTTCCTCCCACAGTCCAAAGACATGCACAGTATTCAAATTGGAGATGCTAAATTGCCTCTAGGTGTAAATGCATTTGTCTGTGTATCTCCCCTGCAACAGACTGGCAATTTGTCCAGTGTGTTTCTCCATTTTTCATCTAATGGCTGCTGGGGTAAATGGTTCAAAGAATGAATGTTTTATGACTTTGGCAAATAGACAGTACAGGAACTGTCCTAGTGCATTTCACTCTCTTATTTAACCCATATAATGTGAGCTTTGGGTTTAAAAATGCTAATAAAAATTGACAGGTAAGAAATCAGAATTGGGATCAGTCACGAAAGTTCATAACTGGTTCATCCCTAGTTATTAATGCAGACTTTCTGTCTAGTCTATGTGCAAAAGCTCCACATGATTGTAATGATTTCTACTCCACTACTCATGTCATTTATTCATTTATTTATATTTCTCCCCATTCAATTCTGGACTTTTAAGTTACAGGTTAAATCGACTATAGGCTACTCCCACTGTACTGCCCTGCGGTCTGTTATTTTACACAATGTGTTATTTTTGTCCAAGCTCTGATGGGTCTTCTGTTTGCTCCTTTAGTTTACAGTACCACAAGCCCTGCTGGTTTCTGTAAGATACGTGGGTTTCCTGGTTAAGCCTAACAATGTCAGATGGCTGACTTCAGAACGTTAATTGAAATTCATTTCATGTTTACTGGTTTCAGGACATTAATTGGCATTCGACTCATGGGGGGGATATATTTTTAATTAAATACATCCCACACACATACACCCACACACACCCCACTTTAGCAGCACTACTAAGTATAGTATGCGTGTTCCTCGATTGAAAGAGGGAGCACATGCAGGACGCTCCTGGCATGCTAACGCCGTCAGCTTGGAGTCCTCTTTGCCGTACTTCAAACGGGGCAGAATTTACATCCACAGCCAGAGAAAGGAGAGGAGAAGGGGGAGTAGCAGCAAGAGCATTGAAAAGAAGAAGAGGGAAAATACGGTGAGAACAGCACGGGTCAATGAAGAGAAGATCCCACAAGAGATGAAAGGCCAAAGAGCAATTGTGCTAGAGAATATGAAATGAGAAGACAAATGAAGGCAAAATAAAAATGGATCAAAATAAGCAAAGAGTTTCAAACTAGGAAGTGGTGGGGTAAGACAGGCACGAAGCAAAAATGAAAGAAAAAAAAAAAACAAAAAGAAGGATGGAATAGAGAAAACAATCCACTCGTAAAAGGTCATTCCACTACTACTGATTGCTCCTCGTCTATCTCACCTAAGCCACATATGTCATGCATACAGATTTTAAAACAATCCCGCAGGACAGCCCTTTAAGCCCTAACACCTTATCTGAGAGGCTCAGGACAAACCAACCCAGCCTCTGCGCAGGTGTGCCACACTATTTCTGTCTTTGAGTGTTTAAAATTTGAACAGCACTGCAGACTGTGGCTGCCCTACGCAAGCTTTTCAAATGGCTTTGATTAATGCCCAGGGAAGTCATTAAAGAGCAAATATAATCCTATTCAAAGCACAGCTACATCTGAATAGGAAAAGAAGAAAGAAATGCCCCACTCTGTCCTGCTGCTGAGAACACATTTTCTGATGGTTCTCCTCTTATCACTACTCATGAATCATTGCACCTGAAGCTACTTTGCTACGAACAAGAATAAAAGCTAACCAACACTAAACCAAACAACACACCTGCCGACATCAGCATGACTCCCACGGTGAAGCTCCTGATTAATATTGTTAAAAGGACTCGAAAACAAGGGCAGTATCTGTTGAAAAACAATGAATGCTCTTATAAGACTGAACCAAATCACCAAATGTTAAGTATTTAAAAAATGCGAAAATGCAATGCCACATCTAATCATGTAAACAGAGCTGCACATCCACTGAATCCTTCATCCAAAGGTCTTTAGAGCTCATGGTCGTATTAAAGTGCATGCTGGACTCTTTGCAGGTCTTTTGGACTGTTTGGGTCCGAGCTATGAAAGGCATTCTAATAAGCCTGCGTCCTGTTTGGCTTGATTCGGCATATTTATCTTTCAGCTCATAGTGGGTTTACAAAGTCAGGCATCCGTTTATACCCTGTAGATGGACATTTGTTTGCTTTACTCTGGGGATTTGCTAACTCTTCTTCAAAGACCTGCCATAGAACCAGACTGGTCCATTTAATTATATGCATGTAAACATGCAGACTACAGTAGAATAGCTATTTTGGCACGGCAGGATCTACTGTCACTGCACACAAAGAGATCAAAGGAGGGGTCAGGTAAAAGGCAGCCTATTACACTAAAAGTGGACCTGTGCTCATTAACACACACACACACACACATACGCACACACAGAGAAAGGGAGAGAGAGAAGTAAACAGAGAGGAGCTGTCAAAATTACTTACTAAAATCCATAAGTTAATTCAAATCTAACTGATTAAAATATTTGTATTCCTATTGAATTGGCTTAGTGAATAATAAACAGAGTAGCTGGTCATTATAAAGTCACTTCTAGCGGTCTAGACATTCTCCAGGAGGGGGAGCTATTAGTAGTCATATTGTTTTTGAGCCTCACTGAAAGAGAGAAAACCCACACCAGCAGGAACTGACAAACGTACTTATTACCTATGTTTACACATTTCATGTCTATGAAGTAGACATAACTGTCTGCTGTTATCAACTGTGTCAGTGTGTTATTTGTTATTTGTCATCAAAATAACTGGTAGAGTAATCAGTAATACAATTGATGGCAAAAGCTCTAAAACAGAGATATATGAGATGCTAGTTTTGCTAGGCCTGAATCCTTATATTAGTGGCAAAGACAAATGCTTATAAACCGAGGACTAAATGTTACACTCATGCTGATCCCAAGAATACCTGGACAGATGGACAGCCTGTGACACTGAAAATGAGAAAGTGCTTCGCTTTCTATACAAACCCTCACACTCATATAAACAAAAGACCACTGGGCATAGGAAAGAAGTGTTCTGCAGATGAATCATTCATGGTGTAAAATATGCCCATGAGTTAAAAATCCAAAACGTCACAGCTGCATGGCTGTCGTGACCTCTGCTGGTCTGTTCTCCCTAGGAGCCAGTCAGGCTAAGTGAATAAGTTATGCAAGTCAGATGTGTGTGTGTGTGCACAAGGTCTGAGAGACTGCATGGTAATTTAGCAGCGGAAAAGGCCTGGGTTCTTCCAGCAGACATGCTGCGTGCCCACTGACATTCTGGAGGTCTTGCAGGAGCCACTTTATTATGCGCTGTGTGTGTTTGCTGACACTGTGGATACCTCGCTGGGCCAGTTCATTACTCGTTGGGTATTTACCGACATAGGGGAGGTCTGCCTTCATTATTTCTCACTGGGACTGAAACATATACGGGCACAGACAGAGCTGACTTATCTTCTATACACGGCGATCCCTATGCTTACTAAGAAAGTTCTGAGAGCTGTATCCAAGCCAGTAGTAAACACGGTATTAAAGAACGTATAAAAGCTCATTTCTGTATCATATTTAGGAATTACATATGGTTACACAGATATCGAGTTCACACACTTACTCACTCCAAAACCTAATTTTAAAGCCAGTTTTAAGATCTGACCATAGCAGAGATCCCAGTCATCAGAACAGCCCTATCCCACCCAGTCTAGTGTTGTCCCCCCATCAAACACACCCAGTGTAACTCAGGAAGGCTGAGTAGTAGGATTAGGTGTGTGCAATGTAAACACCAAAATATGCAGATCAGGGGTACCCCAGGACCACTGCATTATTTGCTATGTCCTCCACTTGAACCCAGCACCTTTGTAATCCTGTGAGCACACACTCACCCTATTTTCCTCCTCTCGCAGGTCTGGCATGGTGCTGATGCACAGGCTGACCACAGTCACTGCCACCATAAGTACGGACAGACAGGCGAAAATCTTCCCTGGCAGGCCTGACTGTGGGTTCTCCACCATGTCTCGTAGGCGGTTCATGAATCTGCGGTAGCGTGTCTCCTCCACCGGTGGGCGGAGCTGCATGCTTCGGCGCCGACGCTCCTCCTCCCGACGCTCGTGCTCAGCCATCTCCTCAAGGCGCGTGTACATCTTTCGTTTACAACAGCGCTCCATATAGGCCATCTCCACACCCCAGTAGGTTAGCTCATCGTGCAGGGAGAGAACACACATCTCACGCAGCATGCGCAGCTTTCCTGCTGCCAGGAAGTTGAGGATGACTCGGAAGGCGCTGGGACTGCGGTCAAAGAAGAACTCACGTCGCGTCTCGTCGTAGTCGTCACATACACCAGCAATCTCTTCGGGGCTGCTGCACATACGCAGGCGGCCCAGCCGTGTCAAGGGGAACTGCTCCAGCGTGCTCCAAGGGAAGGTGTAGCGATTGCCACCCACATTGATGAGGGCTTGCAGGCCGTGGTCCACAGACAACAGGTCCTCCGGCCGGCGGAGGAAGCGGGCCCGCTGGTAATACACACCCTTGATGGTTTCTGTCTCAGGGATCTCGGTGAAGATGCGATCCAGGCTGCTGTCATCACTGACAGAGAGATTGCTGAAGTCATGGTTGGCATTACTGATGATGGGCATGGTGGCATCAGAAGAGGAAGCTGGTCAAAGGACGTTAAGCCTTTGTCTGAGAGGCCTGGGACGTGGGAACTGCAGCCTTCATTCAAAGCACAGCACAAAGGATTCCTTATGATATGATACGAAACTCATAGCGGTGCCAAGCACTCACCCTCCTGAGTCCCTGCAGGAGACAGTTGGGAAAACCAATTAAGGCCAGAAAAGATTAAACTGTATTTGCATAAAAATAATGAATTGTTATTATATTAGCAATGTACACTCCATTTGACGCAGATAGAAATGCCAACTGCAAAAGCCAACACCTCAAAATGTATTTCAGTCTGATTACATGGTTTCACAGATTTGAACATTACACTGCTTAACTACAGACCAAATAGAACGAAAAACTTTACCCAAAGGTATCTAACCTAGTTAGTATGGTACCTACTTATTCAGTGTCCTTAAATACGTGGATTAAGGAGCATCAATTGCTGACCTAGGTGTTCAACTACACACAAAAAGCTTTCATAATCTGTTTAGAAAAGCATTGCCAATAGACTGGGATCCTGTGGAGTAGATGCAGATGAGCCTAAGGTCACAACCAATATCAAGAGTTGGCTAGAAGACTATAAACCCCCTCTGTAGCGGTCTGTGGAGCAGTGGATGGTGGAAGCACCATCCAATATCTTCGGTAGGAGTTGAAGTGGCGATTCAGAACTAATCATCCAACATCAGTGCCTGACCTCACTGATCTTGTGGCTGAATGTAAATCTTCACAGCGACGTTCCAACATCAACAACATCCCAGAAGAGTTACTGTTGCAGCACTAGGGGGTGGCATGCTATTAATACCCTTGATTACAGAAGAAACATTAGATGCCGTATGATACAAAATATGTCAAAATGTTGATTTTTTTTCTTACATCTAATGTAAAAAAAAGAATACTGCCATATATTACACCAAAAATTATGAATATGATGATTTTTCATTCAGCTTTTCATATAATGTTGTAGAAGAGTAACATGCACCAAACACATCCATGTTACATTTGTGCTTGAACACGGTCTCAGAGTTACTGTACTTTATTGTACAGTTACTGTACTGTTACTGTATATTTATACTGAAGCACACAATTACACTCCAGTATTCTGTTTTTATTCTGCTGATGCAACATTTGCACAATTTTTAAATGTTAAAGTACTAAATTGCATATTCATTTTTACTTCCAGTTTAGAGCTAATAACTATAGCTTATTTATAAATGTGTATTCAGTGTGTTTTTTACTCTGTAGCCAAGCTGTCTTGTCTCACTGTATACATGCAAATAGTAGACGCGACAAAGTTTACTTTGAATTTCTGACATCTATAGCATACTCAAAAAAACATATTTTGACATTCTGTGATAATTTATTATGGTTCCATAGTGTCTACCCACTTTTGGACACTTGGACAGAGTGAAAGATTTGAAGAAAAGGTGATATTTTATGCACGTCTGAACAACGTCTGTCCTGCTTTTTGCAGTTTAATTTGAGAATAAGTACAAACTAACATGTTATGAGATGCCATTAGGGACTTATGTGCTGCGACAGAGAAAGGGGGGAGAGGGGCAGAGAAAGAAATAAGATGTGTGTGTGTGTGTGAGAGAGAGAGAGAGAGTTAACCTTTCTGGCCCATGGGGAGCTCACATACTAGCACCACTCGGGCACCAGTGCCTAATGTAAATGCAGGATCTGCACCAGGCTTCAGTAAGTCCCTGCTGTCAAGGTGCTCCATTACGCCAGAGGAAGGGGAGGAGAGAGCGATGAAGTATTTATGAACAGGACTGGTGGAAAGAGTATTCCCATCAGAGTCTCTGAGCCTCGCCACGCTGGGTGGAAACTTAATTGAGAGAAATGTTTGCAGTGTTTACGTTCTAACACAAACATCAGACTGAAATCTCTTTTAAATAACAGATCTGCAATCAAACCTGTCACAAAGGCGTTGAAAGGATATAAAGTTAAAGTGTCCACCTGTCATTCGTGAACACACCACAGCACACAGTGTGAACAGTGTTAAATTCTTCTCAGCATTTAACCCATTCACCAAGAGAAGCGGCGGGCAGCCAGGTACACAGCGTCCAGAGAGCAGTGTGTGGGGCAGTACCTTGCTCAAGGATACCTCAGTGGTGCCACTGGCAGTCCTGGGATTTGAACCCACGACCATCTGATCGCAGGGGCAATTCCCCAACCACCAGGCCACGAGCTGCCCCAAGTTAGGCTAGAATATACGATATGGTGAAGCCCAATGATATCAAATGATTAACAGTGCTGTCTTTCTTTCTTTTTTTGACAAGCTTCTAGTAGCTTGAATGCTGGACTGGAACACATTGAACTCATTCTTAAGCATTGTTTGCTGTATAGATCTAAAAAAACAAACCTAAAAGTCATTTAACCTGCATAGTCCTGTGCAGTTAGAAACCATGCAGACAGCTAAAAAATATTATATTTGAACTGGGGAAATTCAATTGAGATGCATTGCTGTGGTTAGACTCCAAAAAAATCTAAAGTTTCCAGTAAATGGGGATTTCACTTTTACATAAGTAAAACGACCCCTCCTTTAATGGCTCTGAATATTTCTCCTAACTGAGTAACAGCAAAGGAAAGTCCAGAGAGCCTAAAATTCCATTGTGACAAGCTCATAATTTTAAAAGATGTTTAAACAGCAGTAAGACAGATGAGAGAAAAGTAATGAGCTACCTACCTATCACTAAACTGCCTTGGAGCATAGCAGGTCTTCACTTTTTTTCAGAAGGACTTTTCTAGTGAAAAGCACGCATTTCTACAAACGGACGGCAGCCTATATCTCCTCGTTACGTTGCTGCCGGTATGAATCGTGTCTCCGTGGGAAAAGCCGGCTGAAATAGTCCTGATAAACGCGGAACCGCAGAACACACACACGTCCCGTTCCCCCAGTAGCACTGCAACAAAAAGTGCATTTTCCCCCACCCGTTTTCAGCCAAGCCGCGGGCTTCTGCGCTGTGATTGGCTAGTAGCGCCCGCCACCTATGCTGTGATTGGCTAGTAGTTCACAACTTCGTTCAGTTCTAGAGCGGCATACTGTACGTGAGTGTGAACTACTAGCCAATCATAACCAAGGGGGGCGGGGGTTGTCTGACTGCGGGTGGGTAAAAAAACATACCGTCCGTTTAAAGAGCGCCAGAGTTTACGCGCCAAGTCGAGGTGGTTAACTGAAGGCAGCTCGAGCTTCGTTTCCACGGAGACCTCCTGCTGATGGAGCTCACGGTCCGGCAGCATTAGACATTCATTCAAAATTTCAACACTGGATTTGAGTTTTACACGAGAGTAAGTGGTGGGCTGTGTGTGTTCGGACTCATTCGAGTCACACAGAGCTCAAATGCTCCGTGCACATATAGTTTATCTGCCAGAGAGGACAATCGTGCAGCCCTGAGTTTACAGAGAGCGAGAGAGAGCGATATTTTGGTCTAGCAACACTGCACAATTAGACTAGATTTTATATTTTAAATTACATCAAACGGACCAATTGCACGAGTCATACTTAATATAGTTAGTCCTGCTGAATTTGACACTGAATTAAATATCACTCTAAATATACAGTATATCTTAACTACAAAACTGCACTTGTCCTTATGAACGCTCACTTGGTCTAGCCCGAGAAGATGCTGAAACAAGCAACACTGGACAGTATGACTACATTTTATCTTTTTAAATTACGTCAAACGGACTAAT
>JBBIGA010000018.1:11846095-11866103 GCA_037576975.1 Alestes dentex
CACACACACACACACACACACACACACACACACACACACACACACACACACACACACACACACACACACACAATACAAATGGAAGAACATGAGCTTCTGCAAACATGCATATACAACTCGAACTCCCAGAGTAGCCTGGCTGTGAGGACATTAATTAATTCCTATCCTTCAACATGAAATGGGGAGTAAAGTTATGAAGACCGAATAATAATTAGTAAAAGGCGACGAAAAAACTGGAGAGGTGAAGAAAAATGACAAATGGCTGAAACACATGAAACACACATATTTCCACCCCAAGCATTGCCACTGGCTCCTGGTGCATAGCACACCGAAAAGGCAGGTGAGTCACCCAGCCAAAGTTGGAAACACACACACACACACACACACACACACAAACGCACTGCCATTCTCAGTACTACAGAGTCCATCATGTAGCAGGATTTAGTTTGTGTTGTTATGCTCAGAAGGTACATTGCACATTCAATCTTGCAATTTTGATACAAGCAACAACAGAAGAAAGATTAATTCTGGTGTGTTCTGTAGATTTAGTTTATAAATTGTGTGCAGATGTACACTTTGTGAAACCCTTTGTAATTTTCTTTATGTATCATACTTGCTTACTGATTCTATCCTGTAAAGGCCAATGCACGGACCACTTGGCTGATGAATTATGCCCACTCTGATTCTAAACCAGTCATTGTCTTACTAAATATTAAATACTAGCTTACCTAATTTTCACCAGAAAATAATGCATGTGTTAAGCACTTTTGTAACTCAGGCCTTAGGCCTTCTGGATGTGCATGCTTGAACAATACAGCTCAGTGTTTTCTTGAGAACTGCATTCTGAAGTGATGTGAAGCACCGAGAGGAAGCAGATAAAAGGGTAGTTAAATTAACACTTGATTTGCATTAATATGCAAATGTATAGGAAACCTACAGCCTTTCTTATGGTGATATAAAACAGATTTGATGCAGTACTGTACGTGCCTTACAGGCTATATTATGCACAGCTTCAGCAGGGCTAAGATTTATGACTGGATTTAACCATGCCGTCAAATCTCTAATGCTGCATTATAATTAATGACCTAAATGCACCAGCATTTCTCACCTGGTATAATATATATGCTTACAGAAATCCTTTGGAAATTGCTGATGTCTGTTTTTCAAAAATGAGGTTTCAAAGCGTTTTGGTTGTGTATTTCCTTTAGTTTCTGGAACATGGTTCATTACCATGTTTTACCTTTAGAAATACTGATTAACGGACGTATCTGTTGACATCTAATGTCTACTCTTTAACTGAAACAGAAGAACAATGAAGACTGCAACATTATCATTTAACCAAATCCATGTGCGAGTAAATTTAGATGTGTGTGCTTGTGTGAATTCCCCTGTGCCATCATCAGCATCTCACAGCCTTACAACACAGTAGACAACTCCCAAAAACAGCACAAATAAGGCCTCACTCAGGCCAAACATGAACGAAATTGCCAAACATGAAACTGATCAGTCATTGATGTATTTATTTTTCAACCAGTTCAAAAAATGTAAAGTGAAAATGTGACATACTGTATGTCTGACTCTATATTTATGAATAAAGACACATAAAAAGAATTTCGTTAGGCCGCCACACCTGCTGTATAAATATATAAATTCATAATTGAGGTTGATAGAGCACTTTTTCCTTGGTTGTGCTTTGGTCTTTCATCAATGGGCAGTTCCGAACATTGGGCAGAGTAAAGTGAATAAATGAGATATGACTCGAATGCGAAGCATCCAATCTCAGGGGGGAAACCCGAGAGGCAGGCGGCCGAGCATCTCTCCATCCATTGCTGATACGCTTACACTGCAATACACATCCGTACCATTATCACCATACAAGCTCCTTTCAAAACCCCATTGACAGGAAGACAAGAGATAAGAGATCATAATGTAGGCTTACTGGACTGATGTCCATTACATCAAGCGGCGAAGTGGATGGAGTTAAATGAATATATAAATATACTGGAAAATATGTCATGGAAGGGCCAACTGTTTAATTAACAGTCAAGGATGTACTCAAGGAAAATGAAGATGCTCAAGGCATACTTCGAAATTTGTGAGAAAAAGCGATGGAAGGAGAAATAAAGGATGTGAGGCATGTAATGAGATATCACATTTCGCCAGCTCATTTTCTTCCTGTCTTTCGTTTCTGTTTTCAAACTTGCTTTTAATTCCTCAAGACTATGATTTACCATAAAATGTCCATAAAAAGGAGGTGGTTAACTCCCAACATTAAAGGTAACGCAGATGCAAATGAACATCTTTTTTATTTACAGGGAGAGGAAACAATATGCAAATGAAAATAATAATGAGAATAACTTGTCTTTTGTGCACTTTACATTATTTTTTAGATACATACAGGACTGTACAACTGTCTTGAGCCACCCCTCATTTCTTTATATTTTACTTCCAAGAAGCCAGAACTTCTTGTATTTCTGTAATGTAGTCTCGAGGAATAGTTCTCCAGGCTTTCTGAAGGACTTCCAAACATTCTCATTTAATTTAATCTACTCAGTATGGCAAAGCTAAGATAGTCTGACAGACATAAAACAGTATTTTTGCATCAACAAAATTCCGGGACTTTTCAAAGCAAAATATGGCTCAGAAATGAGGGATGGCTCAAATATTTTACACAGTACTGTATAAGAAATGAGTGCAATCATGTGGAACAACAGACATAAAAATTGGTTTATGAATAAAAGAAAATGATCACAAATTATTACTGTTTATCGGTTTCACATAGTTGTTATGCTCTGCAGGTTTGACTTTCTTGTAAGCAAACCAAATCTCTTGTTTTTGTTACTTAATAAACTTCCCGTGAATATGTTCATTTCACATTTGTACACATAATGTCTTTTATATCTATAATAAAAGTAAAAAAAATTAATTCTTTGCAGTATTGTGGTTTGTTTTTAGGCCCTTTTCTCCTCGTAAAAGTTCCCGACTGCATGACTGGCAGTTTGCAGAAGATGTGTGCACTTGAAGAATATTAAATAACAAAAAAAAACAAAAAAAAAACATAAATACTTATTTCCCCTCTCTCTATAAACCCTGACTTTATGGTGAGATACTGCAGGTTTATGAGGTAATTTCCTAAAACAATAAATTTCACAATGAATCTTTCCCAGCTTTGCCAGTTTGATTAAAGGTGACATTTAGATATGCAAATTAGCATATCAATTTCAAAACCCCTAGATCTCACTGTTTTCTTGTGTAATTATTGACAAGCTCCACTTGTGTGAATGTTGCTGTGTGAAAGTGTGAGTGAGCTTTGACAGTTTTATGATCACAGTGTAAGGATCTGAAATCTGAAAGATGGTTGACAGGAACACAAGGATCATTTTTGTCGTAGTGTCTTCCTTAAAGGTAAAAATGAATTATTGCTGATGATGTATTTATTTGAGAGGGATTTTTAAAGTGATAAAAGAATGAGCGAAGGATGCTGACATTACTGAGCACGGCTCACTTTCCCCACAGGCCGCACGCCGCAGTGAAGCGAAGGGTGTAATACAAGATGACAATAAAATTCTTAGATGATACGTTCACAAATCCTGCACTATGTGTGAGATGGCCTGCGGGGTCTCATATCATGACCTGTTTAATGTGCTTTCCGTGTTCACACTCTGCTCTAGTAGAAAAGGTCAAGGGCAAAGAGCCACGAAAGCTACCTACAAACAACTCACCTTCTAAAAAGGAATGAAATGAATAAATATGGATTGAAAATGAATATGATTTACCGTTTTTATACTTGCTCGTTATTTGTAAGAAAATGTCTTTCATCTCACTGTACATGTTTCTAATGATTAGCCTGTCACTGAGAAGAGAAGCACATTCATTATAGCCAATTGATGAATTGGCCATTATAGTTTGGTCATATTATCACTCGTACATTAAATAACCCAAAGGACTTTTCTGAGACAGAATGTCTATCCTGATGATTCAAGTCATTAACAACAGTAATTATCAAAGACACGTGTAGCTTTTACAGATATGGCTAATCATTATCATAGTGGACACACGAGAGAGTATAAATGCATGTTGGGGAATGAAGAACGTACCCAAAGTTTTATCGATTGCATACCGCATAAATCAAAATCATGTATCAATGAAAAAAAAGTGAGCAAACCCCTCAGGAAGATCTTCATTACCTCCTCTGTCCAGTACAGTATTGATTAGCACTCAGCTATCATGGGCTAAGAGAAACAAATTGCTGATTGTGCATTTTACAGTAGTACTCAATACACGATATGTCCATAATGGACAGATGATTTGGGAAATGGCAGCTGCCGGTGTGTGTGCGTGTGTGTTTTTGTGTCATGCAATGCACTTAGCAGAGACCAGGACAGACACAGAGTCTCTACTAGTCCATTACCACGCCAGCCGGTGCTCTTCCTCTACTCTACTTAACACCGTCTTCAGCTGCTGACTGAAAGTCAACCGGTCAACACACACCCAGGATCACTTTCATTGATCTCAGTCCTTCCTGAGCTCGAGTTCCCTCACTCGGGCCATTCATTATTCAGAAAAGAGGATAGATTAAGGAAGGAGGGAAAAGAGGATTTAACCATGAATCCCCTTTCTTATCCTGGTCAGTGTCATATGACAGTAGAATACCAGCTTAATCGATGCTGCATTACACCCACTACGCAAAGTGACCCAGAATAAGCACCAACTGGCCTGTGAATATTTTACAGGAAGATACTCCAAGCAAAAACGTTTATTTTGATCCTGTAAGGTTTACACCTTCTCTAAAATAAAGTCCCTCTCTCCCAACTTCAGCCCTCTCCAGGCCCCATAAAAGAACCCTCAATAATTGAGCAGGGATTAGGGAGTCACAGAGGGGAGAAATACAAAGGGAGATGCTTTTTTTTTGGAAAACCAAAGGCCATGAGACAAACCTGGACCCAGTATTTGTGACAGGGTCTGCAAGTGAGGGGAGGTTACCGGGTGAATGCATTTGCCAATATGTACGTTTGGCCCACCTCAAGAAATGAACAGCAGACACTGTTAGCTTGTGCCCTTTACAACTATAGAAGCTGCATGACAGCTATAAATGCCTTGATGTCTTCTGCTGGGTCAGAGGTACAAAATGAAAAGTTATTCCCTCCTGAGAAACTACAACTCTGAAGACTCTGAGGTTTTCAGAGGACAGCAAAGTATTCCGTTTGGTGCTACTTGGCAGTAGCACCAAACCCCTGCTTGTTGAAGTGACTTATGCTGAATATTTAGCGAGGATCTGATTTTAAGACAGAAAATCTGGGAGGAGCTGAGGGAGTTGGAGCAGAGCCCCCATCTGTCTGTGATTCAGAAGCGAAAACAAGTGCATGAATGACACTGTTCTCCCTAAAGCAGGTCTCGACCCCAGCTTCATATGACCCTCTTGAAACAGACAAATCCTCCAGACGTGCAGCCTGACATTTGCAGCCTAGGCCCCAGCTGCATCTGTCAGTGTTGCTGAGGCTTGCCGGATTTCACTGAGACTCATTTCGAGAGGATGAGCCGGGTTTGAAACGCTCCGTGATTGAATTCCACCCTCCATTAGCACGTCCAGCGGCTCGGTTTATAATTAGTGAGCTGGCTCTGATTGAAGGCCAGCGTGAAGACTCTCAGGCCCTGTGCAGGTGTAGACTCCCTCTAGGCCTTACTGAGCTGTTTTTCCTCACTCTGTCTTTTTTAAACATTCAAAAAAAAAAATTAATTGTGTAAAGGTGCTTAACTTTTTTTTTTTTTCATTTCACCAAAGTCCAAAATCGCCTTAAGTGATGAAGAGTTGCTGGCTTTTCTACACATTGTGAAAACTGTGCTGTGACTGAAAGGATGAAAAAGCATAATAAAACTGTTTCTATCTGTGACAGCAACATGATAGGACAGGAAGAGATATTACAGAGAATGAAGGATAATATGTCAATGGTATAGACCAAAGAAAAAAATCCCATGACCACTGCTACATTATATGAATAACATACGGTGGGCAGATTTATAACCCTGCTGACTTCTGCACCATTCTAATCTGGAGCCTACCGGCACTTTCCTAGAACACGATGGTAGTCACTGTCAGGACAAAAATGTCTTTTTTTCATCTTACAGTAACTTCCCTTAGATGTTTAGGGTATTTTTCTGTCTCGCATTTAATAGGTACATGGTTTGGTTCCAACAATGCTGAGCATATTGTAGGGTGACAATGTTTGTCTCTGTAAGTTATGTCACGGAGTATGTTTAATAGAGCAATGGACAGCATTCAAATATATGCCAGTATATCTGACATCACAAATATATTTTATGGTATAAAACTAAGTTGGAGTTATATGAGTTCATATCGCATATTAATATGTGATGTCCCTATTTGGCAGGCTTTAGAAGCTGGAGTCTGTTATCTGGGGCTAGAAACAGCTGACATGCAAATGTGCAAAATATGTGACCTTACAGAGCACGGGAAGCAAAACTAATAAAGTGGAAGTAGCATGGACTCTCCCACAATCTCCCCTGTACAGTTGATGCAGTTGATACAGCGTGCATAAAACAAAGCAATAAACCCACAATGTCAGCAAAGTTTGGCACTCATGGTCACCTTCAGTGATGCCTGGGGAAAAGGGTGGTGGGCTGGGCCTCACACTGTGTTCCATAATAGCTTTGGCCTTGGTTAATTAGTCAACGTGGGGTTAATGTCCAGTGCACGTTCTCCTCCAGGGAAAGTGGGTGGAGTTAACTGTGGGGTGGACGTCAATGCCCTTCATCCTCCTGGCCTCAGGAGAGAAACAGGTTTGTCCCTACTGAAGGGACTGACTCAAGGGAAGGACTTGAGAACAATGAACTGCAAGGGCACACAGCTGGAAGTGAAAGAACACTGGCTAAAAGCGAAACTGACTTGAAAAAGAAGAGAAGTCTGGAATAATAATGCTGGGATCGACTTGGGAGTGTCAGATTTTAGAAAAGAGACAATTCAGCAGACAAGGATGAAAAAAGAAATTATCATGAGATCATTTCGGTTTTAATGTCATGCATGAACACAGCTATGGTTGTGGTTAATGAGGGGGTATGCAAGAGAATTGCAAGGGCATAAACAGCACATTTTTACAGCGCTGTAAGAGTATCGTGTTTAATATATGTAGCGATTACGGATAATGACTGGCATCCACATGCAAAGGTCATACATAGTAACTTATCTGAAAACAGAGGTATGAACACCAGAATGTAATAGGTGAGCGCTGCCGTAAATAACTGGTTCTTTTCATAGAGCTACAGTGACATTCCTTATAGTTAATGGAGTTATGAAATCTGAGTTATGAGCTTGGGAGGAGAACCATGCCGAAGTTCTTTCCAATCTAACATCCTATAAAACTAATGTCACAAGAATCTTATTCAATATTTACCTTCAGTTTCTTCAGCTCTTCAGTTTCAGTATCCTCTCTAGAAGCCGAGCAGAACTCCAGCCAAGTTCTCAGTGTTCTCTTCCTATATACAGTCATTTCATCTTCCATAATACAACCATATGCTGAAGGTGTACAAATTGACAAACTACATAACAAAAAAAAAAAGCACAGTTATAGAATATGTTATCTGCAAAGAGATACGACTAATAAAATGGCTACCAACATGAAACAGAATTGCTTAAAGAGCCTCATCGCTTCATTTATGTTATTTATATTCTTAACTGACAATAAGTTGTCTAATCTGATAAATCAATGAGTTGGGCTAGCTTCTATATTTCTTATAGCAGTCTTAAAAATCAGTCTGAGGTGTGATAAATCTTTATGATACATAAGGCCTACTGCGTTTCTATGAATGCAGAGAACAGACCATAGCGATAAAAGATTTTTCACACTTTTGTGCTTGGTGTTAAGAGATGGGACTGGATGAACAGATGCGGTACGTCCTAAAGAAGAAGGCATGTGAGGTAAACACACAGAACACAGTATGCACGCACAACTCCAAAGCATTTCAGACCCTTCCTCAATACAGTGCAGTCCTGAGCAAAATCAACATACAGAAGGCATACTTTGTGCTATAAAGCCAGGAGGTGGAGAGAGATATGGAAAACAACAGAGAGAGATAAACCAAAATGATCTTCCTTTCTCATAAGCCCACAGATGTCCTGGAACTGTTGTTCCGCCCTATTGCCGGTGCCTTCCCATGGCTCTGTGCGATTTCATAGCCTGCACAACTGCCTGGCTCATGGCATGCATGACAGGACAATGGCAGTTATGACCCATATCAGTCAGAGGGATACATGTCTCTTCATCATGCTCGAAATCCCAGATTGATGCTTTGCGTTCAGGGGATGGAGAAATGTGAGCATGAGGAAAGACAGCATCATAAACTTGCAGCGTACCCCGTAAGTACCCCTGAGCTGGACTTGGCCGGACTTTAATTTGAATAGGCTGCACCACAACACAAATTCCAGTCATTATGGATAACTGCAAGATTAGTGACAAAGTCATTTGAATCACAAGGCACTGCAATTGCTGGAAAAAATCAGAACTGATTAAAACAGGGGCACAGAAAGAAGTGGGCACAGCAGTCCCACTGTGAATGACCTCTCATGAATTGAGGACTAATTGCTCAGGAGATGTAGCTACTGGGTGCTCCAGAGGAAATGCTGAGCAAGAAGCAGAGGAAGGACATCCTGTAGGATAGGCGTTCTAATAATCATATTCAGGAGAAGAGGGAGAGGCACCGTGGACAGAAGGCATATATGTATTATGAATATTGTGTAATATATACAGTGAAAAAAAAGAATGGTTAGCACTGTTTCCTCAGAGTGAGAAGACTGGATAAGGATATTCAGAATAAGCAATTCAGAATAAGAATAAAATGTCCAATGGCCAAAACCTATAGCCTCTGTTGAAAGTATACCACAAATAGGCAATTTTCCTAGAGGACAGAGTAATTTAGTTAAATAAGGTAGTTTTTCAGTGGATGCCTCTTTTAGTAATGCCTTGGAATATTCTTTATGGAACAGCAGAAACCATTCCAGTGCATGCCAGTATATCTGATATCACAAATATATTTGATATTTTGCACCACAAATCTGAATTGTATTCATATAACTCCATAACTACTTTTTTTTTTTTTTTTTAAAGAAGGCATATTAATATGCATCTCATGACATGCCTATCGGGCAGGCTTCAGGAGCAGTGATTTATCTTCAGGGGCAAACACATCTGACGTGCAAATCTGCGAAAAACTGTGACCTTATATGCCAAGGAGAGGGGTGAAACAGATCGAGCGAGGTAAAACTGGTAATGTGGAGCTAGCAAGGACTCTCCTGCCCCTTTCTACCAACGCATGAAGGTGTGGGGTGGTTAAATGTGGGCTCCTTGCCGAGGTTGGAAATGTGGGAGGCGTGCAGTGTGTAAGCAGTGATGGGGTGGATATTTTGCCAGCACCTGGCATGCTGGTTCTCTCATTATGCTAACATATTGAGTCATTTAGGCAGAGCAGGCCGAGAGCAGCAAATGTGAGCCTCTAAAACAAATACGACCCCTAGGCCACTTTCTCATCCAATGACCAGAGCAATGTCGTAGAGTGCATGAGCCGTTTCTCTGGTCCACAGAAGGGGATGAAGGGAGGGTGAAGAGTACAGGATTTAGGCATGACGTGAAAGTAATCACATTTAGTAGGGCTTGGAAAATGGACCACATTCGCCTAGCATCATCCGCTTGAGTGCATTTTACTTAGCTTCCTTTGTGAATGGACTTACTGCTGACTAACTGGTAAACAGTCAGTTGCTGAGGATTGCAATAGGTTGCCCTGCAGAGCAATCATACAGTGTGTGCAACATTAGCACAAGAACTCTGCTTTGGGAGCGTCATGAAATGGGTTTCCACGGTTGAGCAGCTGTCCACAATTGCATTCATATTCATGCCTATGGTTTTGGAATGAGATGTCTGACAGGAAATGGGATGGTCAAGTGTCCACATATTTTCGGTCACACAATGCAAATATTCCATAATTGTGCAGTGCACCCGGAAAGTATTCACAGCGCTCCTCTTTTTACCTCAAAATTCTACACACTATAGCCCGTAATGACAAAGTGAAAAAAGGTAGTTTGAAACTTTTGCAAATGTATTAAAAATAAAAAACAAAAATAAAACATTTACGTAAGTATTCACATCGTTTGCTCAATACTTCTTCAAAGCAATTACTTTAGGCAGTAATTACAGCCTCAAGTGTTTTTAAGTATGATGCTAAAAGCTTAGCACAGCTATTTTTGGGCAGTTTCCCCCATTCTTCTTTGTAGAACCTCTCAAGCGCCATCAGGTTCAACGGGGAGCGTCGGTGAACAGCTTTTTTCAGATTTCTCCAGGGATGTTCAATCGGGTTCAAAGCTGGGCTCTGGCTGGGCCACACAAGGACATTCACAGAGCTGTCCTGAAGCCACTGCTTTGTTATCTTGGCTGTGTGCTTAGGGTCATTGTTCTGTTGGAAGATAAACTTTCACCCCAGTCCGAGGTCCAGAGCGCTCTGAAGCAGGTTATCATCAAGGATGTTTCTGTACATTGCTGCATTAAACTTTCCCTCGACCCTGACTAGTCTCTCAGTTCCTGCTACTGAAAAACATCCCCACAGCATGATGTTGCCACCTCCATGCTTCATTGTAGGGATGGTATTAGCAAGGTGACGACCAGTTCTTGGTTTCCTCCAGACATAACGCTTGGCATTTAGGCCAAACAGTTCAATCTTTGTTTCATCAGACCAGAAAATTTATTTCTGAGGTGCCTTTTACTGAGGAGTGGCTTCCGTCTGGCCACTCTACTATACAGGCCTGATTGGTGGAGTGCTGCAGAAGTGGTTGTTCTACTGGAAGGTTCTCCTCTCTCCACAGAGCAATGCTGCAGCTCTGTCAGAGTGACCATCAGGTTCTTGGTCACCTCCTTGGCTAAGGCCCTTCTACCCCGATCGCTTAGAGTGGACAGGCAGACAGCTCTAGGAAGAGCTTCTTCCATTTATGGACGATGGAGGCCACTGTGCTCACTGGGATCTTCAGTGCTGCAGCAATTTTTCTGTAGCCTTCCCCAAATCGGTGCCTCGATACAATCCTGTCTTGGAGGTCTACGGACAATTCCTTGGACTTCAAGGCTTGGTTTGTGCTCTGACATGCACTGTCAACCATGGGACCTTTTATAGAAAGGTGTGAGCCTTTCCAAACAATCACCAATCAACTGAATTGACCACAGGTGGACTGCAATCAAGTTGTAGAAACTTCTAAAGGATGATCACTGGAAACAGGCTGCACTTGAGCTCACCTTTGAGGGTCATGGCAAACACGGTGAATACTTATTTAAATGTTTTATTTTTTAATACATTTGCAAAAAAATTTTTTTTTTACTTTGTCATTATGGGCTATTGTGTGCAGAATTTTAAAAGAAGGTAAAAGAGGAATTTAATCTATTAGGTAATAAGGCTGTAACATAGGATTATGTGGAAAAAGTGGAGGTCTGTAAATACTTTCCAGATGCACTGTACACACACACGGCTTGAATACCATATTTTCTTCAACCCCTTGAGTGATGTCACACCTTCAGATGAGTGGGTGCTGAATCACTTCATTATGTGCAAGATCTTATGTGCAATAGTCTTACCATGTGCAATGTCACTAGTTATGTCAGTATTACTTATATACTACTGCTCTCTACTAAGTGCAATAACATACTCCTAACTACCATCTGTGCTGTCAGAATTCACTTACCTGTTACTGATACTATAGAGTTACTTACCTATAGTATTTATACGCAGCATTTGTGTATATAGCATAGTGTATTTTCATACTGAGGTTTTATCTACAGATTTTTATTTTGATTTCCTTCGACTTTATTTTTTATATTGTTCTTCTCTCTCTGTGTCTTTGCAGTCATTACATTTCCTCCAGGATCGACAAAGTTTTCTGATTTTCTGATTTCCTCAGCTGAGGAAATATAGCACCTTCAGAACTATGTGAACATATACTTTACACATATATAGTGTATGAAAGATCATGTTTACTATGTGTCTTGCCACCTATGTAGCAGCTTCAAGCATAAACCATGGTTGAAGCACAACATGCATCTTCTCTTGCCCATAGAACCACAAATAAATACGCTGGTTAGTTCTCAGAGAGTGTTCAACAAAGTAAACTAGCTCACAATTTCTTTAAATAATAGATAGACAGGGGGCACAGACAGGGCAGTCTTATTACTGTACAGTAGTACAATTTTGGAATTGGCTTGACAATTTTATGTGCAATTTCATAAAATGTGGGCATTTATGTTATTATATGTCCAGTTAAACGGAGGAATTTTGTCTCCAGTGTGGCATGCTTTAGGATTTCTGATGATAGCTATTATAATCTTAACTCATCTTGTTCATCCACCTTGTTTGGTCAAGGGTTTAGACTGGAAAGAAGAAATGAGAAAGAAATAGTACAATCCAACTTTCACTGACCTTGCTTCGACACGGAGCTAGGACAAGGTTAAAAAGCCAAATCCCAGCAGTCATTAGCATGACACATTGTATTATATCATTAATGCATGGGCACCTCGATTAATGGCAAGGAGCAGGGAGCCAGCAAAAACAAGGCCAACACGAACCACAACAACATCACTGGATTACCCCCCCCCCACACCAGTAAAACCCAGTAGAGATTTACAGAATACAAGATCAATAGAACAAAGGGGATTATACAAAAACAAACAGGAAACTAGAGATGGGCAAAAATAATATAGTATTTTTATGAGATAATATGGGTGTAACAATGCATGGTTTTAGCCTAGATATATATTTGTATTCTTAAATTAACACTCACATGTCTTGATTTTGCAAAACTCTGATCAGACTTAGAAAAGCATATTTTCTTTTATTACGACTCCAAACTAGACTGTTTCTGTGAAAAATGCTGGTGCAACAACAAGCAATACAAACCCTGAACTGATTTTTTCAAAACCTTACAGAGCATGTTGGTTTGTTTCAACCCTTAAGAACTGAAATATGACAATGGCACAAAAGCACGGTTAAAATATTTGCTAAATCAATGCTCAGTGCATTTCAAAAGTTTTTCGTCACAAAACATGGCATATGAGACCATCAGAGAGGGCCAAGAGGCATGTTACACGGCAATACCCTTACATAATACATTACATCACATTAGTCTTTTCTTTTTTTCCTCGATTTAGATGTCTTTAATTTCACCCACTAGCTATGACTCCCCCAGATGCACAACGCCACTAACCAGCAATTCAGTTACATCATGTTAGTTAGTTACATCATGTTAGTTACTGAGTTAACGATGGGGAAAAGAAGCCCATCCTGCTCACCCAGAGAAAGTGAATCCACTTGTGCTCTCTCTGACACCGGGCCATGGATGTATTAACCTTTTCTAAGCATATTGTGAATATTGTCAGTCCTTATAGAACACTGACCAGCTGCAAACTTCATTAGAAAGAATTCAGCAGGGCTCCCAAGTGGCATAGTATAAGAGTTTGAATCCTGACAGAATTGGTAGTACATGGGATCATAATTGGTCTTGCTTAATGTAGTGATGCTAAAGTGCTAAAAGGAAAAAAACAATTCATGTAGATTTCAACAGAATTTCTTTGATGTAGCGCTACTGTTTTGCTGATGAACTAATAAACACGTCTGTGATACCGTGACATTTTTTGCCATTTTGCCACCCACTAATGCACATAACCAGCAGTCGCCAGTTGCTGCTGTAATGAAGAGAAGAAACACAATATACAGGTTCATTATGATGTTTCAGTTTTTTTCTTCATTCAGGTTTGCACAGATTATACAGGATCACACAGATACACAGGCATGTGGATGTCAATTGTTTTATACAATCACTGGCTTCTAGGCTGCATCAGAAAAACTGCATGAAAATAAAAGCCTTTAAGACTTCTGGAGTGCTGTTTGGAGAGTAGACCAACTCTGAGCTTCTGTGTCTGTTCAAAGTCAGAGGATTGATAAAGTGTCAACTGTTAAAGGAACATTAAATGGCCATTAAACACATGATAGGCCGTTACCATTGTCATCAACAACACTTCACCGCTACACAATCCCATAATATAAAACCAAGCAAAGCCATTTATCAGTCATAGAAAACTAACAACTCAGTTACAGAAGACAAACTGACAGGACATTACATGCTGGAAAGCGTGAACATCTTTGGTTTAAATCTTTCAAAAACACTTCATGGTGATCTATATTGTTACATAAGGGTATGGGTATTGTATAAGATTGTATTAGAGGAAAATGCAGAGGTTTGTGGAAGTAATAGGTAGGGGTTTAACAGGTTAGCCCTTTTTTTAATTGCTTCAGTTACTAAACCATTAGTTTAATGTATGATGAGCAAAACACAAAGCAAATGCATTTTCACAAGGAGAATAAAATACATGACCTATAAATGTTCCTGTTTAACACAATTGTTGGCAATGGTAAGAGAAATTCCAGCTTTATGCACTAGCATTATAAGTTGTGGTAGAAATGGTGACACTTCCATTCAGTGACAGCCTCTCTCAACATATCAGCCAACTGATCATTTGTGTTTAATAAATGGGACATACAGAACCCATTTGTTTCCCAAGTATCGGTCACATAGTGTTCTGTTGTTGTAACAAACTTCTCTGTTGTTTGAGAAGTCTCACCCAGCTCTTTAAAAAGCTTTGCCCTTGCTTCTTTATTCATCTTACACTGCACAGTTAACAGTGATCAGAATCCCTTGTCTTAATCATGTTTAACTGTTACTGGAATTCTGTAGCTTGACCATTTAATAATGATTGGAATCCTGTAACTTGAGCATATTTAACAACGATTGGAATCCTGTAGCTCAACCACGTTTAACAGTGATCAGAATCCTGTAGCTCGAGCATATTTAACAGTGATTGGAATCCTGTAGCTTGACTACATCTAACAGTGATTAGAATATATTCTAGTTTCTGCATATATAATAGTGATTGAAATCCTGTAGCTCAAACACATTTAATAGTGATAAGAATCCTGTGGCTCAACCACATTGAACTGTGATTGGAATCCTGTAGCTCAAGCATATTTGACAGTGATCAGAATCCTGTAGCTTCTGCATGTATAACAGTGATTGAAATCCTGTAACTCAACCACATTTAACAGTGATCAGAATCCTGTGGCTCAACCACATTTAACTGTGATTGGAATCCTGTAGCTTGAGCATATTTAACAGTGATTTAAGAGTATCTGAAAAAGTACAGCTTTATTGGTTGATTTAGCATATGCACTCTATTATTGAACAACTAACACTGTCTTGACTCACAACATGAGTTGAACTGCAGACTGCCGATTCACAGATTTCGGGTCCAGTTCAGAACTGTTTCAGCTGTTTCACAAGCAATAAGTAAATGGACATATGTAATCGGGAAAGAACGAACATTGTCCATAGGGGTGTAAGACGTCTTAATATAGCACTGTTTCACATGTCCAGCTACGTTGATGAGCATCAGCATCACACATGCAGTATTTTCCACTAATAATGACAGGACAGCTGGTCTTAAGCTCTGCTGTGTCCACACTTAGCTACTGATGAAACAAATGGAGGGAGGGAATTAACAACAGTATTGCATAAGCAAGCAAACACGTGCACACACACACGCGTACAGAATTGGAAATTAAGGACAAAAAAAGCTGGAGACTCACACCCAAATGTCAATATACATGCCTAACACCCATATGCTTTCTGCTTATCAGCTAAACAGTAATCTTGCCGTGTTGTTAGAGGACCACTGACGCCAGCATTCTTTTCCTGCATGCTGTGAGAAAACAAGAATGAAACAACAGTCCGGCGCTGAAGGGCCTGCAGCAGCAAGGCATTAGGACAGGATTTGGCGTCAAGAGTAGCCTGTTATGGCCAGTGATCAATAGCGCCCCACTCACAGCGCTAGTGTGTACTGAAGCTTAATGGGGCGGAACGGTTTCCTGATGGAAGACTCATCATGGGTTTTCAACATCTCCGCCATTTTCAAGGCCAACCATTAAACAGTGGTCTTATTGTTGCTCTCATCAATAAGCTTGTAAACAAAAGACATCCTCAGCCCAACAGCAATTAATTGTTTAACACACTAAGCTTGACAGAAATCATTCCTGGTCTGATAGGGACGCCGTGTTTACACTATGACTTGTATTATTTCTCTTAAATGACACAAACCATAGAGTCACACAGCATCCAGCTGAAATCCACAGTCACAGCAGGAAAAGAACTTACGACTGTGCCTTTTGTAGGCACTCGGATTCTGATAAAACAGACTTTAGTTTTCTGGTCTTAAACAGCAATATGATACAACAACCTCTGATACTGGTTTGCAAACAGAGCATAATTTCTGCATATTCATTAAATCTCTCATAGTCTGATGGGCAACGCCTCCCAAAAATGTCTTAAACTTAAGGGAACTACTTCATACATATCTATCGAATCAACTTCATATTTACCCCCCCCTTTTCTTTGTCATGTATTAACATGACAGAGAATTATAAACATGCTAGTTTTGTTACTGTGTTTTTAAGACTGACACATATGTAAATGTTCTCTGTCCCGATTGTCAGCTCCGTACCATGGTTCTTTCAAAAACCAGTCTGGACTGAAACACTCCCTAACATTTCTGTATGAACAGGTTAGGCAACAATGCTAGGCAGAACAGGGGGATATATGTAAGTGCCTTAGTTTTTATGGCTTTACATAAACAATGAATGAAAAATTCATGGTAGCTTAATTTTAATATAGGACAACACGGACTGGGAAGTGAACAGTCCATTTTGAAACTAACAATGTTAACGTACTAAATCAAACTTTTATTTCAAAATGTGTGAGAAAACTTTGCTCCTTTCCTCATGATATATACCCTTTAGCGCTTCAAGCCTAAAAGACTAATATCAGACCACTGTTTAAAGTCTGCCTTTTTTTATTCCACCAAGGCAGGTGCAGGATCGTAAACACTCTCAGAGCTGAAAGCACATGGGTGGGTATTGGCCGTGGAATTCTCCAAAGTGTAGATAAACTGGCCATCGCAGGCAGTCCGTGGCAGATGAATTTGGCACAGTTTCTCTGGAGCCTCCTGCCAGCTCCAATTGCACTGAAAACGCTCGGGGCTATTCTCACGGCTTGCCAAGTGCCAAGTTATTTTTAAAATCCGAAAATGAAAGTGTCATTTATCAAAGAACAGAGTAAATGGCTGTAATGAATAAATGAGATGCCGTGTTTGTGGCACAGCTTTGAGGAAATCTATCATCTTAAATACAGTGAGTGACTGGCTAGAATATTAACATCAGTGATGCATGTAACAGCACTCCCTGCTGCAGCTGCTGGTTAAAGGATTGTACAGCAATCTTTGGATAGTGCAGTGAGTCATAATCAGTAACGACAACTCCCGTTGACCGACCCATTTAAAAATATAAATACTTTATATTAAAAAAACACGCAAAAGTCCACTTTATAGCACTAACAAAACATGCTTAAATATAGCAAAGGAGCCCTTTTTTTGGAAGTTAAGTTCATAGAGATTGTTGAAAGAGGTCATCCCAGTTTGATTCTGGAGTCCTGGCCGTAGTAGCCCACCTGGAGCAGAATGATGATGTCAATTAGAATCTGGACGGCACCACACACCCAGAACTGAGTGGGACTCTCGTTGATCACAAAGTACGTTGTCTTGAATACGTCACCGGCTGTCCACAGGAGCACCATCTTAATGCTGATCAAGGGGAGACAGTGAGAGGGGGGGAAGAGAGAGAGAGAGAAAAAAGAATTTTATAGTCCAAGCATAAAGAGCATATAAAAGTACTTGCAGTCCCATTAAAGTACTTCAGAAATGAAAGAGAGACATAGATAGTTATGGTGAAGGTCTTGTAGAAACCCTTTCTAATTTAATACAGTCCCAAGACTCAACGTGAAAAAAGATTAGAGCAATTTTCCAACAACTTGCATCTACGATTCCCTTCACTTCATTTGTAATAAACGTCACACTATAAAAGAGTGGAGGGGAAGAGTATTTAAAAGCTAAGCTGCCGACTGACTGCCTGTTCCCTCAGAATATCAATTTCCTCCATGTTCATTGCTCCAGTGCATTGTCTCAACAGGAAATGCTTCCAGTCGAGCCAATTACGCAGTACAATTGCACATAAAATCTGAATGTGCAATGTATGAAATAACGAAGAAACTGAGTAGGCTGAGAAAAAAAAGGTGTCAGCAGGAAAATCCTCCCTCTCTGCAGGAGGGTTCTATCCGCCACATTATCAGTCAAAGTAAAATCTCGGCAGCTCCAGGAGACTGGAGAATTGAAACCGGGAAAGCCTCTTCACTTCCATTTGCTGCAAATGCCAATACTCCATTCTGGCAGGCCCTCTGTGGACCTATCGGATGTAATTCATACCGGAAAACCTGAGGGGAAGAGCCCATGAATTTAACCAATAAGGCAGAAGAGATGATGTACTAAGTGTTTTGCGTCTGCTTCAGGCACAAATAGGATAGTAAAGTCTCAAAAGCATGTCAGAAGATGTCCTTTAACAATAGCAGCAGTCAAAGCAGCTAAACAGAGGCATCAACATAGTGACACCTATGGCATTGAAATCCAAGTTATTCCAAATTCTTTTTTACCCCGGAGTAGTCTGCGCCTGTAGAATGTTTTGGTTTAAAAAGAACTCCCCACCTTCTCTTTGTTACCGCATTTGCATTTTCCTTTTCTACACTTTTTACTGATGACTCCACTGTTTTATTGTGCCTTTTAAGCCTTTTAGGTATGTACCTTTTTAAAGTCTTCAACATTTTAAAAGTTTGCAGCACCTCATAAAAGTAGCAGGACTAGGCAGTCCTATGCTCAGTTTGTACAGTCATTTACCGTTTTAGATAAGTGAACGTTACTTTCAGATGCAATGTGAGCACTTACTGCAATGCGTACTTCTCAAGTATGCATATCTGTTCCAGAGCGTTCTCCTCTCCTCAGTTCGTGCCTCTGTCCTTCATGTGGTATTTAGGTGAAAAGAGTTTATTCATTTCATCTGAGAAGAGGGAGATACAGGCTATGGACAAGTGTGGACCATCCATCAGCCGTCAGGGAGAGGAACGATTGACTCTTTAGCATCCTGAGGGTCCTCACGGCATGAGAAATGAGGCATCCGTGCGAAACGGACGAAAATTGAATGATTACTGTAATGGACTTCATTCCTCCTGGTCTCCTTCATCGTCCAGACTCATGCCGTTTCCTTTGACCTTGACTTGTCAATGTCATGTCCCCCTTAACTACTGCTGGCTTTGGTTTACATTCAATCAAAGAAACACCAAAAGACAAGGCAAGTGTGTAGTTGCAATAAGCGGCCCATCTCTGGAGAGGTAGCTCGTGAAGAGTTGTAATGTGAATGTAAAAGATTATTACCTGTCTGGCTCACTGACAGCAGCTTTAAATAGCTCTGCTGTCCTCCAATGGTCATGTTCCTGCTACATCACTAAGCTCAGACTTGACAGATGCAATACATGATGGCACCAAAAGGTCCCGTGCTTGACTGTGTGTGTGTGGCCCTAAAAGTGTCTCATTCAAGCACAGGACTAGCAGCAGCCAGTCTCTGTTGGCTTTTAAAGGCTGAGGGAGGATTTGCTGCACTATGCAGTACATTCTCATGCTGCAAAGAGGAGGGCATGAAGAGAAGACGTTCATCTACATTTCACTCCACTTTACCTGGTCGTGAAGTAGTTTTCCTACTCAATGTGATTTTAGATGCTAAAGCATAAATAGGAAGAAGAGGAAGAAAAAAACCCAACAAGTAGTAACAGTGAAGTTAATGTTTTTTTCATCTCAGAGAAATGCTGGTAGTAAAATGACAGCTGTTAATCACTGACCCACAGAAGAGCACAAAGGCTCTGTGTGGAGGAGTTGGATGGTCTACTCTAACTCGGATCTCTCTCTCTCTCTCTCTCTCTCTCTCTCTCTCTCTCTCTCTCTCTCTCTCTCTCTCTCACGCGCCCCCACCCCCCCTCCCGCCCCCC
>JBBIGA010000018.1:11873725-11901519 GCA_037576975.1 Alestes dentex
ATATATACAGTAAACCCCCGATATTTCACGGAAACTGCAGATATCCTCCGCATTTTTTTTCGTGGCAATACATAATTTTTCATGCATATTAGTGCTAAATTATTAAGAAAAAAATAATTTACTAATTTTGTAACATACATATAGTAACTTAAATTTAGCTACATTTCCGTATAAAATATAACTGTATAAATTCTTTGGTTCTGTCGAGAGAACACAAAGAAAGCGAGTCTTGGGATGGTGAAATACCACTGTACTCAGAGGCGGGAGGTTTGAAAGTAGCCAATCCGAGAGTGTTCTTCATTTCTCCTTGCTGCTGATTGGCTGCTGTCCTGTGACGCCTCTCTGGCAGATGCAGTCCAGCATTCCCGTATCATAACAGTTTCCTGCATGGAGCTATCTTGAGTGTTTCTCTGAGTGTTCGTGTTTTTTGTTTTGTTATTCTTAAAGCCCTGTATTTTTATTACTGTAAATTAAATTATGCAGGGGTAACATCGGTATTTTACATTCTAGCACTGCAGGAGTTCAGTGTAAACTGTACAGTACAGATACAGGTTTACCGTTATATTTTTACCTTTACAAGGGTAATGTATTAAGCTGGGTTTAAAACGAAATGAAAGTGTTTTGGGGACGTATTTATGGGCATGATTAGGGTTAACACTATAAAAATAGGCATTTTAGGCAATATTTTTTACCACACCACAAATTCACGTTTTTTCACAATTCGTGGGTGCTCTTGGAACGTAACTCCAGCAAATGTTGGGGGTTTACTGTATATACACACAAACATATACATACATATATGACATCATAACAGTGCTTATTTACAGTTGAAAGTCACATTCCTCTGAACAAATGACATCTAAGTTTAAACAAGATTACAATATATTGGCATAAATAATTATACTTTCCATAAAAGAAGAAAAAAAATTAGTAAGTGAACTGGTTCTGTTCATTTAGAAAGAAATATTTGTTACAAAATCCCACAACGAAAATGCTTTTAGGTAAAAAAAAAAAAAAACACTTCCAAACTGCAATAACTTAAGCTGTAAAGTACCTTAAAATGAGAGCATGTCCTGGGCTTGCACAGAACTGTCCGGCGCTGAGGTCCGCAGGGACCTTCCTTCTTTACTGCTCTTGTGAAATTGACCCGTGTGGAGGATTTATGCAGGAAACGTGCTCTTTAGCCAACCTAAGGCCCTTCCACATTAATCCCCCTCTCTTCTGTCTTGCCCTGCCTCTTCTCTCTCTCCCTCTCCGTCCTCTGTGTGTGCTGTTATGCCTCAGAGACTGCAAACATCATTAACGAGGATGAAACATTAAAGAGGTAATTAACGGGGGCGGGTCATCTGTACAAGAGCAAAGCCACCAGTGCGGCGTCACAATGGAGATGGAATACCACTTAGAGGTTGTTTGTCTCACACTCTTCTTCACACACAGTCACACTCCCCCTCTCTCGCTGTCATTCTCACACACAGAGTGAAAACACTCTTTTATTATTTCTCTCTGCTCCTCCCTCGCTTCCTCTCCAAATCCTCTGTGGACTGATAGGAGATGAACAAAACGCTCACACTTGAGCCAGGTCTGAGGGCAGTGAACAGAGTACAAATGATTATTGTATTGATTAGGAATACTGAGGCCAGCGGTTCAGAGCTCATACGCCATGCTACAGCCTCCTGCACTCAGTCGTAACAAGTCCCACATTGATCCTCTTAGACCTGACACCCGCAACCACACACACACACACACACGCACACACAACAAGACCAAAAACAGAGTCACAAGCTAAGTAGCCGCTGAAAAAGAAGAACAAAAGAAAGGAAAGGCTGCTTGATAAAGAAAAAATAATCAAAATGAAATTATATATTTCATGGGGCTGGGCATGCTAACGGGTTATTATCGCGTTAACGCATTATTTACTTAACACCGACAATTATTTAATTGCATATTAATGCAGGTTTTTTAAAAAATCCTTTTATTTTGAAAGTTCGTTGCATTTTGTGCTCATGGGTGCCCGCAGCACGCAGCTCTATGCCTCGACTAGTTTTCGCAGGGTTCAGGCGTCCCAGTACTTTTGTCCATATGATATGGACAAAAGTAAAGGGGCACCTGACCATCACACCAACAGGGACTTCAATGACACTGCATTCAGATACATAGACTTTCATATGGAGTTGGTCTCTCTTTACAGCTGCTATATTGTTTCCGCCCCCCCATGCTCTGGACTCTGAGGGTAACTTGTATAACAAACTAGATAAAACATGAATGCCTTGCAGTGGCCAATACCTTTGGTTTTACATTTGATTTGATTACATTAATATTTAAGTTTTATAAGGAATATCTGAACTGCAGCTGTGTAACTGTGTTTAAAGGGAACACTGCTGTTAAAAAGCACCTTATTTGTTTAAAATGCTTGCAATCCAAATGTCATTGCACTTTTGTTCATTTAGCAGTACTTTAATAAAACTGTGCAATACATTACTTTTGAATTAATTAGTTTTTCATAAAACAATGTGATTAATCGCAATTAATCGCAGAAAACCACGTGCTTAACCGCAATTAAAATTGCCCAGCATTAATATTTACATATTTGTTCTTCTTTATTTGCACTGTTCTGTATGTCTCACAACGTCTATGTACACACTGTGGAACATGAGCTTCACCATTTCGTCCCTCTGTGTATTTGTATATGGTTGGAATGACGTTTACTTTGACTTTGACATATAAATGCACACTCCTACATGCTTCTGTTAAATAAAGTTTGATGTAGTATTTAAACATTGCTGAAGTTTTAAAACAGACCAGTCACTCACCAAATCCACGTTTCGTAATAAAGCAATAATTTCTGGATTTCTGTGTTTGTGTGTGGTAGTAACAAGTCTGGTAGGGTTTTAATTATGTTTGGTATGTACTGAACAGACTGAAAGCAATGAAAGAGCCAGCTATCATCTACTGCCAAGGAGGCAGATCGTCTGGGACATTACACTTTTTAATCACCGACTCCCAGTTTTGCCAAACCTTTACAACTTTTTTTTTTTTTTTTTGTGAATTCTTACAAAGTTTGTTCACTTTGTAACAGAAAAGAGGAGACAGGAGGGGAGGCAGATACACTGTGAGAGCCACCGCAGCACACTTAATGAGCTGGAGCTAGAGAACTCCAGCAGTGCCTGCAGCACAGTAGGGGACGGGGCAATGAGGGAAGAGGGTGGGTTCGGGACAGGTGTCAGAAAGGGAACGAAAATTTATAAAAGATTTAGAGACAGAACACAATAAGGAGCTGCCTAAAAGGAAGACAAATGATTCTAATGTGATTTCAAATGTTTTTCTTTTTCCTCTAAACTGATGCAAACACTTTACTCAGTTGAAACAGGAGTGTTTAATATCTTCTCCAACTCTCCCCTTTCGGCTTAAAGCCCGGTTCAGGAATGTTTTAAAAGACAGTTTGAAGAGTGGTAGAACATTAGTTGTGAGCAGTTGGAGTTTTTCAAAGCTGAAGGTTTAGAGCCCAGTTTCAGAATGTTACTTCTATCATTTTTGGCCCGACCAATCAACACACATTAATCTTCACAGACTAACCTGCTGCCAGAGCCGAAATGAGCCCCTGTCTGTGGAATGCCATGGATATTTGCAGATTTGTACTGCAGCTGATGAAAGTTGTAGATAATAATACAGAAAATATTAAGGCAGTTAAATGTTTTCTGCCTTCAGCTTAGGACAAGAGTTAAAATAAGCCAGAACTACCAGCAGTGTGGATGAGGCAAACACACTTGGGCCATAGCTAGGACTGTCATGACCTTTACATTTTAACTAACAATTAACTACCACATGAAAAACTGCCTTTAACAATTTAAAGATATAATAATAGCTCATAACACAGCTTGAGCTCAAACAAACCAACATTACTCAGTGCTGCACTCTAAAGGTGTTACAGCACCAGTCAGAAGTTCCATTGCTTTGGGAAAGCCCGTGCTGCATCTTAATACATCCAAGTTCTGCTTTCTTTTCCTTACATGTATTTGCCACAACCCAGTGTAGGAAAATGAACCCAACTCTGACATGAACATATTGGGGTGGAAAACAATTTAAAACATTTAAAACAGCTTAAATAACTACAA
The DNA here is from genome assembly GCA_037576975.1 of Alestes dentex. Classification (NCBI taxonomy): domain Eukaryota; kingdom Metazoa; phylum Chordata; class Actinopteri; order Characiformes; family Alestidae; genus Alestes; species Alestes dentex. The sequence continues at coordinate 11,877,838 of JBBIGA010000018.1, forward strand.
TCAGTTTAAGTAATTGTGATCAGATGACCGTCATAACAGAGACAGGTCTAGTCATTGCGCAGACTGGCTCTAGCTCATACAATACTACAATATTTTCAACATGAAGTTGGATGTATTGTCAAGTATATTCAGAATACAACCCATTGAAAATATAGTGAATCCCTGCCATATTCTCTGCCATATTCCTACAAACAACATACAGCTGGAATGAAGTGGAAATGGCAGCAACTGAGTAGTACAAGGTATTAGTATGCGAGGAGTTAATAATATGCCCAGAATGGCAGCATACTTAAATCATTAGCATACATTACAGCACCAATTTGATTGATAGAACATCATCCTCAGGTCCGGCTGAGGGAAGTTTCAAACACTGAGATGAGAGTTGTTGATTGAAAGGATGGGACACAAATAGAAATGTTTGAAAACTGAAAGCTATAGAAAGGCTCATGCTACAAACATAATGCTGACGTGATAGTGACAGTATTCTTTAAACTGCATTTCAAAAAAGTTTTATCAAAAACCATCGGATGTTGGCCTTGGTGTTTAAAGCACTGAATTCTGAACATTGCAAGCGTTTGCTTTGTTTTCCCCTTTTAACCCAAAGGGGAAATGTGCTGCAGCTCCAATATGCTTGTTTATAATTTAACTGATTTTGGTTTTATTCACTTATCTTCCCAGTTCCGCTAAAGCATCAAATTCATCAATATTATTGCCTGCTGGTACTGCTCTGCCCCATAGCTCATCACATCAAAGTAAATAAATGGCCCAAGAAATAGGTTTGCGACAGACAGAATTTAATGAGCAAAACAAAGAGAAAGCTTGAGGGATTCGGATATTTTTTCCTCACCTGGCTAGGTCAGAACAAGTAGTATTCAAGTAAGGTAACCCGCTAAAGAGCTATAGAGACAACCTTGAAAGTATCTTAAAAAGAAGCCCATCACAACTTATAGCCAGCCCCATCCAACCCGTTCCCAAATTACAACAGGTTCTCAGTTTGCGCCAAGAGAGGAAGAATAAATCAAAAGATCTTGTGGGTGGAAATATGAAATATGCATGTGGATCGATCCAGCTGTCTCAAACACTGGAAAGTTTGCACACTACCTGAAAGAAATGGATCTGCTCCCCTTGAAACAAAGGGGAGGAGAAAGGGTAGAGAGAGTTGCCATTTAGAATTCCCTTGAAGAAAATAAACAATACCTGCGGTGCAGTAAAGACAGACAGAAAAGAAGAGTGGAGAGAGAGAGAGAGTATAAAACAAAGTGAGAAAGCTAGTAGCTAGTAACGAATAATGAAGACTATAAAGCGTGCATTTCCATCCACCATATGGCTAAAATTTGGACACTATACCAGAACAAAGTCTTCGGTGAACTTGATTTGTCCTATACAAATACTCCTAATACAGCTAAAATATGATTAGGATGCGGGTGGAGTGCAGAGCAGGCGTTAAATCATGCCAGCAGGTGGGCCTGGAGACAAAAACAGGCCCACAGGTCCATGATAATCGACACATTTCTACTTCTGTATACAGGTGGTGTTGTACACAAACCCATTAAGCAGAGTGCTAATGTCAAACATGTCTTTCTGTCGGAGCAAAACAGATGGCGAAGCCGCTCTCTTGCCCTCCCTTCGCCTTCTTAATTCCAAAAACTCCTCTGTTCTTCCCCTCGCTTGTCTCCTGCAATGTCTCGCGCTGGCCTGCAGGGGCTATGAATAATTCTGCTTTGTGGCACAGGGGTAGGCACGGCAGCTAGCAGAGACTCTGATTTAATCATAGAGCTGAGGGTGATCAATTGATCTAAGGCAGGAGGGCTATTCCTCTCTGGCGCATCTGGCGAGGGGCCCGGCTTCAACCAGCACGCGCTCTCACAGCGCTAACAAACCCTGACACATCAACCCACTCCACACCGTTCTGCTGCGCTTACAATGCGCACACACTCTGAGCACAGTGAGCATCCATCCTTATCACTTTATTCACACAGGCAGGAGAGGTGCGATGGGCACTGGCAGGTGGACCACTGACGCCTGTGAGGTTTGAAGGGGGACATCATTTAACAGTCCAACAGCATCCGCCAGTCATTCTAATGCTGTGTAAGCCTCGAAAGTGTCCCAGTTGCAGAACTGCAGAGATTTGTAAAAGCCAGCTCATGAGAAAAGTAAGGCGAGGTTAAGGTAAGGGCTAAAAGTGGGTTGGATTGTCAAAAAAAGCTTAGAACTTATAGATAGTATCCATACATATGAATAAATAAACTTAAATACATGGAATATAACATCACCTGCTGGTAAGAATTCATACAAATTCTTCGGAATATCAATTTGAAAACTAGACCTTGAAAACATCATGTTTATGGTAGGGCCGTCACCAAGGTAATTGACAGTGCAGTTAAAATCCACATTAATCTAATGCTTCCCTTTAATGGTTTTGGTTTGGATAAGTGCTGCGGCAAGTGATGCTAGCTCCGGAGTTTCTTTTCAGCATGCCGCAAGGATGAAACCAAATATGAATACATTAGTCACAATGAACAGATAATGCAATATAAGCAGATACGGATATAGATGATAATAGCAATATTCATTGAACAATACTGGCTGCTTTTTTTAACTGTGCCAAACTCTCTAAAAGTTTTGATATGTTGAAAATAACGTGCTAGCTTTTAATACATGTCTCAGCCCAGAACACACCAAAAGACACTGAAAGCACAAATAATCTCTATCGTGCAAAGTAAAGCCAAACACTGCCTTATTAACCTCCAAAATTATTAGTTCTGCATGAACTGACCCCTTATGGTCGCACATGAACACACTACACAGTGTGAACAGTTTGACATTCTTTCTCTGCATTTAATCCATTCACCAAGTGAAGCAGTGGGCTGCCACCAACAAGGGAGCAGTGTGTGGGGACAGGCACCTCAGGGATGACACAAGCAATGTTGGGGTTTGAACCCACAACCTTCTGATTGCAGGGGCAACACCCTAACCACTGCCCCATATAGGAGTCCCAGTTTCCAATATTCCTCAGCTGCTGTTGTGGAGATTTCCTTTGTCTTGCCCTTTCCTTAACTTCTCTCTCATTTCCTCAGATCTTCGTCAGTCACTTCAGATGAGCTTGATTTAGTAGACAAGCTTTCATGCTTTCACCCTTCTGCAGTTTAATCAAATGAATTAACAATGTTGCATTTATAGGCTACATGCACAAAACGTAGCTAAGATGCCACCTCCTTTGGGTTGAGTGAGTACTTTTATTTGCAGACGTACTAAGTACAGTTCAGTATAAGATTTCCATGCTAACAATTTTCAGCATCACTTCTCAGCAGTGCTACCACTACTTACACCCTCCGGAGAATGTCTGGAGGTGCCACATCCCTGACAGTGCCTCAATTCAGGAGACCAAAAAAGAATAGATGAATAGATAGTAGATAGTTTATAAAATCTTACTGGGACTGAAATCGTATGTCATCATGAATTCCGCTTAGCATTCAAATATGAATACAGATAGGAGCAGGAACAGATAGTGGCATTGCATTACACCCCTAGTATACCAAGTATGAGTATGTCACAGCCATGACTACCAAACATGTCCCAGATGCTAGGTTACAGCATTGAAATGCATGTAGCAGAGCGAAGACATCAGAACAAATAAAGCTGATGCGTGGACAGTAATCTAATTCTCACATGAATTCTCTTCCCTAGCTTTGCTGGACTTCATCTTTTTAAAAGAAAACTGATCGTTCACATCTGATTCTCAGATTCAATTAACCCAGAAGTGTCTCTAGTCATGGAAGGCCAAAGGACTATAATCGGTTTAATATCTACCCAGGTTTTATACACAACCCAGTTAAAAAGCCATGAGCTAAATTAAGTGTATAAGAGCCAGATAAATACTGATCTGTGCAGTGCTGTGGCTTTCCAGGTCCTGAGTTTCCATTTCAATAATCAGTTCAATTAACCTGTAAAGCAGGTTACATATGCCTGAGCACACTTTAACCCAGGTAGCAGCGTTATGGCTCTGCATTGCATGGCAGACTTTAGTGCCTGAAAGCACTGTGCTATAACATACTACTAATCAGTAACTCTCATACTGAAAGCTTGATGTTTCAATTCGAATTGTACCGCTGAGGACTAGATGAACACTGCTGTCTCTTCGTCTTGTGACTTTTCTCTCATTCATGTTCTAATGTTAGGGAAAAAGGCAGAAAGCTTAATTTTCTCTTAAAAATTTCTTTTAGCAATTTTTAAAATCCAGTTTTCAATGTTTTTTTTTATTCTCCCCTGATGCAATAAATTACATCCCCTCAGAAATCTCATTATATGTCATTCTTTTGTCACAAACAAAAATCCAGCATTATGGTTTGAAATCTTTTGTTTCTGGTTTTTCCCCATAACACTGAAAAGTTGTCCTTAATGTCCATTTTGACTGGAAATCAAATAAAAGCAAGGCTAATCTCTATTTTTTTATACAGTAATGTAATGTAATGTAAATGCATCAAACCATGTTTGTGCTACTCACACAAATCTGGCTTTGAGTTTTCCAAATGACACACACTGCACCAAGCGTTAGTGCTATGGTGGCAAATGAATCCATAATCAGCGAGGACATAAAAACAGCTGAAGGGTGATGTGAGCGTCTGCAGATGAGACATGACTGTTCGTGCCTGTGTGTGGGATAAACAGCCTATAATTTTTACTGTATATGACTTGAGACTGTTTCATTCATAGTGATTAAATGTCTCTCTCTCTCTCTCTTCATGTGACTGGGTGTCCATATTTTAACATTCCTTCATTACCCCTTACTGATGACTTATGAGATTTAATTACCTGACTGTGCAGCTGAGCACAGTTTGATGAGAGCATAAAGCAAGTAAACACGCACTCACACACACACACACACACACACAAACAGACACCCAAAGATGAATGGCTAAAACAAGTTGCCATCCCAGTAACAACAACAGCTCAATAAAGCCTCTGTGTGTGTATGTAAGTGTGTGTGTGTATGCTTGTTCAGGTACAACACCTAAGTGAGTTATCTCCACACAACCACGGCTGAATTCCTTATTATTTTTTAAAAACACATATCGGGAGCTTTTCCCCTCAACGCAGGATCCCTGGGTAATCAGGACGGATCAGGAGCCCACACAGTAGCTTCCTCCCTGGGGAGCAACTAGCTGCGTGTCCCGGCTTGTTTAAGAGACAGATTACAACACTTCCAGCCTCATCGCTGCAGTGGAAGCCGAATGCTAACTACACACCTGCCGCAAAGAGTCCTTCCAACACCAGCAAGCAGGCTCTGCTCAATGTGCATGCCAAAAGTTCAAAAATTCCAAAAGTTTGCCCATTTAAATACTTCTACAGTATCAGCCAGGCTTGTTTATGCTGCTGGTAGAGGGTTCAGGTGAGCCACGCACCGCTGCCGCTGCTATTATTTCCTCATGACTAGGTTTAGTGCAGCTGCTAATGAATGTAGAGCGCTGTCAGGGCACGATGGCGAGTTAGACAGTCAAAAATATCTCATCAGAGCTGGTGAATTTAGAAGACCTCCTCAGAGACGCCGTCCTCAGCTTTAACAGCCTCACTGGACATTGCACTTAATCTGGGTTAGGGTGCTGCAGACAAGCTTGCAAGCCGCACCTCTATCGATGTTGTCACCATCAACTCTAGCTCAAAACAAGTCTATAGACTGTCCTACAGCACCGGAGGACAGGAAGCTAATTCACACCAGAGCATCTATGTCACAGGGATCATAAGAAACCAATTTTTCTTCAAAGGTCATTACCTCAAAAAGAGAAAACATGCACATGCGTGTACAGTGACCTATAAGAACTTTTTGAAAACACTTAAAGCACGACTGTACTTTTGATTGGGCCGTGAATCTAAAATCGAGACAGGCCATTGGTTATTTAATGTCATCTAATGTGGCGAAGTGGGCCTTGGCAACATGCTGTGACAGATAGGTGGGCCTTAATGTTGAAAAGGTTGAAACCCATTGCTCTAGAGGTCATAAAATTAATCTAATTAAAACGCAAAATAGCTCTGTAAGACCATAACACCACTGCGTTTAAGGCAGAGGTTCCCAATCCCAGTCCTGGCATCACTTCACTTGGTACATTTTTGTGTAAAGTGTCCATTTGTCATACATGAACACACCACAGCACAGCACACAGTGTGAACAGCACGAAATTGTCCTTTACATTTAACCCATTCACCAGAGAAAAGCAGCAGGCAGCCAGGAACGCAGTGCCTGGTGAGCAGTGTGTGGGGATCTTGTTCAAGGGTACATCCCAGTCCTGGGATTCGAAATTATGGCCTTCTGATTGCAGGAGCAGATCCCTAACCACCAGGCCACCCGCTGCTTTGTCTCATCTATCACACCTGATTTATTAACTAATAAATAAGCTTCTCATTGGGTGGGTCAGATACAAAGAGTAGGAAAAAACTTAAAGCAAGGCTGGAATTGGGAACCCTGGTTTATTCTGCCTTCAGGTCTTCCTCAGAAGTTCATATTACCTACTTAGGAGGTTGTAGGTACGATGTGGTATGTGCTGAAATGGATTTTGCTCAGAAACAAGATGGATATTTTAAAAATAATGTTTTTTCATTTACATGTATTTTTATGTCAGAGAGGTTTAATTTATTTTGTGTTGCTGTATCAAACTAAAAGTAGATGGGCAATATATGGGCATAAAATAGCAATGTTTTTATCCAGTTAGAAGCAACACATAACTTATGCAAAATGAACCCAATTTACAATACAAATATCAGCATTTGCATTTTCGTTTTGTTCACATGCCCTCAACTCATTGAAAATCTGAGTTTTCCACAAGTAACTATGACATTATGGTGGGGTTCATATAAGTTCATCTTGTAAACACGATATTTCTGTGATGACTTGAAGGCAGCATTAAGATCTGTCAACTGTCCAGTCAATTGTCAAGCAATGACCTTAAAAAGCAAGGTGAATACCAGTCTGTCCCAAAGTCTACCCTTCTAGTGGTTTTACTCACATTTGCTTGTCGTGTTTTTGTTAAGACTAAAAACATGGTGATATGAAGCTTGGTGGACGGTTGGCCATGGATGTTGTTGTGATTTTAGCATTCTCCCCTGAGATCATACATTATGTACGTGCTAGTAACTTGCCAATCTGCATCTGTGAGATATAGAATAAGCCAGCACTGCTGTGCTACTGGGTAAAGGGTGTTGTTAGTGAGGTCCTGCTGTTGTGCTTTTCCATGTTTTAAAAATGCGGCACTTGGACACTTGGAAAGCACACAAAACCATTAAACTGGTTCAGGTCAAAACAGTTACTGTTCTAAATGATACACACTACAATCCTGCGATTACACTCTGGGACCTTCGAGAACCTGTGAGAACAAACACAGAACTCATACATACTTTTTAAAACACCTAAAGCAGAGCCGTGCTCTATGGGTCAAAAAATGCAAAATGAAACTGTCAGCATGAGAAATTATTTTTGTGAAAAGACAACAATTAGGGGCCTAAAACGACCCTGTCAAAAACTCAGAGGACATTCCTGACCTAGGAAAATAGAATGCATCCCTGTGGGACAGAAGAGACAGCATGTCACTGAACGCCTGCTCCATTAATGTCTGTCACAGTCTAACACACATGCATGCACACACATACCACACTTTCTTTTAGTACAGTTGTCTGCACATCTGTTACTACAATAAACATAAGATGAATTTAACACTCATAGTCATTGCCAAAGCTTTGAAAAAGGCAGAGGCAAATAAAAGAATAAAGATGGGCCCTTTCAGAGTCATTGAAGTTGTTTAAATCCTGCCAGTCCAATAAACGTCTGGCTCAAGGGCATGGACAATATCAGAGGACTGTGGTCTCTCCAGTGGCTCATGATACGAGCTGTATATGCATGAAAGGATCTGGGCTTGTAAAAGGCAAATACTGCACGTATCATTAGACCAGGTACTGAGACATAGCAGCATGCTCATCACACTCTCACACAGATTCGACGGATATGGTTCACAAAAATAGCATTGCATATGCACAAACAAACTCAAGTCTGTTTAATATGTGGAACTCAGTAAATGTATTACATATAAATGTGTTACAATACACCTCCAGGTTTATATTTGCTCATTTCACAACACTGTGTTTTTAAACAATTTAAAGGAGCTACTTCCACCATTTAAAGCATCTTAAAAGTAATGGAAGATTATACTCCACAAATTAGCCAGTGCAAGATGCATCCTGCATGATTATTTAAGTTATTTAAGTTTAGTAATTTCAAACAGACTTGGTTATGTTGTTTCTGACATTGTATGTTATAGTGTTATTAAAAAAAAAAAAAAAATTCTGGTTTCTGGGTGGCTGCTATCACTGTTTAGCAATATTAGAACAAAGCTATCTTATCTTAGGTGGCCCTGCACTGAGGTGGTATTCCAGATGACCATAAAAATGTCTAAGACATTATAGATATAGATGTGTAGTTTACATAATGTGTTTCAGAAATATAATGTGTTTCAGCGTCTAAAGATTTCTTAATAAAAATAGTGTGTGTTTTGCGTTTAGTTTAATAAAAATACTGTGTTTCGCGGTACAATGACACATCAACGAGTTTACAACAGCTGTGCTTGGGACTATTGCGTTTCTGATAAGAAAGGATATTCCCAAAAGTTTTCCCCTATCAGAAGCCATGATCAATCCAAGCACAAGTTTCTGAACACAAGCACTGCTGCTTACAAGATGGGTGGACAGATATAAAGTAGCTTCCTACAACCTGAGGAAAAGTATGAGATCCAGTTTGAGCAAGCAGACTCCAGGCATTTGTGGCTGAACATGCACACTGTTACAGACTACAAACCCAAGCCTCCCACCACACACAATGCCAGTGTCTCCCAAGCACCTCCTGTTCATGGTTTACAGTTACCTGCACCAGCACATACAGGAATATGCAGTGAGAAAGGTCCTAAGCAAAGTTAAAAGAAAAGTTTACTGCCCAGATAACATCCCTGCATCCTAGACTTTCTGACAAGAGACCCTCAGGTGGTCAGGTTCCGCTGGTGCGTGTACCAGGGGAAGAGATGGCCCCCAGAATGCACTTTGGGAAGAAGCCAAGCCCACACACGCAGCGTGACGCTCTGAGCAATGTTCTGCTGGGAAACCTTAGATCCTAACATTAATGTGGGTGTTACTTTGACATGTACCACCTACAAAAAATTGGCTTCAGACCAAACACACCATCATAGCAACAGCATCCCCTAATGCCAATGGCTTCTTTCAGCAGGATACTGCATCCTGGCAAACTGCATGTTTTTCAGAAATGGAACGTGACAAAGATTTTAAGGTGTTGTCCTCCAAATTTCGATCAAGCACCTATGGGATGTGCTGGACAAACTAGTCTGAAAGGTCAGAGCTGTTTTGGCAGCATGAGTGGGTGAGGGGGGCATGCAGTATTAGGCAGGTGAGTTTAATTTCATGTCTGGTCAATGAATATACATACACGAAAACATATGCATACGCATATCCTTTTGCATGTTCTTCTTAGAAGCTGGGCAGTGCATACACATGTATGAAGCAGAAAGAATGGCTTCAAACACATTCATTCACATGTGACAAACTTAAGGCAACGCTAGTGACTTGTCCTCTCCTAATGTGAACGTACAGTGAGAGACAACACAAATGCCATTAAGTAGCGGATGATAATAGGATGACTGGCAGAGGTCATGAAAGTCAAACTCGTACATACTGTTTTGCTTTAGGACAATCTTCCTCTGATCCATTACTCATAATGGGTAAATAACGACTGTAATTAGCATCAGACTACATAATTAACATTATAATTGATCGTAAAGTCAACACAGCCTTTCCTCAAGGCTCCACTGGCATGCAAAATTGGCCTTGATGGTATTATTGAAAAACTGGCCCAAGCTGTGAGTGAGTCCCACACTGTGAGTAAAGTTAACTTCTCTTTCCTGAGGCTAGACCCCGTAAGAGTCAAACAGAGAGCCATTGCAGCAGCAATGAAGCCGAAGCCGGGTCCCTTCTCTTCCTTCGCTCAGCTGCATGAATCTGACAACAGCAGCCGCTTAGGGCTACACTTCATGAGTCAAATTAACGCTCATGCGAGCAGTTTAGGCATGAAAAGGGAAAGACCAAAGATCATTTAAATGGCCTTCCTGCAAAAAAATCTCTCTCTCTCTCTCTCTATATGTGTGTGTGTGTGTGTGTGTGTGTGTTTTTAGTATGGGCCATAGGCTATCAACATCAGAGGTTGCAGAGTCATGGCTTACTGTGTCAGCATGCATATAGTCAGCGTGTGTATACAATGCATCAATCAGAACACAACGATATGTGTGTCTTCGCGTGTACACGTATGTGTGTGTGTGTGTGTGTGTGCGTGGAGTACCCTGAATGAATGAGAAAACTTTGGACAAGTCAAGGCTGGTCCGAAGAAGTCTTTTATTTTTAGCTTGGCCCAAAATGACCCACTGACTTTGGTAATTTTATGATGACTGATATTCTGTCAACCTGCTGTTTTCTACTTTTTCAAGTTTATGGACTTTATAAAAGCACCTTATACATAGAGAAAGGGCCTTGGAGGATAATGTAACAAAACTAAGGCCATGGAGCAGCCCTGAAGCACTCTGCATCATAAATGCGGGTGTGATGGCTAGCTGCACAATGTCTGACCTCATGCCACGGGTGGAACGGTTGTTGTAGTTCTGCAGCAGCTGAGGAAGGCCAAGCATGGCCTCAGACATCAGGGCCAACGAGCCCAGGGCCTCCACGAACACCACCCAGTCCAGGAAGAGGAGCGTGACAAAGGCACACAGCAGCGTGAAGCCGAAACAGAACAGCAGATAGTCCTCAAAAGCACTCCAGCTCCAAAAATACCGCAGGTCCAGGTCTGAGAGAGAGAGAGAGAGAGAGAGAGAGAGAGAGAGAGAGAGAGAGAGAGAGAGAGAGAGAGAGAGAGAGAGAGAAAAATTCATCTCAATATCTTCTTCTGGAACCGAATTCCTGGATGATAAGATCCACAGATTTTCATATATTTCAGAAAATTTGAAAGCAGCATATTACTGGCATTCACTGAATAAATATCACTCTGGCTGACTCAGACAACTGACTCGAGAGGCCTTGCTGAATGTACAATGTGGAAGCCCAGATCAGCTCAGTGATCTGCCTCGGCTGTCTGAGGCGCCATTCCAATGAAATGTGCCTCCATCTCTGAGCAAATATTCATTATGTTTTGGCAGTCCTATTTAAGGATAATTGCGCATTTCATTCATGATATCCCTTAATGTAGTTCCTCCCAGGAGAAGGCGGCAGCACTGGACGCAATACGGATTTATGGAAGGAGCGTCCCAGAGAACCACAGCACTGCACAATTGAAAGTCGTGGAAAGATTTAAGCACAGCAGAGCAGAACACTAACAGTGCAGCACTGTGGCTCTAAAGGACTGCGGTTTGACACCCCTCATTTGTCACATATAAGTGTAAAGAACATACCGTTCCAGGAGCAGCTAGAGATAGACCATCTGTGCAGTGGGAGCGAGAGAAAGTTAGCTACCTGACCCAGACTAGCAGAGACAAAGCCTGTACTCTCACATGCATTCTCCAAGCTACTGATCACAGTCATGTCCAACATCTCGACATGATCAACGACTACCTGCCTCTTTCCCGAACAGGGCAAGCCGGAATGAGCTGACAGCAGCAGAACAGAATTGATGGCTAAATAAGAGCCCATTCGTTATGGCTCTGACTGGAGGGTGACGTTGCATGGAGGAGAAGCTGTGTGCCGAGCTGTCATTAGGCAGGTTCTGTTCTTCACACCCTGTCCACTACTCGTGGGCACTGGTCTCAGATAGCAGCTACTGTGGAAATGGGAACTGAGCAACAAAGCAGAGAGACTTCAGAATGTGAGCAGGGGATTAAAGCAGTTTAAAGAATAAGCGGAGGGGCATTTGGCTGACTGAAGAAAAAGTATGTTAGTATGTCTCTTAGAAATATTATTGAGTAAAAGTATAAATATTCATATAATACTCAAAAAAGTACAAGTATAGAAACAAAGTGCAATATCTTAAGTCTTTTCATCCCTGGATTTCAATGCTTAATGCTGTTTCAAGCTGTTTTGACTTTTAAAGTTAGTTCATTACATTCTACTACATTACATTCATTTGGCAGACGCGTCTATCCAAAACGACTTGGCGGCGCCTCAAGATTCTTAAAATGTAGACGCTGGCATCTGCACCACTAGAAAACTCTGCAGTTGCAGCCTGAATTATTGTCACTGACTACTCAATTGGTCATTAAAACAACTAGCAGATTATGAAGTTACTGATATTAAATGTTACTTATTCCAAAGCAGGTAGCTAGAATGTCTATATAGACAAATAAAACTTACTTCTACCGAGGTAGCAAATCAAACATTTTAATACACTAGACCTATTTCAAGTGGCTAAACTGCGTATAATAACTTTTCTAAACACCTTTCTATGCTATCATGCTGAGATCTCCTTATAAAGACAAATACAATGAACATAAGTGTTCCTTTATTGTTTCACTTATGATAAAAGAACAGGGTTTCTCCCAATTCTCAAATCCCAATCCCAGTTCTGGATGTGATTTGTTCTGTGGATCTCTGTGTGTGTGTGTGTGTGTGTGTGTGTGTGTGTGTGTGTGTGTGTGTGTGTGTGTGTGTGTGTGTGTATTTGTGTGGGATTAATGCCTCTCATTATCCAGCAGCTGAGATGCAGAAACAGAAGAGAAGATATGATCTGAGCCTTGGGAGCAAAAAAAAAAAAAAGCAAGCGAGTAGAGAGAAGACAAGAAGAGCTCAAGTCCCCCCCGCCCACTGCCCTTGAAGAGGACGAGAGGAGAGAACGGAAGAAGTAAGCAATAAGAATTGGCAAAAAAGAAAGTGCAGCAGACAGAGAGTGGGAGAAGGGGATTTCGCAAGAGGGAAACACACACACAGTGCATGAATATGGCAGCGACTCCAGTCCCGGAACATTAACATGATGTGCAGTGACAGACATGGGTCCTGATGGAATGTGAATGGTAGCTTTGGCAGAGCTGCGAGGGCTTCATTTTTCACCTGTGCATATAACACGATTGATTCTCCCTCTTCCTCAGCAAGGCATTGCCAGCTAGAGGGCCAGGCACTGCCCTTTGTCAGGAACATGAAAGCTTTATTCTGTTTTAAATAAAACTGCGGAGCATGCTGACAACAGCAGCGGCTTCACTGCACTCTCCTTTATCTCATATCCGTCTCTAACCAAAGCAGCAAGTCTTCTTTTTCTGTTTTCTATTTATAACATGTCAGTTTGAAAAACAGTAGTTTATTTGACCAGGCTCGGGACTACGTCATTAATCTTGAGGCTTATTATTCAGTGATTGGCATGAATTATTCATTAACTAGTGTAATACTAGTTCATATGTTGTTTTGAGAGTGAAGAATTGTAGTGTAGACTCACAAACAAGCCTTAGGGGGCATAATGACTTGTCTAGTCCATTTGCTTCACTTATTGCTCTCTGGTTATCTTTTGCCTCCTCTCAGTGGTGTGGGTCCCTACAGTTATTTTAATTTTGTCTTGCCACTCATGTAGTTCAATCAATGCAGGCTTCTCATGAACTTCTAGACACTCTTTATCCAGACAAAGACACAAAGAGAGATTTTTCTCAAGCACATGTCCACTGTGGTTAGGTAGAAAGTTTGATTAAGGATTCATGTTTTTCTTTTTGTAACACCTTTGATCTATTTCCAGTGATTGTACCGACTGTTGACTTGCACAAGTACCTCACGGGCCCCTTGTAACAAATGTGGTTATAACCAGATAGTATATTAAGTTTTATTTTATTCAGTGGGACCAAGAAGTGCATCCTTTGACATGAAGGAACATTTTGACTTACATTCCAAGCAGCCTGCCAGAGACTGCTGGGGTTTTTTTTGCCTGACATGTAGGGCAAGTAATTCTCAAAATGGTGACAGTTATTACAACAAAAACAGACCCATGGGAAACAAAGCAGTATATAATGGCTAAATAGCTGTCAGGAAAATATATCAGGAAATCAGTTGATAACACTGAAGTCTTTGAATAATTTTTAGTGACAGGACGCTATGACTCTGTTTAATCCACAAATCACATCTTACTCCAAAAAGGATCGTTTTATGTTATCTTTCTGGCGTGCAGAGCAGGCAACTGTTTGCTCCCGGTTAAAAAAAAAAGCATTTAGCTTGACAAAGGAACATTTATTTCTCAATGAGTAGATTTTGAAAAAATGGTGCATGGAAATGGTGCATAGACATGTTAATGCAAGTAGTTAAGAAGAGTGTAATTGGAACGATCCAGATAACTGTGGCTATCTTAGCATACAATATGTATCAGGTCTCTATAATTCTATGGCAGAACATCAACACCAATGACTCCCAGATTTCTCTTCTTCTAAGCTGAAGCTTTCAAATCCAGCCAGGCCTGAACTTACCGGAATCTGAATTTACCCAGATACACGTATTTATGTATAAAGTGAATCTGTTGTGCGATAAAGGGGTGTATGTGTACAGCTTTGCATTATACCGACCAGCTTTGAATTCTACAGACCATGATGTTAAATTACAGTGCATACAGTTCATCATGTGTCTGGGTGAAGCATGATGGTAAGCAGAGCCTTCTCTTCTCAGCTGTGCTTAGATCAAACTGTTCATTTATCAGCATGCCTCCTGCAACAGATCAGCCAGAGGAAGTCCTTTTCACCTCCCAATAAACCTCTAAACTCCCATACCTCGACAGTGCTGTCTTTCTTCAATCTCCGTCAGTAAGTCCTGTCAAACCAATACCTCTGTCATTCATCTACAGCTGCCAGGGTTTGCCGTTCACGTCGCTCCGTGGGGCATGTCAGTCTTGGCCAGAAAAATAGAGTGGCAGGGAGGCATGTGATGTGTAGAGAGCGGCATGCAAGGGAATTGGGGTGTGGGGTGCAGAAAAAAAAACATTTGGGTCCCTCAACACTCTCGCCCTGCAGCCCCATCCACAAGCATATGTGGCTAGGAGAGGAGGGTTTAAAGACAGGCGTGATCTCTCGTGAACCAGGACCACGCCGGGATAGAGCCCAGGAGCCTCAGGGCAAATGCTGAACTCAGGTCATGCCGCCTGGCTGGGGCTTACACGAGCTCTAACTGCCTCCTACCCATCAGCTGGGCCCCAGAGCTCCCAGCCAATCACGGCTTTGCTGATGAAACTGTTTTAGCCAAAGCATTCATTTATATATACAAATGCCCTCTTTCAAAAACATGAATGACTTAACTGCTCACATACATGATCAGACACATATGTGTACAGAAGCACATCTGGCAACACACTGGAGGCACCCATATGTGCGCAGACACACTGTATGGTTCAATGTGCATCTTATAAAACTTGGCTTCAAGGGCTATACAAATGCAACAGAAATGAGGATGTAGCTGAAAAAATATACACATGGGCACCCACGTAAGTTTAAGCAGAATTTGTGGCTGCAGTTAAAATGATGCTATCTTACTATAGAAAGAAATAGAAAGAAAGTAAATTGGATCAAAGTGGTCCCTCTCCTAGTAGCAGAATTGCCGAACACGCCGTTTTAAGAGTATTTTACTCATTAGTGGTCACAAGCTTGGCTCCATACTGGTTGGTGAAAGAAAGACTATCTTCATTTAAGTAAGTATTGAGCATGTGAATGCATGGTTCCAACCGTCTCCACCACTGGTTCTAATATAATACTATCGTTTAATTTTACGCATACTGCACAGTATCTTGAGAACTGACAGTAAGTGACTTAGGCAACTACCTACATTAGCATGTCCAGATTTTTTTACTATAGTTATTACACAATTAAATAATTTGTCACTATAAACCTTATAATGTTACAGTATGTCATTAGGCCTGCATATTACATTTCTGCATGTTTGCTATCATAATAACCTAAGTATTTAGGAGCTGTCCTTTTAAAGTTGCTATCTCTGTAAACCTGTCCTTATCAGTATGAACACAATTGCTGAGTCTATCATTTTTTCTTTTCTGCTAAATCTAACAGTAGCCAATTTGTTCATGTGCAAATGACCTTATGTATAATGTGAGTCCAGATGCATAAAGGGGTGTGTAAACGTGTGTGTGTGTGTGTGTGTGTGTGTGTGTGTGTGTGTGTGTATGCATGTGTGTCTGTGTGTGGGATTTTCTAACCTTTACAGACCTTGTTGGAACATGATGTTAAGTAACAATTTGTATGAGTGTTCTCCAGGTTTCTAGGTTTCGGGATCATGATGTTGTTAATAAGGAGGGCATTCTACGAAGCAGATGACCAGCAGTAGAGCTAATACTGAATAATGTATAAAGCAGCAGGCTCAGAAATAGTGGTGGCCCTCCAAAAATGAGAAGCTATGCTTAGCCCACCCACACATACTCACATATACACACACACACACACACACACACACACACACACACATCCACATACACAATTCAAAAAGACATGCATATATTCTTAGATCCCAGGCACACTCCTACACAGTGATGAAGGTCACGCCCTCAATATCCTTTTGTGCTGTGGTGCATATACAGAGAGACATATGGGTCATTCTGTGTCAAATCAGACAGAAGCCAGGAAAGGGTTTGAGTCCCCGAATTTGTTCAAAGCTTGCCTATGTAAAATCTGGGTCCCAAAGCTAAGCCTTGTAAATTATTTGAAATTTTATTCATAATGTCTTCCACCATCCACTGATGGCAGAGGCCTCAAATACTGGCACAAAATTAATAATATATTCTATTTGAAGAAAACAAAACCTGATTGATACCATACGGATGCAATAATGGGTTTTTCATACCCTCAATATCACTCAATATATATTTTTTATTTATAAAAATGAAACAGCTTGTAGTAACGGGTTTAATGTTTTTGGTGTACAGAAAACACATTTATCTCCCATCCTACAAAGTTCAGTGACGACAGGAACCCTGCTTGTCAAGATAATAATACCCAAATGTGGCTTCCCAGACCAGGTCTTTTTGAGGCTATAAAAATGACAATCTGTAAGCCTGAAAAAATATGACACCAGAGAATTTAAACAGAAATATATTATAGAACTTCATGACACAGAGGGTCTGAACAAAACTGAGAAAGTGCTGCAACAGCCTTATCTGATTTGACACAGAATGACCCACTTCCAAGATACTCACTTAATTACGATGGAGGCGGAAGTCAGGGACTATATGTTGTAATTTAATCAAATTTCAAGGGGTGCTGTCACCATACAGAGGAAAGATTTTTTTTTTTTCTGTTTAGGAACTAGATCTTTAATTATTCATGCAACACAATCAGCAGCTACATACAGAATGAGAGGCTACAGTGAAACCTAAATAGAGTGTATTATATATATACAGCGAAATCTAAATATATATATTGAAGGATGCAAACGGACCCAGTCCCAAATCTGTGCAGGTATGTGGGAGACATTTAATATTGAAAACTGGATGAAATTAATATATATGAATGGGTGTGTTATACATTCTTCAAGGATTGTGCATGCTTTCTTTTCCTATTATCTGAATAAATATGCAGCATAATCTGTTTCTTTTTTGACTGACACAACCTCATCCGCTGCCTGTACAGCTGCATCTCAATGAATGTGTTCAGCCAAGACACAGAAAAGGAGTATTTCACATACTGTTTCATTATTCATATGCTGGATGCACACATTCTCCCGTGGGACACAATTCTAATCTACTTTCAGTTCCATTCAGTGGCACTGAATATTAACAGCAAGGCCAAAATTAGGCACTAAAATATGCTTCAAATGCGAGAAGCATGCTGTAAATAAATATAGACATTTTGGGAAACTTTACAATTATGGGGGGAAACTGGGGGTGTAGTGTGGCACTACCACAGACCCTCACTGAGCAGTCAGCGTCAAGTTTCCACACAGCCGACCAACCCTGATGAGGTCTGACAGCGCTTCACTGATGCAACGTTCATGCAACACATTATAACGGAGTGGTTAGCGCATGCTAGGGAAGGGTGGCCCACAGGTTCGCCCTTGGCTGAACAACAGACTGTGCAGGAAGCGGGTCAATAGGCACTGGATCCTAATAAAGACTTGTAATTAGGCCCAATAAGCTCCATTAAACAAAGGATCAGGTGGGCTAATTAAGTAATTGTTCCTCTGAGGTTGAACTACAGAGCTGTAGAACTGCAGAGTACATGGTACAGCAGTCGGAACAGCAGCAGCATATAAGCTGAGAGATGAGAGCTGGGTAAAGGGGATGAGCTGTCAGGGTATCAAGGTCAATATGTCAAATAAAGACAAAGCCAGTGGGAATGAGCTCGTCTAGATTATTGTAAAGGAAGGCAAGGTCAAATCGAGATTAAGAAGGCACTGCATTGGGCATCTGTTTAATACGTTATTTACACTATATTCTATATACTGTATACAGTGTATACTGTGTTCTGTCCACTGAATAGTGTATATTACTGTATAGGGCCTGTACTATATAATAGTACAATAACCTATAGAGTATTAATATAATTACTGTTTTTTATTTTTTAGAGTAATACTATAATCATTTCTAGTTATTAATTTAACAGCATATTTTGTCAGAATGCTAGACAGGGCTGTTGCAGTTAAGACTAAGACATATTGATTTAAATGTAATGTTCTGAAGAGGCGTGGTTATTTTTGTGCATTGATAAACTCTTTATATAAAGGATAAACAGGGTATCCACAAGTGATACTAAAGATTCTCTACAAGGAAATTATTAGCAATGAAGTGGTAACAATGTAAAATAAAATTGTTTACACTACTTGTCAAATTGGTAGAGCTATCTCTGAATACCTCAAGAGGCAGCTGGCAGGTGACTCCAGCAATACACAATTGGGTTTTACCAACTGATTCACTGTAAAACTGCAATGTACAAAGTAAAGAATATGGCACTTCGATGTGTGTTCAAATGTCCATGTTTAAGCAGAGCTGGCCTAGTTGGTAATAAACCCTGAGCAGGAAGTGAATATACACCACCACTAGTGTTTTAGTTCAGCTCATTTTAAAAACAACACAGATCACTCAATTAAATGTCAAAATAATTGCTAGATAATTATTCATATCAACAGTGACTGCTTTACAGCTGGAATTGGAACAACAAAGCTTGGAAAGCACATCACTTCCTCTATTCTTTTGTTTGTTACACATGAGAAAAAATTGTTCTGTAGGGTATATTTTGCCTTTAATGCCATACTACTCACACCAAGCATGAAATCACTCTTTGCATGCAGTGTTTTCTCCTTTTTGGAATCTTTCCCATTTGCGGTAATGAGTTTTGAGTGTCTGGGCGAGTGATTCAAAAAAAGCAAAAAATAAACACAAAACTAACATTAAACATTGCAGTGAGGTTTTGTGTGGACTCCTCTTTTTGAAGTCACAACTTTTACGCCCCTAACACTGCATATGCTCCAAACACCCTTGCATGTATACTAACTATATTGTACATGTACAGAACCCCTTACGCATGCATGTTTACTTTCATGCCTAATGAAAATCATTCTTTGCTGTGTACTACTATCTTTCTCAGGGTCATCAGTGCTCTACCATATCATTTACTTGTTTCTTTAGGACCTTTTTTATTGCATTTCTATGGCTTGCACTCACAGATACTTCACTGTGGCTTATCATGCTGACAACCCAGCCTTGTGATACAAGAAGCTGCAAAAGGTGGATATTCAAGTCTCATGCTACATACAGAGTGAGAGCCCCTTGGACCCCTTCTTCTTATCATTGCTTTCATGTCCTGCTGCTTAGTTACCAGTTGGCATCGAGATTACCCTCACGCTGTGTATGTGTGTATACACACAATTCTGCGTTGTTCACTAGATGAAATCTTCATGAGTGTAAACATTGTTTTCTTCTCTCTGCAAAAACTATTCTTTTTTCTCCCAGCCAGGCTCTGGCCTCCAGTGCTGAAAAGGAATGTGTTCATATTGTTGTGGATCATGCCATCGCTCAACCTATTGGCAAATTCAGGCAAGCATGGCATGCATTCGCCATAAACCCTACCGGCTCCGACCCACCAAGCTCATCGTTCCTGATCTGCACAAATCAGCCCGGCTGTGAAATTAAAACAGTAAAGTGGTGATTCAGCCAAAAATGTACAGCTTTCCATGGCTGGGAACAAGTCACTGATTTGCAGGTAATGAGTAAGTCTTTCGTTCTGACAAGGTCCGAGCATAGCCAGAAGTCAATACAAGCAACTGTTAAGGCAAGTCTCGAGACAGCACAGTCAGGTCTCAAGTTAAGTTCGGATTCAAAACAGGTAAGCCTAAAGTCGAGTCCTGAATACAAGTCAGCCTGCAATATTCAGCCAATGTAATGCTACAGTATTTCAACACTTAACGCCAAATATAGTCCATATACTGTTATTGGTATAAGGTTGTGTATAACGTTAACACCAAGTTTTTATTATTACACTTTCAAAATGACTAGATCCAAGGTAAACGTACGGTCATGACAAACAAAGTGGTTTAACAAAGAGCAACATTGCTTCTCATGAAACAAGGAGTAAATAAATTTCAAAGCACTACTAAACAGTAAGAAAAACTACTTTATATCAGAAGGTGGCATCAAAGAGAGCATGTTTTGAATCCACTCTTTCAACCCAACCCCATAGCAAAATTGTGAATGAAGTATTTTTTTGGAACGTGTTTACCTGCAGGTCTTCTGTTAAAGAGCCTGATAAATCACTACAGCAAGATGACAGTTTAAGTGGTAAGCATGGGCTTGTTGTATTTTACAGAACTGACATGTTTTCTTTAAGCAGTACAAATGATTACACTCACTAGTTCTTTCCATGGTACAGCAGTTGTTTCTTTCAGTACAGCAGGCAACCATGATGTACCGAGCAAATGCTTTCCAGTTCAGCCTTGATTTGTAAGAGCCACTGTGAAGCCAGCTATACTTTTTTATTCTCCCTGAAATGTATCTTTATATGCCGATTTGCCAAAGCATTAAAACCACTGACAGGTGCAGTAAACATAATTGATTATCTCGCTACAATGGCCTTTGTCAATGGGTTGGATATATATAGGAAGTCCTTGAAGCTGATGTGTTGGAAGCAGAAAAAAATGAGCAAGTGTTAGGATCTGAGCAGCTTTGACCAGAACCAAATTGTGGTGGCTAGACAACTTGGTCAGATTATCTCCAGTGGCAGGTTTTGTGGAGTATTCCTGGAATGCCATGATTAGTACCTGCCAAAAGTGGCCCAAGGAAAGGACAACTGGTAAACATTCAACAGGATCATGTGCACCCAAGGCTCAGTGGTGCATGAGGGGAAAAAAGGCTAGCCTGCCAGGTCCAATACGACAGAAGAACAACTATATCACAAACTGCTGAAAAAGTTAATGCTGGCTATGACAAAAAGGTGTCAGAACACACAACGCACCATAGCTTTCTGTGTATGAAACTACGTTCAGCACTGAAAGTGCACAGATGATCACATATATCTTTTAGTTTTTTAATCATGCTGTAGGATGCAGTCTAAGCATGACCTTTGTGGTGGTGCTGCACTTCATATTCAGTATCCTCACTTACTATTACTGCATAAATGTCCTCATCTTCCAATATCACATCTCTGGTATGCTAAACTGAAGGGACCTGGAGCGGACAGCAAGACAGGGGGGCGGACAAGAGAGAAACCCTGCAGTAACAGATTAGAGTTCTCAAACTGCTTCATCCAGGACTCTGGGCCCACTGATACCCCTTATCCAGCCTAAACAACAACTGCAGAAGGCAGAAAACTTAGAGACAGACAGAGACTGAGATAGCGTTAGCTGGGACACACACACTTACAGACACAATGTAAAGGGCAACTGTCTGTTTACTAACTAAAAAAAGTAAACAACAGCAACGATGTATTTAAGCATTTATAAAGACAGAGAGAATAGGTAAACAAACAACACTGACAAAGGCCATAAGATCATTGAAGAGACAGGAAACGCAAGGGCAAGATTCCACTAGTGACTGACCAGTCAATACCACACTGCTCAGAGGGGACAAGCGCCTTCTGTACTTAAAACCACATCTTGACGAGGCTCATCCATTTAAGGATGTAGTCTCACTTTCTGCTGTCCTCTGTGGCACCCTGTTGGCTATTAGCAAGGCAAAAAAAAAAGACACAGCAGACACACTGCTGAAGCCATCTCATGCTCCAGCAGCCATGCTGCAAAGGCACTGCAGTAGCATTAGGCATGCCTGTCAGGGAGTGAGAAGAGGAAGAAACAGAAGCAGGGGTAGAGTGAGAGAGTTTTAATCAGGTTTGATATTCAGGTTTGTATGTGAACAAAAACAAGAATATTCTGCCCAAGTCTAGAACCAAATCTGAACCCGACTGTAGACCACATCCTGTCTGAACTAGGCTGTAGTGCACATAAATCCTGTCTGATCTTGACTGTAGTCGGCCTAAATTGTCTGAACCTGACTGCAGACTGCCTAAACCCTTTCTGAAATAGACTGAAGTGCACCCAAACCCTGTGTGAACCTGACTGCAGTCCGTCTAAATTGCCTGAACCAAATCATAGTCCTTTAAAACTGTGTGAACCTGACTGCAGTTTGCAGCCTCTGTCTAATGGTTAGTGAGTTGCCTCTGCAACTGGAAGGTTGTTGGTTTGAATCCCAAGACTGACAGTGGAACCACAGAGGTGCCCTTGACCGCTTACCTATGACCTACATTACTCCACATGCTTTCTTTACCTGTCTAATAAAATTTGTAGTGGCAAAGACAGCTTTAATCACCAATAAACCAAACTAAAGTCAGTAATCAAATTGTTAGCTTTTATAGGTTTAATTTCCACATTTTTCAAACACACACACACACAGACGTACACGAATACATGGGAGTTATTCATGCTCCTACAGTACACCTGAATGTCTTTGTCATGTCTGTCAAAGGAGTACTCTCCTCTGCCCGAGTCAAAGCACTCATTCAGTGACCCGGTCACCGATTGTGAGCGAGAGCGGCAAAAGGGCATAAGTGGACGAGGGCATAAAATGGACAGCACCCAGACAGAGAAAAGCAGAAATAAAGAAGTGAAGGAAAGCACGCACTGAAAGTGTGAAAAAACAGAGCCAGCAGCTGGGGCTGGGGGTGGCTGAAGTCAGGCTGCAGTGATTCATCACAGGAATAAAGGCAGCATTGCTGGAGGCAAAGGTGCAATGCATCCATCCGTTTTGCTGTCAGGGTGGGTGGGGTAGGACTGTTAGATCAGGGTGTGTGACCCTCAACAAACCAATTCTGGTGGTAACCAAGGACAAAGCTGACACAAGGACATCAGGGCTTGAGCGATGACCATTAAGAGCAGAATCTTAGTATGTAGATAATGGGTCGTTTTAATGTTTAAAAGTGTTCTTGGTGAAAAGTAATTTTTGTGTAAATATTTTTACAAGAAAATGCAGCCTTTTTTTGACACTGAAAACCTCGGAAGAGCAGAGTCACTCCAAACTTAATGTAAATGTAATGTAAATGAATTACATAAATATGTGTCTAACAATAGCGTAAAACAGAGATGGGGACTCGAGTCTGAGACTCGGACTCGAGTCGCACTTAAGTCACACAACTGTCTTGACTTTAGACTTGCCCTCAATGACTTGAGACTTGACTCGGACTTGGGCGTTGTGACTCGTGAGTCATAAACTCA
>JBBIGA010000018.1:11914013-11926658 GCA_037576975.1 Alestes dentex
CAAACAGCACGGAGACCTGCACAACCTGCAAGTCAGTGTTAAAGTACAGTAACAGTACCGGCGTTCTGCACGGCATCAGAAACGGCACCGCTAGCTAACATGGCTAACGCTGGCTAACATGGCTAACGCTAGCACTGCAGGGAGTCGTCCTGCCGCGACTTAAACTGTTCCCACTCTCAGTCGGACACTTAAATTTACCAGAAAATTCAAGGTATCATCCTTTCTTTAAATGTCATGTTGACTGTTAATGTTACAGAGAACTTTAATATAAGTTGCTCAATGTTGGACAACTGTGTTGCTCCGCTGCCTGTGTGTGACATCATCACAACTAGTCGACTCGACTTCAACTATCTTGATGGATAAGTCGACTTGAAAAAATCTGAAGTCGTTAATGCCCTAATATATATATTTATATATCTATATATATATAGATAGATATATAGATATATAGATAGATAGATAGATAGATAGATATAGATATAGATATAGATATATAGATAGACATACTAAATGAACAAAAAGTGTTGGGACACCTGACCATTGCATTGACAGGGATGTTAATAACATTCAAATACATAGACTTTAATATGAAATTGTCTTGGTATGTTGAAGCATTAAAATTGCCCTTCTCTGGCAGTAAGGTGTCTAGCCCAATCACTGAAATACAGGTATGTCCCAATACTTTTGTCCATATAGTGTATATTTTTGAAAAAAAAAAAAAAAAAAAGGGTGGGACAAGTAGCTGCACCAAAACTTATGTATAGGTTGTGTAGTAATTAAAGTAAGGACTTAAGTCCACATCTACTGACAATAGTGTTCTTTGGAGTTTAAGGGGTCAGTCAAGTCTTTGGGATCACTTAATTAATTGAATTAATCACTTAATCGTATTCCATTTGAAAGTGAAAATGACCATTCTGTCATACGTGAACACACCACAGCACACAGTGTGGACAGCACGACCTCTGCATTTAACCCATTCACCAAGAGAAGCAGTGCCCGGGGAGCGGTACCCTGCTCAGGGTACCTCAGAGGTACTTAGGAGTCTTGGGAATTGAACCCAGGACTTCCTGATCCCAGAGTGCATGCCCTAACCACTAGGCTAATAATGTCATTCTATGTTAGGACAAATAACTGTCCATATTACATGAAAGCAGTCCAAACATTTGACCTGTGCTACACGTGCACAGAAAACAGATCAGTGTGGGGGGGGAATACATGAGTTGGATTGTTGGAGAAGCAAAGGAGATGGGATGTTTTGAGTCTGCTCATCTCACCTGCACTTCTAGGAAAGAATGCTACTGAAATTATAGCCTGGGTGCATGCGCACGCACACACACTCATACATACCCACCATGAAAAATCACCAAGCTATAGGAGGATTCTTTCATATATTGGGCATGTTCAGATGTACTGAAGCCAAACAGCCCATTTTTGTTCACTGCAAAAACGATCTCATTTGCCCGATTGTGCTAATTGAAATATTATCTTAATGACAAACACACACATACGTACATACACACACACAAGTGGATGTGTGGTAATGGGCAGGAATTGACGTGCCCCTGACTTGTCTATGAGTGGTCATACCTGATCGGTCATGCTGCAGCGCTGTGAGACACAGATAACACTGCAGCTCCCCTCACCCCGGGACATCACTGCCTCCCACTGAGCATGCTCATCGCATCTCCTCTTACCTCACTGCCTCTGCTGAGCTCAATAGCTGAGACAAACCTTGTTAACACACAAAACCAAACTACCCACTGTGGCCAGCAGAGGGCCTTCTTTCTCATTCACTGCCCTTCACCACTGCAGATTTGGAGGTTTCTGAACGGGGCATTCTGACATTTGCTGGGTGTCATAACACAGCTGCTGAACACATCAACAAGACGTGCTCATGTTTACCCACCCTGTCTGCCCAATTATGAACTGCTCCCATGCATACAACATCAGAGGATTAATCGTCATATGGATCTAAAGAAAACAGCACAGTTCTTGTTTGATTTGCTTCATATTTGCGTGTGTGTTGTCATGGTAGGGTTGTTTTCTTTTTCCCAAAGCAGGAATTAGTACTGTCTGATTAGTTTGGAGCATTTCTATAAGAGGTGTGCTGATTTGATACTCATTATCGGCATCTGGTTGATACAGGCCAAAATCATTAGATCGGATATAAACGAAAGCCTGAACTATCATGTAAATCCTTATCTAAGGATTAAGGATGAGCAGATGCACTATACAGGAATTTAATTACAGGCCCTTGCACCCAAATGGTGTATAATACGTCTATAAAAGAGGCACTGGCGATTCAGTCATGTATGCAGAATTCTATAACTGATAAATTGTGCTCTATACGGGTATAGAAACTGTCATTTTATACAATGATAGCAGGGAGTCATTGTGAAATCTGAGTGCATCCACACAAATGTATCACTGACATCTAAGTGAGAAAGCCAGTATCGGTATTGGTAGATCTTCAAGGTCAAGTGGTATGAAGCCACCCCATAATTTCAACTGGTCTGTTTGTCATGGCATTTGGACACAGTGTAAAAACCAACTGGCATTTTCGAATTATGTAGAAAAAATGAAAAATGTTTGGTTAATAAAAGGTTATGTTCTGACAGCCATGATACTTAAAACATAATAAAGTCTCTCTTCTTCTAACTACAAACACACATGTATTATTGACTGAAGGGTTAGAGTTCAAGTTTGACGCATTTTCTTTTCTTGTTTTATCAGAAATCGATCAGAAATCAAATCCTATCATTTGCTATCACTGCTGATGTGTGACTGTGGCTTCTAAGGTTGAACAGAGAAATCCGGTTTTGTGGAACACCCCCAGGTCTATTTCTGGTACACTGCTGGTGGCATACAGTGTATGAATAGAGGGGTTTCAGATTTCTGGTACTCTACAGAGGGAGGGGTTGCTGGATATTCCAGGCCCAAAACCCCTACCCCCATCTGTCCCCACAGTAACCGGACACCCCGACTACCATAGAGGCACTCCTGAGTGCCCTTCACTGCTGCTCTGGATATGAAACGAAACACGACTGCTGGACAAGAGAGTTCACAGCCCTGTTCCCTTCACATCCAGAGAATATCTGAGTCAGGCGAGGAGGGGGGGTTGTCTGGTATGTTTCTGTTTGCTGAGTTCATACACACACAGCAGCGAATGCTGGAATGGAGGCTGAGGCGCTAGAGGCCCACAGGCTACAGTCCAGTCTTTTGAGCTGAAGACTCAGACAGGCTGGAAGCCAGCAACTCCCAGTACTTCCTCAAAGCAACAGAGGCAGGAAATGAAACACAAGATACAATCAACTCTTGAGTTTACTGATACACTCAGCACTCTCACGAGCAAGAGCACACGCGCATACACACACAAACAAACAGTCCCAAATGCACACATGCAATATACAAGCTGATCTTGATCCAAAAACTCACTCACTCTCTCCCAAATGCACATGTATAATATACAAATTGACCTTGCCACAACAACACACACACACACACACACACACACACACGGTATTACTACATTAGTGAGGACCTTACACTCACTATAATGCTGTAGGTAATGTGTAATACTGTAGCTGTGCAACACTGCACCTACACCCAACTTATAGTCTATCATTAACTCAAGCCATAATTACCTTTCTGCTATTTTAGTTATACCAGAAAATGAATCTGAGGTGAAAAAGCACATTTCTTTGCAAGGAGAGCAAAATATCACAATTCTACAGATTTTCTTGTTTTCCCATCACTGAGATGACATTTGACTCCCATTAAGAGATAAATATGCATACAAACACAGACACATGCATACTCATGCACACATCAAGTGCACAGTATGTAAAGCCAATGTGATCCCGCTCCACACATGCATGCACAAACACACAGTATCCAGATTAATAGTGATACACGCACACACATAGGCAACTACACAGAGACACTGTCCAGATCAACAGGGCAGACACACACATACACGCACACACAGTGCCACTGGAATGACGTAGCAAACTGAGAAAAATCGTAGTGATGCTGAGACAAGAACTTTGACTTCTACTCTCCAATCAATCAGCACGACAGGTAAATTAGGCTGCCGTCTGATTCCGCATTCCGCTCTCTAATTATTCCCATATTACACAATTTCATCATTCCCTCTCCCTCACAGGCAGCCGACTCATAAAAGACTGACTTAGATTGAGCCTCCTCCTGCACACAGAGAAAAGCCAATCAACTGGGGCCTGAATTCACCATAAATCATCACTCCACTAAACTGACCCCACATGAACTCGGCTGTCCTCCCTCCAGTGCAAGCCTCAGCCCGTGGCCACAAAGCGTTCACACTCTAAACACAGTGTACAAGATCTGACTGGCCATGGGCGACGAGTCACGCTCTTTCTCAGGCTGCTGTAACGTCCCAGAGGTGACAGCTGAGTCACCCGAACACGATCGCTAACGGCTGCGCTTCTGCACAACTTTACACACCAGCGCCCACTGCAGAATTTACCGTACCTGATTCCAGATCCAGCACTAACGTAAGGAGATCTTGACTGTAACTGAGTTCTGCAGCAATACAGATACTGGGATGTTGTGGAGCTAATAAATAAATCAATTATGTGTAATATTAAGGAAGTGTTCGGTAAGATTTAAAGACCCTTTTGACACATCCAGGAAATCAGCATATTAACAACAGACAGGAAAAGCATAAGGGTACTGATGTGACAGGGTACTCCAACCAGATCATTTAATTATGGTGTAGTGCTATGCATGAGAAGCTTAAAGAGAGAAAAAAAAAAAATATATATATATATATATGGTGCAAATTATTCCATATTACTATGATCACCTAAACAGAACGCGATCATAGAGATGAGTCAAAAAACAAACAAGAGGAATGACCAACCGAGAAAAAAAGTGCAATGAATGTAGAGTGGTGAAAAAATGATCAGGCCTTCAATAATGCTATTTTCAGTGCCATGGCACCCTCTTTTGGTAAAACTAGAGCATTTAAGAGCACTGCAACACAGCAGGGAGCACGGCCTGCTGGTTCTGTGTTGTCGCTACTTATCCAGTGAATGGTGGATAGATGTTACTCTATTGGATAGATGACTGAATACTTTTTGCTAACATCAATTAATTATTACTAATTATTATTACACCAACACAGTTCTGTTTCCTTTTATTTGACTTAAATAGCTTCCGTAATTGCATTGACGTATTCTATTTGAGTTGTGTGGAGATGCTTTTTAAATCAAGTAAATGGTGCAATTCCATTTTGTAAAAATAATGGGTTTACATTTGTGACATGCCCTGTAAGAGACCTTTCATTATGTGCTAGCGTGTACCTAACAGGACGTAGTGAAACTTAGACGTGGTTACCTGTGATGCGGTGTTGTTTGGTGCTGACCCGGTTGGTACTTTGGATGGTGCAGCACAGGTGCAGCATAGCTAACATGGTCAGAATCATCACCACACTCTGCAGAAGCAGGGTCAATTCAAACTGCTTCCCTATCCTGCAGAGAAACACACACGAATTCTGTCAAAAATTACATACCGTTGTGTTTCCTCTACATAAATAACTCAATAACTCCTCTATCCCTGTATTCACAGATATTCCATAAACATGTAATCATTCAGTCCTCATCTGTAATATAATGGTAATATCTTTCACCACTGCAGATCATTCAGAATAGTTTGACTCAAAGGCATTATTACTCTTTTCATGAAAATGTAACAAAGTGCATTTGCTTTGAAACTATTTTCTTTGACGAAGCACACAGCATGCTTGTCGAAGCATTACTGCTTTATGTAAATGTGTCAGATATACACAAATAACTTTTTTCACCTGTGTTTAAAACAGCCTAAGCCATATGCAAAGGTTTGGGCACCCCTGGTCAAATTACATTTTTGTTTATTTTCTTAGCGAAATACGCACACATCCTCTACAGAGAACAAACTTCTGACAAATTAATGTACATCACATAAGAAGTGACGTGTGCAAACATTATGTAAGTTATTTATTACAGGATTGAGTTTCGTTTTCTCAAATATGTTAAATTCAGCAAATACACAGAAAGTTTTAAGTTTAAGTAAGTTCCTTGTACATTATGTACATTTTTCATTGTAATTTTAAAAAAGGGGTGTTGGTGCTGGGGTTATTTCCATTTGATTGCATCAACGCTGCTTCTTTATGTGTTCAAAACAAAAAGCCACAAAATAGCATTAAAAAACAAAGTTAATCAAACACATAAAGCATCAAAGTAAAAAATCATACAGGTTTCAAGTTTAAGCTAATTTATGTGAGCATACTCTATTGCGCTGGCACATTCACAAATCTCATGATGCGTGCATAACGAAAATGCAGATTGACTAATAGAGTAATCAAATTTTTCTTAACAGCCAGTCTTGCAATGACCCTAGATGACCTATTTCTGAATGAATTATTGTGCCGTAACAGTACCCAGCGCTCCACTGCCCTTCCCTTCCACTCACCAGAAGAAAATGCGCAGTATGTTGGCGATGAGTAGCACCAGGCAGACGCGGGTGGAGAAGCCCTCCGTGTTGCCGGTCCGTTGGATCTCCTGGTACTGGGGGATGTAAGGCACAGCACCTCCGAACACCATCACACAAGAGGCCAGCCATGACAGCAAGGTCCACGAGCTCTCCACGTCCTCCTCCAGCTCAGACTCCATGGCTCAGGCCTCACACTGCTGCAGCTGCTGCACTCATACACTGTGCTGAGACATCACACTGCAGCTAAGCTTAGATTTCATACATTAGGACAGACTTCAAGAACAGTCTTTATACAGCACAGTCTGATCTACAGACACATTCATATTTTTGGACTCCACTGTATATAAATTATAATTATAAGATCAGAAACTGAAAGAACAGAATACATATACATAGTATGTGTTTGTGTGTGTGTGTGTGTGTGTGTGTGTGTGTGTGTGTGTGTTTGCGTGTGAGCGCGTGTTCCTATCCTACTGTGCAACAGTTTTAGACAGTCAAGTAATTTGTATAAAGCTGTTTTGGCAGTGCGTGTGTTTTCCCAGTACAGACTGGCTAATAATACACAATCCAGCATTAGAATAAATGCAAATAAACAAAGCGTGTGTAAAGTTCTTGGTTCAGAAGAGATATTAAAGGAGTAGTTTGGCAAAAAAATCACATTTTTGATACTATTATTCGATTAACCAAGACATGCTTGCTTAATCTTGCTTCTTCATTTTTACACCGGAGCTACAAGGCTAAGGTTGCTTACAAACACTACAAGCCGATAGTCACTCAAAACTTTTCTGTATAATAATAATAATTATTTAAAAGTCTATTCAAACCATTTTCAGCTCTTTATTAATATGACACAGATGGATATAGGTTAGGACTCAGTGGTTAATGTGAGATATAAACCTACAAGCAACTATTTTAGGCATCAGTTTCAGCTTTATTTATCATATGCAAGTTAGCACAGGGACAACATTGCAATGAAATGTCAGTGCTGGTTTTCACAAAGCAGCCAAACAAGGGCTGATCTTAGATCAATTTGACGATGGTTTTTGTCACAAAAGCTGATTCTTTATGGTTGGGTGGGTGAAAACAGACCCTGTTGTGCACTAAGGCTTTCCCCAGCTATCAACTGGACGTTTAACTTGACTTCATTTTATAGCTCACAGTACGTCATATGGACACTTCAACCACATGAACAAGTCTACACCACCTTTATAAAGAATAACACGTGATTCCAACGGGTTAAAATAAAATTTGGGGATGCATTTACAGATAAGATTTGGGTGACTATTTACTTTAGATGATTAACTATACATGGGGTAAGTTTAAAGTTGTGTGAATCTGATATTTCACCAAACCGTTCCTTTAATATTTTGATAAGAAAACAAAGAACACAGGTTTCATTTCAGGCTTCTCACTGCTCGCCTTTCTCAGGAGCTCACATGAAGGATTAATGAACTGAAGCAGGTACTTGTTTGACAAGTTCAAATACTTAGACTTCACCAGTCCACATGAAACTTGGTGTGCTTGTAGCCCCACATGGCTGAAATGGAATGAGTCTCTAGGTGGGTGTGTCCCTTTGTATTAGCGCCCCCTGAAGTGGGGCAGACACAGGGTACTTTCGATATCACCAAAAATGATGTAATCTGTATGGCTCATGACTCTTGCTCATTATGATTCATTTGCGGAGCATCATAACCTAGTGAACAATGTCTATGCACAAATCTAGCGCTTCACTAGCCAATGTCCCGGGACAAACATTTAAATGACACAAAATCTGACTCCCTGCATCACTACTATATTCTTTAGAAGCAAACCAAATTTTGTAAAACTTCATCCATAGGGAGTGCTGCATATGAGGTAGAATTTAAAATTTTGGTACGTTTCCACTTTGGTTACATTAGCTCACATCTCCTACAGTTCCATTCGGCTCGTTCAACAAAATGACCACCAACAGCCAATCAGCAGACAATTAATGCCTGTCTGATTTGCCAACGTTAAAGAAATGTTGTGGGCTCATTCATACGTCTCAGCCATAAGTCACTCCAACAAGCTACAACACATTTCCTCTGTTCGCCTGACATAGTTAGGTCCGCCTTCAAATCGTTATGTAATGTACGAAATTCAAACAGTTCTCTTTCGCCTGTTGAAGGGGTCAGATCATTTAACCTCTCACTACCAGGGCCAGTTCTCACTTTCTGCTTAGAACCCGCTGATCGCCCTTTATTCTCTTAACATCCGGAGCAGTAAAATGTTATAAACAACCGTATTTAGACCTTCTATCTAACTGAGTGTCATTCCAGACCAGGAATTTATTAACAACATTGGGTTTCTACCATTACCGCTGTGCTTCATTGTGTTTAAATGCCTTAAATACGCTGAAATGCTGACGTAGAAAAGAAAAGTGTCCAAATGCTCCTGTTGGGTTGCATCAACATAAAGCAAAGGCACTTCTGCTTTACACCACTTCCTCCTACATTATGAAACTTTTCCTTGGCAGATAGTTTACGCCGTCTCTTCTCCTCGTCTCAGAATGCAAACTGCAATGACACACATGCCCAAACCTGTTAACCTGCATTGGCCTTGCAAAGCACAGCCCTGTTCTAGCACAGACTCGGAGGAAAGAGAGAATTACGGCTGAAACTCTCCACTTCAACCACCAGGCCCTCTTTCTCAGCTAGATAAGACTGCAAGCCTGCACTCACAATGCAGTGCTCCAGAAGATAAGGCCCTCTCTACTCCTCTCTAACCGTCAGGCAAACAGATGTTTTTCCAAGACAGCAGAGACCTCATGAGTTTTTGGACACACAGGATACAAAGAATCCCAATAGTTCTGAGCTGTTTTCACAGTCTAAAATTTCGGCCTCGCTCCCACTTACATACATGATCTGCTACATCTCTACACCACGTTGCAAACGTTAAGGGCAACAGACTCTGGTTTACTTACAGTACCCAAATACAGACTATCCTCTATGTGAGGAAGAGCCTTCAGTATTGCTGCTCCCAGTATAATGGAATTCAGTGCCCAAAAACCTTAGAGATACTTCTTCTATTTCAGAACTCTTAAGTCACACAATTTCTCTCTGTGACTGTTCAGTCTTGTTCTTGTGTAGTCTATTTTGTGAGTTTATTATTTGTATTCTTGTTTTGTTGTCACTCTGTAAGGTGTCCTCAGGTTTAAGAATGGCGCTATATAAAATTAACATTTTTATTAATGTTATTACTATTATTATTATTCAGTTTACTACAGATATCATTACTGCACACTCCATTATACAGACTGATATTAAGGGTTCACAGAGGCAGACAAGTACTCTTTAGTGTCAATGCTACATGACACTT
Organism: Alestes dentex; assembly: GCA_037576975.1. Lineage (NCBI taxonomy): Eukaryota > Metazoa > Chordata > Actinopteri > Characiformes > Alestidae > Alestes > Alestes dentex. Next base: position 11,923,860 of record JBBIGA010000018.1, read on the forward strand.
CACTCATTAAAACAGCACATCTGTGGTCACACCACATCCTGCACAGCTACACTCGAAAAAGTGATCAGCAAAAGTGGATTACTGTACAAAGCTGTCCAGCCTGATAGTAACAACAGTTTTACTGCATTAAGGCATAAGTCAAAAACAGGGGTCACCATTCTTACCCATAATGGGCCACTGTGGCTGCAGGTTCTCATCCCAAGCAGTCACACCTCTTATAACCCGCAAACTGCTTAAAACTGAGACCGACTGACCAAACAAGTGGAATCAGGGGAGCTTCTGTTTGATTAGAATGAAAACCTTCGTACTTTATATTGGTAGCTAGTAGTTAGGAATTCACTTGTTAGTTACTTATCTACAGTATTTATATTATTTATTCTATTTATCTATATCAAGAACATGACATAAATTTAGGGAAAATTGTTTGTGTCTTCTGGCTTTTCAACATTCTGGGCTTTGCTTCTCAGCCCAAAAGTTATAATGTGAGCAACAGTTTCTTGTTGACCCATCAAACCAGTCGCTGCACGCCTGATCTTTTCTCAAACAGCAGCCTAAAGATCCGGCTGGGCTGTTTAGGGAAAGCGATGCAGCGTTTCTTGAGAAGAACACAAGAGAGTGAGAGTGTAATCCCAGCACTATCGTTCCTGATCCCAGTCTAAGAATAGCACACTCACTCAAATCCTCCTCTGGATAACGCCACATGCACATCAGCCCCTCTGCTAGCTGCCCTTAAAACTTCTCTCACACACTCGCTGGTGCTTTTCTCCTCACTTGTGGGGGCTTCTTTCCGCCCACTTGATCAGGTTCTCTTCAGCCAGGCAGAAGAACTCGGGACTGAGGTATAAAACTTAGAGAGACCCTCGTGTCAAGTGGAAACTCATCGGACAGAACATTCACTGACATGCAGGAGTTCAGGAAAGCCCCTCCGCTGCTCCTCCATACAGGGGTCTCCAGTGTGGAAACGCATCAGGGCGTATCTGCAGCACTTAGCTGTTCTGCACGGCTGCTTCACGTCTGAGAGGCGCGGAATGAAAGCAGCACGTATCCTTTTATATCTTCCACTGGGTTTCAGGAGCAGGACTGAGTTTAAAGAGCAGGATTGAGTACAACGCTCTTACCTCCACTATCTTCAGGACCGGAGTGTGTGACTGCTGACCCGTCAGAGCAGACTCAAACTCATATCAAAACACTGCATTATAACAGTCACTGCTGAGGGGCTGTGATTAGAGAGAGAGAGAGAGAGAGAGAGAGAGAGAGAGCGAGAGCAAAAGAAAGTAAGAGAGAAAGAGAATAAGAGAGAGAGAGAAAGAGTGTAAAAGAGAGTAAGACAGAGAGAGACGGAGAGAACGGAATTAAGACAGAGAAAGAGAGAGGGTAAAAAGAAAGTAAGAAAGAACAAAAAAGAGAAGGGGGGGGGGCGTGTAACACATTAAGCTGTACATTAACTCAGGAAAAAGAAAAACGCGTGTATAAATGATTCACCAGAATGCAAGACCGCCCAGTAAACGAGTTAAACCCATCCAGTACTTTGGAATTACAATTCCCTGCAGTTTTAATTGTGTGTGTGTGTGTGTGTGTGTTTTCGGGACCTTTTCTACCCCTGTGCACTGTATGTGTATTTAAATATATATTTATAAACAATGAGACGTACGTTCAGAGTCTAATTTTGTTTCCTCCACTCGTCTGCTCTTCTCCTCCTCTCCTTGGAAATGTGTCCTAATTCCAGGGAAGTAAATTTATATGAGTAAAGGTACGTTGACAGTGTTGCGGGACAGAAGAACAGTGCTGGTGGTGAAAACTCTCCTCCCCACGTTTCTGTTTTGGTGAGGGCTGCTTCTGAGACCACGCCCCCCAAAAAGACATAAACCCACCCCCTGACAACTTTAGAGGGTTTACACACACTACATGGACAAAAGTTTTGGGACATACCTGTTTGTCAGGATTTGGGCTTGGCCACTTAGTTCCAGTGAAGGACAATCTTGATGCTTCCGTATGCCAACACATTTTGGACAGCACCATGCTTCCAACTTTGTAAACACACTTTGAGGACGGCCCTTTTCTGTTCCAGCATGACTGTGTCCCAGTGCACGACGCAAGCTCCATGAAGACATGGTCGGACGAGTTCGGTGTGGAAGAACTTGACTGACCCACACAGAGCCCTGACCTCTGGGATGAACTGGAACGAAGAGGCTTCTCGTCCAATACGTGCCTAACCTCAATGCTCTACAGAATGAATGGGCACAAATACCCACAGAAACGCAAATTCTTGTAGAAAGAGTGGGAGCTGTTATAGCTGCAAAGGGGGACCAACTTCATATTAAAGGCTATGTAGTTGAAAGCATTATCATTAATGTCCCTTTTGGTGTAACGGTCAGGCATCCCAGTATTTTTTTTTCCACATAGAGTGTATCACCACCATGCATTATGACTGCTTTGAGTATGTCTCTCATTAACACCACCTTTATTAGAGAAATAAGTGTGCTTTCCGTCTGCCTTCAAAAACAATGATCACACCATTTTATTCGTGTTATTAAACATAAAAATGAGATTAGTTTGATATTTTGTGGTTTCTATGTACAACTCCCACTACCATGCAATAAAGTATTTACAAATGAAATGCTGGTGTAAAGTTGCAGCCCCCTGTTTGGTTTAAGACAGTCTCCTTTTCTGGATTCTCCAGGCACCTGAGGATTAGGGGTGTTGAAATTAATGCATCGCGATACAGACGTGGGTGATTCTGCATTGATGCAGTGGCAGAACATAATCGATTGTATCAGAATGACATTGCTTGATTTTCTG
>JBBIGA010000018.1:11927625-11947133 GCA_037576975.1 Alestes dentex
CACATATACACACACACACAAACGTATATATTTATATTTGTACAGTTTTACTGTTCTGTTGTATCATTTTTTAATTATGCTGCTTCTCCGTTCTTCTTTTGTACTGCCTACTTATCTTTAAAGCGCCCTATTTACAGGGAGCGTGTTCCCTTAAACCTCTAACTTTCCTCACTTGGTCACTTGAACTAGTCGAAGCTATGCAGGGATTTTGGAACGCGAGATTTCTCCTCGCGCTCTCACGATATTACAAGCTTCGCGATTTGGCCACCAGCTGATTACTGTGGAGCTGGAGTTTACTGCATACTGTGTTTACATCCTAATTTAACCGTTACATATTTATTCTTTATTTTGCTTCGCACGCTCGTTTCAGACAATAACAATGGCAGAAACCGATCCTAAATCTGTGCAGGATCTTACAGCAGTGGTAAGCCTCAAAATATTTTTTTTCTGAGCTTGTATATCGACCGGCCCAATGCTAAGCTAAGGCTAGCTAAATCAGGCAGGAAAACAAAAACAAACCGGCAACATCCTTGTTTATTTAATAAATTATTGTAAAGACAGTGTGATATTATCTTTGGCTTGGTCAGTGATCATTTTTCATAACCTCATGGTTAGCAGAGAGGGTCAGTTTGTTTCAAATCAGGAGGATAGAACTCATTTCATGGGGATAATGTAAACAAACCAGCCCCTTTAATACAGCATGCATATAATCTCTAATGTGACTGAAGCAAATAACCCTGACAAATGATTTCTGTGGTTTCTGCTGGTGCTCACATGTCCATTTACTTCTGACAGGTGCAGACGTTGCTGCAGCAGATGCAGGACAAGTTCCAGACCATGTCAGACCAAATCATAGGGAGAAATATCCTTCACCGATTGATGCAGTAATAAGCAACACAACAGAAGACACAAGTGCTGACGCATTACACACAGACTACGAGAACCACCAGTTTACTAATTATAGTGCATCAGTTTATCAGAGTTGAGGTATTTCAGAGGGAGAAGTTAATAAGTAGGGTGAGCATATCTTAGTTTGCAGAAAATAGGACTTTCAGAAAAGAGGGAGGCACAAAGCAGTCTGCACAAAACAAATGTCAACATGAAAGCAAAACTAAATCTTTGATTGTCTTTAAAGATTAAAAATCCTGACCAGCACGTTTTAGGTCCCAGGAGGAGATGATGTATGATTACCCTATAAATAAGTTCAGTTGATTTCAGTAGGATGCAGTATTACTGCAAAGGTAGAGCGCAAATTAGATATGTGGTGTTTAGAAGAATAAGATAATAAAGAACTTTATCCCTTTTTGTCATAAACATGCTCAGTGCAACAAAAGGTATAAAGATAAGACTATAAAGGGTTTAAAAAGAACATTAGTAATAGTGCAAACAAAATAAAGTAACAAATAACTAACAGATATAATAAAATAACAGATTATTAGATTAGTGCAAGTGGTGAGGAAAAGTGACTTAGTGTTTGTGCCATGAATAAAATGAGATAGCAGCATGTGATGAGGGGATGAAACAAACATTCAGTAACGTACAGATGAGTAAATAAAAAGCAGATGAGTAATGCTGAAAAAGATCACCTACAGCACGAGGACGAGTTATACAGTCTTACTGCCATAGGTAGAAAGGATTTCCTGTGGCGTTCAGTTCTGCATTTGAAGGCAATTAGTCTTTTACTGTGTGTGTTATGATGGCCCATTATGGAGGCGTGCATGGGCTGAGAGGGGTTGTCCATGATATTGAGAAGCTTTTTCACTGTTCTCCTCTCAGGGCTTAAGAGATTTTGAGGAAATGTCAGAGAGGCAAGATTGTGTTGGTTTGGACGTTTGCTGAGGAGAGATTCTAAGTATGTTGGCAGAAGGATGCTGAGGATGGAGCTGCAGGGAAGAGAAGAGGAGGAAGAAGACAGGGCTGTAGATAACTGTGTCAGTTCATAGTTTTATACAAGCAATAGATAAGGATCGTGTGTTCGAAAACACACTGAGGGCACAAATTGGTCTGAGTGAAGCATTATTGTGTCATAAGAATGTAGTTGCTGACCAGTTGCATTACTACTATTAGAAAATAATGTACATGATCATACAACTATGCTGAGCATCACCTCCATGTGTACTAAAGCCATATTCACATAGTATTACTGAACCATGAGCTTCTGACTAGTAAAACCTACTCTGTAAACCCTCTCTCAAAAAATGTCACCTGATTCCGTGAGTGGTACATTAATGCCTGGATTGAATCCTAGTCCTGATGCTATTTGATGTGACATTTTGTCAAGTACTTATGAACCTCTCAGACACCTAAAATTCAACCTGTGTCCAAGTGGCCAAGTGAGTGGACAGCAAAGGATGGACTCAAAACTCAGGACATCTTGTACTGACTGAAGATAAAACAAGCATACTGTGTTTCATTTGATGAAGCTGAAAATGCAGATTTTAAGTGCATCTTATTTGTAATAGATATGTTGAACAACTGCACCCACACGACAACAGTATAAGTATGTTTGAAATGCTTGCAGATATGCATATTTGCTTACAAAAAAAGACACACCTGTCTAACCAGTAGATATCCAGTCATCTCACCCTACATGCTGCTAAATCATGCCCAGCCTTGTCCTGCTTTCACCTTTAGCACCACGCCTAATGGATGCGATGCATCCCTCCATTTACAGTCATTGAACACAAAACACTAGAGCAGGGCAACACTCATTTACTAGATAATCGCCCTGAAAATAAGAACATATGGCTTTTGAACTTGGAATAAAAACACCCCTAACCTAGGCCACAACTTGATCACGTGGATTCCACAAGGGACGTGGATTATTAGGGCAAAAGTGATTTCTGTCTTCCTTAATGAGAGTCACTTGACGAGATGAGCACGCGCATTGATGACCTGGAAAAGAACATCGCTGATCTGATGACTCAGGCTGGGGTGGAGGAAGAAGAGGGAGAAAACAAATCCAAAGAAGGCGAGGCCTCTTAATGAAGGTACAGTTATGGTGAACTTGCATTATTAAAAGTGCATCTAACTGTGCAATTTGCTGTCAAATGTCACTTATTTCCACGATCTGAAATGATGTATTTTCTTAAACAGGTTGCCAAGTAAGTGTTGCAAGGACAGCAGAGCAGCAAATGTTTCCCCCTAGTGGTGACTGATCTAATTTGATGTGGTGTTGTATAGTTTTTTTTATACATAAGAATGGTCCTTCTTGATTACTTTTCTTTAACTTTTGGTTCTAAAGTTGCAAATAACTTTTTAAACCCACCTGAAGACCTGCCATCGACTTGGTTGAGGCCTTTGTTACTGTAATATAAGCACTACCTACGTGCCAATCAGACACCATTCCAATTTCCAATGAATTTCTGCTATTAAAATGGTTTCATACAAAACTACCTCTTCACTTTCATTTGTTTCACTAGATCAGACCTTTTGCAACAGCATTTCATGGAGTACCTGCATCCACCAAGATAAATGCAAAGTTAGATTCAGTCAAACAAACAAGCCTCTAGTGTCAGTGCAGTCAAATAACAACGAAGGTCTGTTACTATGAAAATACATGGATGAGGCAGGACACTAGTCACATAAAGGGGTGGGTCTCATGTATGATCTCATCTCATGAACTTTGCATATGTACAGTCATTGCCCAGCTATGAAAGAGTAAGACAAGCAATACAACTTGGTTAAATAAAACTAATCTAGTTAAATTTGGCTAAATTAGAAAAATACACAGGTTCTTAGTGATTAAGTTAGAGGTTAAAATGCTGTTGTAAAATGTTTTCAAACTGACAGAAACAGACTAGACAAAGACTCTTACATCTTCCTTTATTTGAATTTCTTAGTAAAGACTTGATATAAAAAGAACAAGCTAACAGCATTTCAAAACAGTCATAGCTACACAACTATGTTTAATTTTAAAACTTCCTTATAAAACAACTTGACCTAAAAGTTAGTTATGAAAAAGCTTAAAGAGAACGTGAGGTTAGAACTGAAAGTCTGGCTCAGTCATGTCAATGGCCCAGGCAAATTTATCTCTCAGGGTCTTGTTATAGATTTTATCCAGTGGCACCTCCATGTTCTTACACCTACAACAGGACACAAAATGCATGTGGAGGCAAATTCAGACATTTTCAGTGCACAACTGTTAGAACCACATGACTGTTTGTGTGTGTTTCTGTGTCGCAGCCTCACCAGGCCACGCTGATGCGTGGGTCCAGGTAGTTTAGTTTGGAGGTGCTTAGGGCAATCTGCTTGTTCTCTTCTCTGTCAGTAGCCTGGACCTCCAACTTCAGTAGTTGCTCTTCACAGCGCTGCACTGCCTTCTTCTTCTTCTCCACCAGACTAGAGAGAGAGAGACACACAGACACACACAGACACACACACACAAATTAAATGCTAACCACCAAAGCCCTGTTACACCAAGTTAATTGCTAAACTTCCCCTCTGCAGGTAAAGAAAACTTACACAAGCAGCTTGTTGTCTGAATTTCCTTTAGCCTCTTTCTTGACCTCTTTCAGCTCTTTTTTAAGCAACACAAGCTGCTCCTGTTTACTCTCAATCTAAAACCACAAACAAGAGAAACATTAAACCGCACATGCTGTATGTACATCTCAAAAACCTGCACAGAAGCTACACATTTGAACTTTTAAACCACAATGATATGTACCAGGATTTTCTCAGCTTGATGTATAGGCAATAATGTACATTAATGTTCTCAATAAGAAGCAGTAGTTAAGTGTACATTTGTTTGCTACTGATCTTTGTCAGAGGTTCCCAGTCGCAGCCCTAGTGACTCCACTGCACATTTTTGTGCTCCATCTTATCTAGCACACATTTTTTGAGGGCAAACAAAACTGTTAAGAGGGTCGCAAGGACGAATGCTGGAGACCCCCGACAAGACACTGACATTATTAAAGTCTTTCATGTACAGTGTCTCCAAACCTTTGTCTGCAAGTTGGCCATGGATTGCTCAAAGGTTTTTGGCGGCGCCCGTTGATGGTTACAGAGAACTGCAACCGCACGGTTCGCCCGGTTATAGGAGAGCAGCTTCTCAGCAGCATTGTCTGATGCTAGATATGAGAAAAAGTTTAAAAATTAAGAAACAAACATGACATACTGAGAAACAAAAGGTAAAAATACGTACAAAATGCCATCTTAAATGTATGAGCAATTCTGGGCTTAGTGCTATTAATCATAATAAGTACATTTCTTGTCCTTTATTTTACATTTTATACAAATTTCACCTGAACAAACAATAACTGAATACTTGGCCAAGCTTAAACTGAATGGTGCAAAAGACGCCAACATTCTTAATTCCATAAGTAACTGTTACTGAATCTTACTACAAAGATGAAAGTAAATTTAAAAGTGAATTCCACCAAATTCTCAAAATATCTATGGACTAAAGGTGTGACAATGCATTATGTAATTGCGATGGCACAATGAAAATACTACAATAATGCATTTTCATGCAGGTAGTACCACAGACCTAGGAAAAATAATGAAAGTCAACTGATTCTATTACTGACAGCAATAAAAAAAAAAAAAAACCCAAAAAACTAAATGATGGTTGAATATGTCAAAATCATACAAATCAATCAAACAAATTTAAAAACTACATTTAAAAGGTGGAGTTTTAATTAAGACTTCAGATTTTAAACATCAAAAACTTGACTAAGCTGAACTTCTTAAATAAAGGTGGAACTGAGTTCCACATATTAGAAACACAAAAAAGAGATCTCTGCACTTCTTTTGTACATTTATAAAGGTTTGGCCTAAGGCCAGCACCTGCAGATCCAAGATCATTTGCTGGAACACAAAATAGACAGAGACACCCATGCTCAGTTATTTGGAGTTCTGAAAAAGAAAACAATATCTACCCCTAAAAGATGCAGATAACCAGTGAAGGTTTCACAATGACGGTGCTATTTTGTTAAAATGTGCATCATGGAAACAGAAAAATCTATAACAGAGAATTAAACAAATAATTCAGTCTAATGCAGTTGCCTATTTTGAACATTAAACTGTGTAAAAGTTATGCAAGAACATGAGTGTAGTCTACTTTGGTCTTTAAAATATCATGAGAATAGCATGACGAGAGCCCAATATTGTGAATCAAATCAAATAATGTGCTGAGGGTATCTTTACACCCTGTTTGACAGGAATCAGACAGCTTTTAACACTTGGGACACTGGTTTACATTAGTTTTGATATAAAATTTTCCAATTAGAAGCATTTTTAAAACATTCATAATTGAGACGTTCAGGGTTAAGACAAAATAGAACCTAAAGAAAACTACTTCTTGGATTTACCATTATTTTACTATAATCAAGATTATATCTAGAGACACATGTAGATTCACTGGCTGTTTTGGATTGCAGATATCAAGATCCCTTGTTTCAATGACCATTAAAAAAATCAGTACATTTTTGCTAAAATGTACCATTTCACATCAAACCCCTCTAAATATCTTTCTTTCTATTCAGAGATGTTGGCCAAATTTAAGTTTATTAAAGCTTTATGGTCTGTAGACAAGCTGCAATGGATGGGAGCTCTGTAACATTTTCCTGAAAACAGAACAAAAACTTAAACCCATTAAAAGAATGAAAGCAAACACGTACCTCAGATGGGGTTGGAGAATTTCCTCATTGTTTCAGCTGAAGCACATAATACAGCAACTGCAGTGTGCTTCTTTGTAGAAGACCATTTAACACTAACATCCCTGCCATCTGTTACTTGCATGCTCATACCCACACATACACACCACCCGTGGGTTGAGCCCTTGCTGTGTGTGTAGTTGATGTAATTATGGTTTGTAGCAGATACAGTAAACAGATTTACTTTTAGCTGCAACGCATGAAGACATCACACACACATGCGCGTGCACACACACCCTGCCTGGAAAGGCAGCAACTCTGGCACAGCAGACAGCAGCAGCAATTATTAACTATAAATTGTACACAGCATGGTCACACACATGCAAAACGTGAATTCATTGTGCGTGCGTACCAGCGCATGCACATACACCAGTAAACACACACAGACCATAGACATCAATGATTTATGTGTTAAACATATGGCCTGCTGGGAGGAGCTGAATGTGAACAAAGCAAGCTGTGGCAGAGACATATGCTCCTGTGCACTCCACTCCAGTTCCTATACTGGACAATAATGAAATAAGTTTTTTTTCTCCATAAGTAGATTTTAGTAGACTGGCTCTAAATGATACTACATGGACAGCTGTTGGTGAGGGATGGCTTCCTTCTCAATTACAAGTACGGCACGGTAAAAAGCCCGTCAAAGTAATCACTTCATATGAGTCTTAAATTCAATTAGTTGTGTCCAGGGCTATAATCAATAACCATTTTGTTAATTCGTCCAAAGCAAGCAGTAACGCAAACACCAATTCTGACTGCAGGAGTCGGTGACAGCTTTAAAAAAAAACGGGATGATGTATTGCTTCATGTCTCCACTCATCCACTCCAGCTGTTTGAGTGGTACGATTAGATCGCTGGTGTGTGAAATCCTTGAGTGTAAAAGGCTTATTCCGCATAACACAGCCCACTTTCAGAACACAGTGAAAGTATGAAAGCCACCCCTACTATCAGCATGAGCTTGCAGGAGGATGTACAGTTTTCATATGCAAATAGGTGTAGAGGGAATTGAAGTGAATAAAAGTAGGAAGACTTAATGTGATTGAAGTGAAAAAGTCAGCTTCTTAAAGTTACGGTCTTTGCTTCAAGCAAAGCAAGGCAAGAGAGTCGCCATAACCACAAGAAAGATATGAAGAAAGAAAGGTCCAAGAAAGGAATGTAGAAAGAAAGAGTAAAAAAATAAATAAATAAATAAAGATACTCACAATTGCTGAGTTCTTTAAGCTGCTGCTGCAGTGTGATGGAGGCATTGTATGTCCTGAAAACCTTGGCAGTCAGACCAGCCATTAGAGAACTCAGATGCTTATTTAACATTGCTGTCTGGAAATACAGAAAACATTACATATGTAATACAACACATAAGTTATTTATCCAACACACACGTGCACAGAAACCTTAACACTAGATGGCACTGTTGCGTTTAGAAAAGATGGTGGTCTTCAGCGTGTCCAAAGAGACTGAATGGGGCAAAATGATTTCCTAAACTACACTGGCTAGCATTTAGAGAAAACAATGGGGGTTCTAAAAGGTATTAGTTAAATTTTAAATAGCTGTGAGAAAGCAGAAGTGTGGGCTCTATGTGCAAAACAGAAAAAAAGCAAAACCATTAATGTCAGGTCTACATGGTTTTGTTTTACCATTTTTTGGAAGAATTCTTGTGTCTAAAAGGATTACCATTCAGAAACACCTACAGCTCATTACTGCACAACTGCCAGCATAACCTCACCACAAAACACCAATTCCCATCAGCTACACAGACAACAAAACCAGCAACACATGCTAACACCACATCCTGGACCAGCTTTATTTCCCCTCTGTGCTCATGACTCCGGCCGTGTCTTGCGGCCTCCACCAAGGTTAACTATAATATATCTTGGATATTAATAACACTGCAGACTTTTAGCTTTGATGTGGGAGTATTTTTGCAAATATGAGCTTTAATAGGCTAGCAGAACATCTGCACCAACTGCTATGGCTGGTCTCCATTGAAGCCTGACTAATTCTGTATGTCCATACACTGTTGATTCACAGTTTGAGCTCTCCAGCATCTGGGATTTTTTTTTTAACCTCTCAGCTGTATCTTTTGGCCAGACCAATTAGGTAAACATAACATCTTGAAAAATTCACTGGACCAAGCCCCATACTATCCTACCCAATATGCTTTTGGTTCAGGCTCATCATGCAAGGTTCACTACAGTCTACAGGTAACTAAAAACTACAGGCAGACCAGTTTTACGAACTACAAATAAAAGTTTAGAACCATACAAGACACAATCTATTATGGCTGTCACCATCAATTACATTTATAATCTATTGAAAGTGAAGTGAAGTGAAAGTGACCATTCTGTCATACGTGAACACACCACAGCACACAGTAATCTATTGGTTTTTGACAAAATAAAGTGGCACACAGTGTGAACAATATGAAACTCCTTCTCTGCATTTAACCCATTCACCTAGTGAAGCAGGGGGCTGCCACTAAACGAGGGGTGCCTGGGGAGCAGAGTGTGGGAACGGTATCTTGCTCAAGAGTACCTCAGTGGTTACACTAGCAGTGTTGGGATTTGAACCCACAACCTTCTGATAGCCAGGGCAACACCCTAACCACTAGGCCACCAGCTACCCCATTACTCAAGTAATCACAGTTACATTTTATTCTGTATACATGAAATTTGCAACTATAAACATTTACGCATTAGTAAGATCTTACAAGTGAAAGTTTCCTTTCTTTCAGTGAAACATGCAAGAGCAATTTGAGTGCTAATAGCTCCCCCTTGCAGAGACTGTTCTGGTGAACACAAATTTATAATGACCTCTGTATTTCATGTTTATCACTCAAACTGGAAAGTGATCTCCCAGTGGATTCATCAAGAATGTTCATTTTAAATTACTTCTTTTATGTCTTCTCAGGCTATTTCTACTTGTTTTCATACAGAAAAGCACACAACTAATTCAGCGGTTGAAGTCTCAATCATAGACATAAACACTAATGCACATATACACTAATGTATGTTGTGGGTAGAACTGCTGATGTTTCAACCTGTACAATTTACTCCACAGGCCATATTTAGAAATGATTGTGCAAAAAAGAAACCCATTTTATTTCATAATTTTTTTTTGATTAAACAAAAACTTTTACATATATAAGTTTGTCATTTTACTGCAGCTTTTCCCTCTCCATTCACAACAAAGTTATAAGTAGTGATGCAAATAAGCCACTAACTGCAGTCAAACTGGGTCTTTTAAAAACATCAGTAGCAGTTTGGCCACCTGAGGTTGTGCAACAGTTCACACACAACAAATTACATTCACACTAAGAAAAACAGAGACTGCTGATACAGTTGGTGTTTGTACACTTCGGGGAGTCTATTAGAAGAACGGTGTATTCACACCAGTCTATTCTAACAGAAACAGTGACACTCCGCAACTAAACTTTCACCTTCACTGAGGGATAAAATATCACCTAACAGCCTACAAGAGACAGAAGAGAAACTGAGTGTCTCTCAAAGATGTGAGTTTCTACATGAAAAGTTACCACTTCTGCATGAAGCAAACTTCAATATGACACATTTCTTCTTATTTTAAGATAAATTATGTATCTGCTGAATGTAACGTATTGTGAAGAGTACAACAAAATCTGGCAGGTTCACAGGTTGTCAGTCTGTACTTACTTTTTCAGTTAGTACTTTATTTCCTTTGGTTGAAATCACAGCCTGAAACCCATTTCCTGTAGCCAACTAACAGCCTTTCCATTTGAGACTTATGAACACCTCACCATGTCCTTGTACAATAGTTCTAGCTGGCAAATATTCATAGATTGCTTACAACTTTAGGGACAGTAAAGGCCCTTCCAAAACTTAAATCTGTTTTTCTTGAATTAGTTCAGGGTTGATTTTGATGTATGTTTGAATCATTGTTTTGTCATATTCAACCCCTTCTTCAGGTTTCTTCACTGACCATGAGACATTAGCCGTCAGGATAATCTTTCCTACGCAACAGGCTGCTACACAACCCCTCCAAAAACAGATATACCATCATGCTTTATAGGTGGCCAGGTGTTTTCTCCTATCATGCCTTTGATGATCATAGGAAAGCACTTAAGCCCAAAATTCATCTTGACATTTGTGATGAGATCCTTCTCATGACCCTTCCATTTAGATGATGGTTGTGCAACAATACTGCACAGTACTGATCATATAATTTTATTACACTCTAGAAGTTCTCATCTGACTTAAGGCATAACGCAGGCGTGCTGAAATCTGGTCCTAGTGGGCCGATGTCCAGCACAGTTTGGTTACTCTCCTCCCCTGGCCTAAAGAGTCAAATAAATAACAAGCAAATAAATGATGAAGACCTTGCAAAAAAAAAAAAAAGGACAGAATTGTGATGGCTTAATGACTGAGTCAGAGCATCTCCAAAACAGGTCTTGTGGAGTAGTGCTTAGCACCTAACAAATATACAGGGTTCCCACCCTAAGTCAGACTTAAAATTCCCTGACTTTTCCATGACTTTCCCAAAAAGCAGAATTTCCATGACCTCCCGTATAAAGAAACGTCCAATATAATGTTTGGATACTGAGCAGAAAAGGGCATTTAAAGGGGTTATAGAATTTAAAACTGCATTTACGTCATTGTTGTTGAATATAGGCAGCTTGGCGTGTTGAATGGACCATACAAAACCTCAACTCCATCTCTGATATCCTCTACATGCATGTTTTATCTAGAAATAGCCACGGTAAAATGGGCCGTTCTGAACAAAGCAGCTCTATATGCTATAAAATTGCTTGATGTGGACGACTAGAGAAGCGCAGTGATGGGAAGCTGAGACGAGGTGGATCTTTTCAGCGTCTTCATCTTCGCAACATGTTTTTTTCCCCAACATGTTTTTTTTCCCAGTCACATGGCTCGTAAGCGCACGCTCTCCCATATTGGAGAGACGTAAGACCGATTTACATACTTTCCATTTTGCTCTTCTGTCATCATCACTTTGGGTGAGCCAGTCCTTAAATTCTTCATTTTCAAGCCAAATATCTTGAAATTTACACTTGCCTGGCATGTTTCGTAAGTTAGCAAGTGTAAGGACATATGTCGACAGATTTTGCAAAGATTTTGCGTTCTAGAATGTTGCCCATTTTTAGAGCGGGGGAGGTTTTGAGCAAAACAAAAACAAAGACGCACAAATACAAATCAGGTTTTGGCTACTGCACTAAATGCTATTAACAAAATTCCCTGATAATTCCCTGACCTGGCACCCAAATGATCAAATTCCCTGACTTTCCCTGTCTGGAAATGCCTTTACTGAAATTCCCGGATATTCCAGAAATTCCCTGACCCGTGGGAACCCTGAATATAGTTCAAGGAAGGACAACCGGTAAACCGGGGTGCCCAAAGCTCTCTCCTGTGAGTAGGGAGCAAAGACCAGCCTGTGTAGTCCAATCCCACAGAAGAGCTACTGTAGCATAAATTGCTGAAAAAGTTAATGCTGGCAATGAAAGAAAAATATCCAAACACACCGCATTGTAGCTTGCGTGCTTTGAGTCCTGGCATTCATGTGGATGTTTCATATATACCACCTACTTAAACATTGTTGCAGACACCCATTCAGGGTAACAGTATTCCATAATGGCAGAGGCCTCATTCAGCAAGACAATCCAGCCTGCCACACTGCAAAAACTGGTTAGGAATGGTGTGTGGAACATGGAGTTCAAATGTTGATTTGGCATCCAAACGCCCAGAACTCAATCCGAACAAGAATTGTGGAGATGTACTCGACAAACTAGTCCAAGAAAATGCATGTGTGCATATATGTGTTCACACTGATACATATCAACTGCAATACTTAAACTCACCAAATATCAAACCAAAAACTACTGATCCACAGTATGACTTATGCAGTATCACAACAGACTCATCACAGCATGGTGAGTGGCTAAGAAATTAAAAAAGCAAACTAAACAACACGGTGACATGCTGTCTGCTAACTAATTAATTGTATAGAAAAATACATTATGTAAACTGCAAGGTTAAACTATGCTATTTCTTTGCCATCGTGACCCTTTGATTTGTTTCCCTTATGCAAAAATGTTTCAGGTAGGTCTAAACTGCTTTCAGTGGAGATTTTAAAAACTCTTTTGTATTCCTCTGTGATGACCAGGCTGTTTTTTGTGAGACTGGCACTACTAGGTATGAGTATGATGTTACCAACTGCACAGAAACAAAATAATTTAGCTTATCTTTATCATTAGGAAAATTGTTCGAACAGAAACAAACCAACCCTTCTCCATAACAATACCTGGATGGACAAATATGATTTGTTTGTGTTTTTTCGATTTGTTTCTGCGCCTTTTATACTGATGTAAACAGCAGTGTCAAGAGCAAAGCAGATCTGTTGCCAAGTCCTTGATAAAAGCTACTAAGTGCACTTTTCTTGATGAATCAAGATCAATATAGACCGATGAATCAATTGTGCAAATAACCAAGGGTTGCAGCCTTACAACAAACAGTTTGTATACACAGTCAGTCAAGATGCAACTGAGCCAAGTGTCTAGTCATGTGCAGACCCCTTAAATGGGTGGTGTACATAAAATTACCAGTTAATATATGTCTAACACTTAATAGACTCAGTTTTATACTTGCTTTGTCAAAATCCCTAAAGCACAAAAACAACAGTCCAAATATTTACAGACCATATTGTAACATAGAGGGGGATCATATTTGACCTGCTCATGAACTACCTGGTGTTAGGGGCAGGAATTTGCCCATTTTCCTGGACGGACAAATCAGCATAGCAGCAACACTCTGATATGGACATACACATTCACACACAGTAGCATGTAATACGATTTGCAGAAAGATTTGCAGGCCATTATGGCAGAGGCCACACACTCTGAGCTGAGCTTTCTCATTCCCCTTCACTCAGGTCACCTCAGTGTCGAAAGAGCAGCACGGAGCGCAATATCATCTTTCTGTAGTCCGCCTACCAGTAGCAAACTGGCCAGCCTGTCTTTCTCTCCTTCTATCTTTCATTCCCTCTCTTTCTGCACATTCTGTATCATTGCATTCAGGCCAGGCCGCAAGAGATAATACACCCACTCACATTCAATTTCAACACATTGTGAATATCAGGTCTGTCATTTGACCTGAGGCTGATCAACAATGGCTGTAGTTGAGCAAACAGATTTTATATATAGAGATATAAGAGAAGAGGGGCAAAACAAGAATCCTTAGTAAATAGGATGAATTAAACCCAACTCGGTGACGGTTCAGTAGCTTTCCTCCAACTGGATATTCTGGACTTTAGATTTACATTATTTGGCTAACTGAGAAATCCTGATACAAATCCAGAAACTCCCCCCGGAGGTGTATACTCACATTCAGTCGATCAAACAAGTCATCTCCTTCTTGTTTGTTTTCCATGAAAAGCTTGAGGTTTTTGAAAACCTGAATGGAAAAGACAACAAAAATCAACCTGAGGCCTGTACCAGCACTGACTTGATGAGAGAGAAAAAGATAGAAAGAAAGAGTGAGTGCGAGAGAGAGAAACAGCACTCAATTATATTTGACATTTCCATGAAGTCCTGTTTTCTTCCACTCCTGCTGCATAAACTAAAGGCTAAAATATGCACGCTACTAATTAATGATAGCAGATGTGTTTCTTTTTAAACAGACTCATTTGAATAACTATTTGTCCTTGAGCCAAATCTAGGGAAAAACAGAAGCTAGCAGACATGCTTGTCAAGCAATGAGGGACTTAGTCCCTGACTGACTGAACAGAGTGCCGACCAAAGTGGTGATTGACTCATCCATGGACTCGTCAAAATCATAATCACAGATAGTGTAGCACTTACCAAGCTTTACACATCATTACCGCACTTACCATATACTGAGCAGCTCAATCTGGCTAAGCTGCAGCTGCCTGCACCCCCACACCCACCTCACTCACTCACACTTCTACTCAAGATGGAGTTCAAAACTTAACATATGTCATTAGACACACTAAGACAAAATAACCCAATATGACAAACTTATGGGATCAGCTAGCACCAGATTCAACATTCTAGGGGTTCCAATTCTTATTCATCATAAAGATGGGACAGAGGGGGGTAAGGAAACTATGTTTCCCTTCAATTATATCTGACATTTCCAACAACTCTCCTCCTCTCTCAGTGAACCTGTTAAATATTCAGAGAACTAATTATTTCTTACCTGATGACTTTAGCTTAAATGTTCTCATTTAAATAATGAGAAAGCTTGTGCTGGCAAACAGTGCTTGACAGAAGCAAACATTTTTCCCCCCACACATGCTTTCTAAACTAGGTTAGTTTCCTGTATTACCATATTAAAAGCATAACTATCATTTCCACAGCCAAAGGAGAATGACCCAAGCTGCTTCATAGCGGCAATGCCTTGCCCTCGGATTTTAATGTGCTTTTTACATTACAGATACAGCTTACTCAAAGTATGTGAGGATAAAGAGGATAAACAATGCTATACTGCTTTCTGCAGCTGGGGAAATGGTGATTGGCATAATGATTACACATGTGGCCTTACCCTTTTGGAGACAGGAACCTTGTTGTAGTAGCGGATGCAATCTTTACCCAGGAAGTCAAACTCCACTACACACTTCTCTCCATCGAGTGTGTCGTGTAAAGTGATGTGCTCAACTCGCAGAGAGCAGCAACCAACTGTATCAGCTGTTTCCCCTTCTTCCTTTTCATTACCTGCTCTCAGAGCCAGCTGTGCACGCACACATACACAAACACATCCACACACACAAAAAGAAATATTCACTTGAAACTGGAACTTGGATTCAGGCCTTGCGTGAAGGAGTCTGGGCATCGCTGCAGGACGGGATGCCGTCCAGCTACCAGGAGGTCATGAGCTCAATTTGCAGCAATGTCAGTCAGAGCCTGCTGCTGTGTCTTGTAAGCGCTAAACCCCTGTACACTCCAGGGCAGGGTAGAGGCTAATAATGTGTGTCAAATTCTGATCCTTTGTCTCTACAAAGAGGCACTTACACTAACTGATGAGGGTGAATGCATGAGTGGGTGTGGTTACGCGTATGTGTCTACTGTTAAACATGCACAGCAATTCTGCATTCTATATCAATTCTTTACTGCTGGTTCAAACAGCTATGTACAGGCTTCTGATACTTCCCAAATCAAAAAACAGAACATCCTCAATATTGTTGCTATAATATTAAACATGATCATTCATTTTAATCAAAATATTAAAAGCTAAAGAAGTGACTGAGGATATTCCTCACCTGAGTGCTGTTCATCATTTAAAACTCAAGACAAACAAAAATGTATTTGACTATTTGTCTTTGTTTAAACATTGTCTGAATTTTTTCCCCACTTACTCAGTTTCAGGCATTTAAAGAAAAGAGGTGACTTGTCAAATCAGGGGATGTGTGGCTAGATTCACCACTTAGGAGACATAAGACATGATTTATATAGTTTAATATCACATCCATCATTGAGTAACAGTAATTTTTCTAGAGGTTTGAGATAAAATGTTTCATTTTAAACAGTGCTAAGCCTCAAAACAACTGAAAAGAAATAAATCTAAGGAAATCAACAAGCAGATTATAATTTAGCAGAGAGGTATAAATTAGGGATGCACCAAAATGATTTTTTTGGACCGAAACGGAAAACCAAAAATGAGGAAACACTTGAAACACTTGGTTTCGGTTTTGAAAACCGAAACCAAAATAAATTATTATGATCAAATTATTAAAAGAATAAATCTGTTACAAAACTATGAAAATATTTATTTAGCATTCAAACAATGCACAATAAAATTTGAAATAAAATATTTTACTTGGCCCCACTCATGAATAGCCTAAAAGCAAGATAGCTGAAATATTATACAATTAAATATCTTCTCTCATAAAACTAGAGAATTCAAGGGCATTTTAATATTCTGAACGTGGTCTCAGTTCTTTTTCTGTTCACACTAAGATCCTTATCCAACCTGCCGCCGCTGTCTCTTCACCATTCTTGGGATTTTTTTTCCCACATAAGAGTAGATGATTAAAAAGCTCTACCAAACTTCTACATTTTCCACAGAGATTGTTCTTCAGCTGATGGAGAGCAAGAATGCTTTCAGTCTGAGCAGCTTGGTAGAGAAACTTGATCTTGACAAGAATCTCTAAGTCCCTTTATTTATGTATTTATTTGGTTTTTATTTTTTATGATAATTTATTCGTATTTTTTAGTTCATTTCGGTTGTTTCCCGCATAGACATATATGGTTTCCCACGCGATTTACGCACGGTAGGCCTACAGGGCCAAAACAGTCGAAGCGAACTCGGAGTGCTCTGTTTTTCAAAACGCGCGAGTTAACCGAACCGTGCCGCGGACTCAAAGCAAACCGTTCGGTTCGTTTCAGAGGGTCTGAGTTCGTTTGGCGTGTTCACATATGCGCAAAGAAATGCTGACTAATCAATTTGAGTTCACTTTAAAGGCTGAAACGGACCAAGTCTAATCCAATCTGGCGTGTGCAGGCTGCGGTTGCGTCATCACTGTTTCGGTTGCGTAAAAAAAAAAAAAAAAAGCAATTTCGGCTGAAAAATTTCGGTGGCCGAATATTCGGTGCATCCCTAATATAAATGTCTGAGAGGTTCAATAAGCCCTTAAATATGACCTTCATGTGGTATATTCACAAAGTGAATAGATGATGTGCAAAAGGACTATTTATCTGAACTTTCCATAAACCAGTGCAAGCCACAAGCTTTTCCAATCATTTCCAAGCAGGTGGACAGAAATGAGTGTGTGCATGCAAATATGTGCATGGGGGCTGACCTTGTCAATAAAGTAGAGCGCCACAGCTCTCTGCCGAGTGCCCATCTGTTTAGACTTAAGGTCCTCCTGGTACTGGGATCGGATCGCATCCACACACGTCTTGAGCTTGCGAGCCACTTCATACTTCTCCCAGTCTTTCTCCCCCTGTGCAGTGTGAAATACATTAGCTCATCAGATCCCATGCACCCCCGCTTATATTTACAGTGTTTGTTGCCTTTAACAAATGCACCATTTATCCACTCAATTTCACAGAACAACTTCAAAGCCTAGACATATTTTAAAGCATTTCTTCCTCAAAAAACAGAAAGTGCAAATACAACAATACACCAGCCAGTTAGGTCAAATACACCACATATGAAGTCCAAGTTAAAGAGAAAAATTTTTATAGTTCACTTCTGAGTGTGCCACTGCTTTGTAAATGTGTACTAATTTCCCATGCACCTTAGTGTTAGAGGTTAGCTTATGTTTTTGTGCCAGTGGCTTGCGGCAATTTAATTGGCCCACAACACTGGTACCCTCTACATCTTGTGTTGCCACAGTAACACTCTGGCAAACTGAGATGTGTGCATTCATTGCTATAGAGTGGAGAGGAGGCAGAAAAGAGAGAAATAAAGAAATGTTGGCAGACAGACAGAGCTGCAGCAGGAGAAAAAAGACAAGTGGAGAAAGTGTACACTGAAGCATATTCTACATCTGCAATCCCATGAGAATAACCTTGCTTATTGTGAGGCGTGGGTAATTGAGTAATGATGGAATTGATTGCTTTGCATCCTGATTTGATTGTGTGTGTGTGAGAGAGGCAGTGACTGGAGCGAGACAAATGATGAGATGAAGCATGGTGAGGGGGAACTAGGCAAAAAAGCATTGCCTCAGAATGCATTTCGCTCTCTGCTCTGTTTGATTAACCAGCACCAAGCGCTATAGCTAAATGTCATCAAAACCTAATCTATTAGCCAAGAGAGGCAAATACAGATTGACATGGGGTGGGGAGGAAATGAGGGCGGGGGAGATGGGGTGGGGCAAGGAAAAAAAAAAAAGAAAAACAAAGGCTAATTGGAGACCAACTTTATACCTTCAGTTTGGAGTTTGCATTGAGCATCACATATTTGCAGGAACCCTGTACGTTCTCGGTCCAGCTAGCCAACCACGTTACTGTGTTGTCATGTCGAACCTCTTTCCATTTGTGACCAGCAGGGGGCTCTGGGATACGGGACTCTCTGCAGAGTAGATCAGGGCATGCAATACCATCAAACACTGTAGAGACACATCGTAGAACACATATAAGACTTGTACTATATAAGAGAAGCTATGCTTAAAACTGATACAGACAACAAACCACAATTATGCCATAGATGGACTAGGGACAGGCATTTCAAGCAAAAATACTATTTGATATTCACTGGGAACTATTTGAACATTCTTGGAATTTGAGTATTGGAAAATCAGAACACATCCCTAAAAATGACACTGCTTTTATGGAGGCTTGCATAGGGTCTTGAATTTGAGTCTGCTGCTGACTACGGGCTGTTACCGGCTACAGTTGATGATTATGTCCTCTGGCTGGAGTCTCCTCTTCAGCATGCCCTGTTTGGGATGGTCTCCTCTGCCTCTGAACAGCCCTGGAGGCTCAATCTTAAAGTTACCAATGCGCTCCCGATGATGGTCCAACATACAGTAGCCGTATTCCTCCAAAGTTTTCTGATTAGCTTCCTTAATAATCTGGAATATGGTGGGGGGGAAAAAGCAACATACATGGATAGTGAACCAATGCTGCGCAACTGTGCTTTTATTTAGTACTGTTATCCAACACACGCTCCTTTCCACATATTTGATGGAACTGGGGTGCTCACCAGTTTCTCTTCTTTGTTCATGTTTTTCCTGGCCTCCACCTTCTGCCTGTGCATAGCATGAAGCTCTCCAAAGTCACACTTATTTAAGTCAGTGATCAGCATCCGTTCCTCTAGAGTCATCTCCTGAAAAACCACACACACACACACACACACACACACACACACACACACACACACACACACACACACACACACACACACA
>JBBIGA010000018.1:11957099-11979803 GCA_037576975.1 Alestes dentex
ATGCCCAAGTCCGAGTCAAGTCTCAAGTCATTGAGGGCAAGTCTAAAGTCAAGTCCCAAGTCTCTGTTTGTGTGACTAAAGTGCGACTCGAGTCAGAGTCTCAGACTCGAGTCCCCATCTCTGATATAAGGCACACAACATTTTTTCCTGCAAAACTTGGAGCAATGCTTTTGGTTGATTTATCTGCAAAACTGAAAGAGCTTCTTCACAAGAATAAACAATCTCTACCTCCAGTTACAAGTTGTTCAGGTAGTGCGAAAATTACCATCAATGAGGACAGAATGCTTGCAATTTTACAACGTGTGACCATTCTTCAGAACAGAATCAAAAACGAATGTAATTTTCAGGTTTTTCAGCCAATTTCCCTGGTAAGAAAGCCATTTAAAGTGGTCTTAAAGTCAAAGTGGGGCGAATAGTCCTTTTTAAACGGCGACGCATTGTCTTCCACATGTATCTGAAGTAAGTTCTGTCTTGGAAGGATATCGCTTGACAAAAGAAGTCACCTGGACAAAAGTCTACTTCAAAATCAATGCTAGACACACATTATCCCGACTGACAAATTCACTTTAGAAATCCATGGCTAAAGCCTTATCTCTGTATGATCACATCTTTCTTCTTTTCTGCTCACGTCCATTACCAGCAATTCAGCAGTCTGTGCCGCTGTGTCTACATACAGCACTGCTATGTTGCTCAGTGGAAAAGTTTACCTTCACTTTTCCCTCTGTCTTTCTCTTCTTCTTCTCTACACCAGTGCTTCCCTCTCCTTCTCCTGTCATCTTTTTCTTCTTTTTAGGCCTGTAGAAAATACAGAACAATGATTAATTTCACGTTTAATGCACTATATTTAACACAAAGCATAATATTATAATATGATACCAGGCTGGGCTGTCGTATATTTTTCTGTACTGTTTGATATTGCTGGGAAGAACGGACTTTATCGAAGTCAAGCGAGCCATAATATTTTCTCAAACTGCTGCAAACGTAACATCACTATCACACTTGACATGCTTGCAGGAGAACTGCAACTGTCAATTCTGTTATGTAAAGTAACAGATCTTGCCAATGACTGCTGAGAGCTGGGGTCAACCAGAGAAAGACAGCCAGAGAGAGCCAGGGCATTTATGCTCACCTGGACTCCTGTTCTCAGATTCCTGCCGCAAAACCAGGGATTGAACTCACAATCTTCTAATGTGCATTTGTTATTCTTCTCTATTTGTACACTGAAACTAGCCTCACTAGCTAACTATCCTAACTATGAGAACACTCCATTATTAAAGTAAAGCAGCCCCTTTTAGACATGCGTGAACACACCACAACACAGCATGCAGTGTCAACAATGTGAAATTCTCTCTCTGCATTTAACCCATCCACCAGGTGAAGCAGGGGGCTGCCACCATAGAGGGGCACCCGGGAGCAGTGTGTGGGGACGGTGACTTGCTTAAGGGTACCTCAGGGGTACCTTTAGGAGTCATGGGATATGAATCAACAACCTTCTGCTCGCAGGGACAACTCCCTAGCCACTAGACCACCAGCTGCCCCAAACAGAATCAAATCAAAAATATATCAAATCTATAATATCAGAATATCAGAAAATAATATGTTATCACCCATATCAGCCTCTGCATTACAGTACAAAACCACAAGAGGCTGTGCTGTACATACAACCAGATGAGGAGGCCTATAAGTTTTTCTCTGTAAGATTTCTCTGATTCCAAAGTCCAGTCCACGCTTAGGCTATGGATAAGCAGCACACATGGAATCTTTAACAATCCTTTAAACCAGACATCATTCTTAAATTACATGTGTTTTTCTAAAAGCAGTTTTGTGATGTCACAAGCAAATGGAGGGGCACTCAGGCTGTACAGAGCAACCAAGCAGCCGTTCCTGCACTGAAAGCCTGCCAGCCATCATGTCACATCACCCATGAACCGGGAGACACACACTCCACTTTCATGCAACTCCAAATACACCCATATCAGACAGTGCTAAGAACACAAAGACCAGTTATGAACAAATGACTGGCTAAGCGACTGTATTTCTAGGCATACTCAACACCTGCTGGGCTGACACGTTTGTAGACACACAGGAAAAAAAAAAGCAGGAAACTGATGCATATTGAACAAGCTGACTGAGCTCTAGCTTCAGAAGCCAGTGCCAGCAACATGAGGTAAATGACAACATGAGGTAATGTTTAAATTGTGGACTAGCCTAAAGATGTTTTTGTCTAAAAAACATATATGAATGCTTCTCCACACTGAAATAAATAAATGCATATACTGGTGATATGATTTAGGATACCACACAACCACCCGATTAGATGTTTACTGCTTCTGTTATGTGTGATAGGTGCATTAACATTTGGAATTAAAAGTATGTGACTGCCTGAAAAAAAAAACCCATACATGGTGAAACATTTTTTGGTTTCATATATTTCTGTAAAAATAACCCTTAAAATTATACTACTTTTGGAAAATTAAAGATCACGATCAGAAACCTGAATTTAAATTTGACCATTTTAAATTCAACCAAAACTAAGAAAAATCATGTCCTAAGATTCAACTGCATTCCAGAGTTTTATCAGGAGGCAGGAGGGCTGTTATTAGTACTAATAAGCCTTTTGAACCTATAGATGCTGCCCAATATAAATTACACTATCAGTCAAAGATGAACCGTTATAATAGCAATATTTTTACTCTGCACTTTTTAACTGGTTTTATACAAAAAGTAACGTAATCATTCCTCATTAGGTATTTCAGTTAATGTACAATTTCACCTGCACTGAGATGCATTTGAATAATAATCCATCAGCTTTCTTCTTTAATAATGAAAGAATAAGAAAGGGATGCTTATACTGATAAAGACTAGCCCACTCAGATGGGTTTTGCTTTGCTACATGAAGAATAAAGAAGATAACCATTTGAATCAACCAATCCAAACTACAGACATGTTTTTAGCCAAATGTGTTTCCACCCTCCTTTTATTACTTTACACAATTCTGATTAGGCGTCCCATAGGCAATTTTAAAAAGAACAGAAGAAAACAATATGTGCCATGAAGCACAAATCCATCATTTTTGTTATGCCTTGCACTTTTGATTGGTGTTTGTGATTTTTTTTTTTTTTTGTATTACAAAATTTGTGGCTGTCAATGGCAAGTTTCTTATTTGCCCTTTCTGTATTATGAGTATGTAGCGGCTTTCAAGTGGTCTCAAACTTGTAGTGGAGAAGTCCTTGGGCATTGTATTCTGTCTTGATAACTGACATGAACAGTGAAAAGTACTCTCTTGCGTAATGTTTCTCATAGAAACTGTAAAACAGATCCGCACGACTGACATTTCTCAGTGCTTATCTGCTGCTGTACAGACTGTCTGAACACATCTGTACTGACTGCTGCAAGGACAACTATTTTTATCTTTATCATTTTCATTAGCATTAAAATGATTTGTAAAGTCTTAGGTTTAACTTTACATAAAATAAAATACTAGAAAACCTCTATCCTTGCCAAGACATGCAGCAAAAAGCAGTATTGTGACACTGAAGCAAATTTATTGTACTGTATATATTATGTATTTTATTTCACATGCTCAAAATAATATTTGAAGGACTCTCACTTACAAAGAATGTGCTGTAGAGGATGAAGGATCAGACACAGACTCTCTATTTCTTTTCCTTTTCTTCCCTTTACTTTCTGTCACAAAGTCCCCATCATCATCTTCCTCTTTCGCATTTAGCTGAAACCTGCCAAAAATAGACAGAGAGAGAGAGGAGTCGGGAAAAAGTAGAAAACACTTATCAAATTCGCAACTTAAACACTAAAAGACAGTCATTCATTGTCCAATGGCAAGGACATAATTACAGCAATTAGACAATAT
Organism: Alestes dentex; assembly: GCA_037576975.1. NCBI lineage: Eukaryota > Metazoa > Chordata > Actinopteri > Characiformes > Alestidae > Alestes > Alestes dentex. The sequence continues at coordinate 11,960,971 of JBBIGA010000018.1, forward strand.
TGCCTAATCGGTACTAATGATAATTATATAATTACAGCAATTACACACTGGAATAATTGCAGAAAAGCAAGTTTCAATTGCTATACAGCAGAGTTCGAATGAAGGAATAACTGAACCAAATAAATTAATTACCACCACCATAACAGCAACCTGTTCCACTCAATTCCACATCTTCCGTTTAGATTAAGCAAGTAGTAGTACTTGAAGACCAATGTCATTTTAACATTTGACCTCTTTCCTGAAAATCAGCCTCCCTCTGGCAGCATCACCAGCAGGGTCTGATTTACAAAAAGGTTTGATTGCACCATTCTGTGATTAAAGAGGCATCCCATCACCATTTTAGCTAGGACAGAGCTAAACAAGTCAAGGCTAAGACTAGGCTGAGGCAAGCACAGAAATAGTAGACTAAATGTAAAATGGAGAAAGAGTGCAAAAGTGACAGGAAGAGAGAGAGAGCCAGAGAGAGAAAGAGATGCAAAGATAGCAAGAGAGAGAGATACAGGGATAGCAAGAGAGGGAAAAAAAGTGAAAGTAAACAAAAAGAGATGGAGAAAGAGGGATCAAATGAGAGAGCAAGTAAGTTGGAAGAAGGGTGAGAGAGTGAGAAACACTGAGAATAACTGCAAAATTTTCTATAGCTTTACAGGTATGAAGAACAGATGTAGACTACTTAAGCACTGATGTACGTCACTCTGGATAAAAGCGCCTGCTAAATGCCGTAGACGCAAGAGAGCTTGTAAGAGAAAGTGCGAGGAAGAGAGTAAGAGTTAGAAAATGAGTGAGAGAGCAAGATGTATGCTGGACAACATCATCTTCCTCCTGGTCCCAACACTGTGTAAATCACTCCAGAAATAAGGATTATCATGTATGGCTGTTTGGGCACATCACAGCTTTTCTCCCAATAAAGAAATTAATTTCCTGAAAGACTGCCAATTTAGAGTGGGAAAAAAAAATCAGACCGGATACTGTCCACAATGCGAACATCAGAATTCATTTCAATCAACCTCAAAGGTGTGTGTGACTGCAATTGAATCATAAATGGATTCCAGCTTCTTTCCAAGTGCAGCTGCTGGCTACTGGAACAGCTCCAGAGCAAGCCTGTACCTGGATCCTACAACTCAATTCTGAAGAGATGACAGGATGCCAGTGAAATGCAGCCAGAACTGAATTTGACGAAGACAGAAGAAAAAGCCTTTCAGTACCTCGAGTCATCAGCTATTTCAAAGTCGGTGTTCTCTTCTTTAGGACTCTTAACCTGAAGTGGAATGAAAACAGACACAGAAAACACAAAGGTTAATATATCATTTGAAAGGCGGGTAAATTCAAAATCTACAGCCATAGTCAAGCTATCTATATAAGTCATCTGTAAAAATTTTGTTCAGTTTAAAGCTAGAACCCATCTTAATTACCATCACTAAAGTACAAATCTAGCGTTATCATTCTTTGGGGTGTTTTGAACTTGCTTCCTTCCAACACACCATTATGAGCCATGTTATGAAAGTTAATGTCACACAGTATATATACACTTCTGTGAAAAAGCAACTGCCCTAATTTCTCCTACTTCTGCATTACTTGTCACACTTAATTGAAGAGCAAATTTCCAACTCAGTCCATTTTTTGTAATTTTTTAGGTAACACTACTATTGGCTTATTTTTACATTACCTCTTTATGTGCAATAGTATAACCAAAACTCACTCAGTCGTTGCATAATTCATGATACAAGATTAGCAGAATTCCCAAAACTCACTCAGTCCACTCGCACAGTTGCGGGTCGTACTTACTTACCCAGGTCTCCCAGGCAGTAGATCATAAACAAATGGCGGATGACGAATTTGGTTGGATATAAATATTAAACTCGTACATAAATTTGTGACACTGACTATGGATTTACTTAAAAATTGTTTTCATTATATTTTTAAACATATTTGCCCATACTAAAATGTGCAGGGGCTGCACTTTAGAGGCAGGCATTGAAAAATGACAAGTCACTGTAAAATTTCAATTAAAAAAATTATTTCCTGTAAGAATTGCTTTCCAATAGGTAAAACAAGTAAAATGCAATATTCCAAAAAACAAAAATGCTTTTGGAGTTTTGGAAATTTGCTCAATAGTTTCAGAACATCAAAAAAGTTTTATATAACAGACACCCTAACAAAATACATTGATGAGCCACTAAAGTACATCATCTTGTCTCTGCACTTATCTGCTCCACCACAATGAAAATAATTTCTTTTGAATGATGAGTTGAGAAAGCCGGTATTTTATATATGTTGGTCCGGAATGAGTTACATATTGTGGGTCACCACAAATAAAACAATGCAAAGGGTGAATCTTCCCAGAAGTGGCCAGTCTACGAAAATTCCCACAAGAGTGCAGTAATGATTTACAACAGAACCAAGCGAACATCTAAGGAACAGCAGACCTTGCATGCCTCATATCTAAATTAAGACTGGGCAGAAATGGTTTTCTTTGTACAGCTGCTGAAGGTGAAAACCAGCGCTAACAACAAATTCCGCAGGTCTTTCCTTCCAACTTCTGTCAGACTCCACAACAAAGACTTTGCAGATGACCACACATGCACAGACAAACACACATCCAATACACCATGGTAGTTTCTCTTATGTGCAATATTACTACTGGGCAAAAAGTGCAATTTAAAATGTGCAATTTTTCTGGTGCATTTCTACTGTTATTGACAATGCCTGTGTACCCGTATGTGTGTTTACTTTTACACCCACTCTGTTTAAATATACACATGTACTCATTGTGTACATGCATACAACTTGCCTATATATATATATATTTTTTTTTTACAATACAGATGTCCATATTTATATTTCTAGATTGTATAGGGTACATTTTATGCTGTACTGTCGATATAGTACTGTATTCCATTCTTTTTTTTTTTTTGCTGCTCTTATCTTTGTACCGTCCACTTTCTGCTGTGACAAAGCAAGTTTCCCACTTGTGGGACCAATAAAGGTTTATCTTATCTTATCTCTAACCAGGAGGAGCATAAAAACTAGTCTTTCATACAGCAAAACATACCATGGTTCAAAAATGGAACTTTTTGGAAAACAGTGGTCCTGTTACACCTGGCATAAAGCTAATACAGCAATTCACAAAAAACAAAAATAGGGCAGTGTTAATGTGATGATGTGGGGATGCTTTACTCATGGTCTGTCAATAATTCCCATTATTGTGTCATGATTTCTGCTCTCTACCAAAAACTCCTACCGGTAGACTGTTTGTGTGGAGAAGCCTAGCAAAGAATTCTTGCCAGAGTGCTTTAAGCACACTGAAGAGTACTGAAATGGAGACATCCAAGTCTGGGGCTGTGTTTCTCAGGGCGGTGTCTTTGAGCTTGTGTTCAGTAATGAGATCATGAACTCAGAAAGGTACAAAGGCATTTAGTTTTAGGCTTGTGATTTACCATTAAAAAAAATTCTGATGAATGATTTAATCTTCCAGAACAGGACCCGACAACAACAAAACTTAAAGCCATGGAGTGGCGCTGCTGAGCATCAGTATTTTTACACACCTTGAACATCACACTGATGAATGTTTCTTTGAGGCAGCCAATTAGGAATAATGCAAACTTGAACAAGTCTCTTTGCATTTAATTATGTCTATTTTACACACTTTAAAACAAAACATCCCCGACAGGCATCTATACCTTAAATAAAAAAAAAAGCTAGTGACACAGGTAATTGCATGCAAATTTCGCCAAGATCAGCAAGTGTCTCTTGTGCTTTCCACTCATTTGGTGGATCTTCCTCACAGTCAATGACATTCACAGACGTATGTGCCAAGTTAAGCTGCAAGCCTTTCCTCGTTAGGTGTTTTATTTTTCCATAGCAAACTGCCCACTAACATCATCCTGGGGGGAAGAAGGCTGCAGCTCTTCCTGGTCCATACCTTTGACATGTCTAAAAAGTAATAATTTCGCCAACAACCCAAGTTTTTGTTTCTTCAGCACTGTCATCAGGCCCATCATGTGAAACCCCACCAATTTGGATCCCTCTTACCATCATTTTTTTTAACTGTCTCCTATTTTGACAATCGTGTAAACCTCACTATTGAGGATATCCGTACAGTCAGTCACAATGTCACATAAAGACTTTCAAGCACTGCCTCCTCTTGACAGTTTACTGTAACAGAAGGAAAAGAACCACTTTAATGGGATCCTCGCCAAAATGAGTTCCAACATCTTTTCTTTTGATCGCCACCTGGTTAGACAGTCCTACATGAAAAGAAAGGCCATTAAATTAACTTAATTAAAAGTTAGTGCCCAATAAGAAGAACAAATAGGGACTTTGGAGATATTTCTTAAAACATTATCAACACATTATTGCTACTAATTATTATTATTGTTTTTCATGTTCTTTTTATTGTTATTATTGGTGCCACCATCATTTTTGGTTGCACTATAAGGTAATTTTTGTTGTGCACCGATATGTTCAGTCCACAGAGAATCAATATTAACAATAATAAGAAATAATAAGAAATAATTATAATCTTATTATCTTATAATAATAATAAGAAAAGTACAATTAATAATTGTAATATAATAATTGTTGCAAAATAAAGTTATGATGAAGCTTTTTACCATTATGAGGGAACACTGTGGGGGGTCAGGCTTGTTTTGGGCCATCTGCAGTTCCGTCTTGTCTTACTAACTGTGAGAAAAGACTCCCATAATTGCTTGGCAAACCCCAAGTACTGTTTCAACTTCACACTGACTAGTGCCATTCCCTTTAATAGAGTATATCACCCTTAGATTCGAGCGGTGTCCAAAACAACTCGTCCAGTTTCAGCTGAGTTTTTGAAGACCTCCCCATTGTTGGAGCTGTTATCCAGAGGAATCTCCTCCAAGGAAGCTTGTAGGGCAGCTGCTTTATTGTCACTCATATGTGATTTGGAAATATAGCTGGACTTGATTCATTCCGACTCACTTTCCACTTGCAGTGAAATAACTCACATTTATGGCTGCAAATTAATGTCGGACAACATGTCTGAAGTTAATACAAAACTAACAAAATTAACTTCAATAACTGAATAATTGTCTCCACATCAGAGCCGACCTGGTTGTGATGGCCTAGGGTGGCTATTTGAGTGAACTGGTAACTTATACTGGTGTCAGTAGTTTCTACCTGTTCCTTGAAAGTCATTCCAATAGAAACAATTTCTATTGCGAGGTACCTGGTTACTGCCCCTGTAAAGTCTTCGGCTGCTTTTCTCATACTTTGTGGAGTTGGCAGAGGCCACCATGATGGAGGAAAGTGATCAAGAATAGCTCAGGCATTGCTTTTTGCCAGTGGCAATCACGAAACTTGGCCATATGGTGGATCTGTAGGCCATTCTGAAAGCTGATAGTGTTACCATCTTTTGAGAAGAGATGTCCGTTGAAGATTTTAGATTTAACTTCACATTTTCAATTAAGTGATCCTTTTCATAAATTTTAAAGCCAAAATTTTGTTCATTGTATTCTTTCTGGAATTGTGGTCACAAAGGATGACTTCATAACAAGGTTGCAGTGTCAGTTTCAAAGAAGGTCTAATGCAAAACAAGAAAAAACCTAAACCAGAAATGAAATCTTGTGTGTTTTTACATTAAAGGATAATAATGCAAACTCACACAAGCCTATTCAGTATGCGAAAATGTAAAACTCTGGAAAAAAAATTTTTGGGCCACTGTACCTGCCTCTGTCCTTCTTAAACCCCTACATAGATATTGCAGGCTGTACTGATTCTGGACTGTGAAATTTTGTCCTGAAGCAATCCATTAGCATGAAAGAGACTACAATGGCTTTTTGAAGGAAAACAGTTGAGGTAGCTCACTGAAGCACAGCAAAACACTTTAGCGTACAAAAATCAAAATGTAAGGTTTTAAGACTGAAACAAATTAGACTGCCCAACAATCTGAGAGAAGTACTGCACTGAAACACAGAAAAAGGGAAAGAAGTATACGGGGGGAAAAAACACCTCTCAGCTCAAATAAGATGCTGGACGGACCATTGAACAAACATAAAAAGACTGGTTACAGGTATTCTAGACAAAGGCAGTGTTATCTGACATCCAGACTCATTAGAGTGAAGCCCAGTGTTGGAGCACTGTTACTCCTTGGCAGCACCAACAGGATCAGCACCAGCAGGCTGCCAAGCCTCCCAAACAGTGTCATGTTCGCAAAGCAAAAATATCTAGCTGGCAATATCGAGCTGGATACGGCTACATAAAAGTACTCTTGCATAATAGCAGATCCTTACTGCTTATATTGAGAGCTAATAAAATGAGAACCAAGGCCACGGTAAACTGTGTTTAACTAAACTGTATTTTGGACAGTTAAGTTATTCAGTACCAATGAAACTAACTCAAAGACCAAATATGACAAATGGGCATTAACATGAAAATTTATTGGGTCTCTTAATTAAGCTGAACTTGAAGTCACTCTCCCAGGGGTAAAAAAAGACAGCTACTGATGACAGTGAAAAATACCTTCTGCTGCTTTGTCCCCTTCTTTGTCCGCTGAGACTCTGTGGTTTTGGCCTTCGCCTTATTGGATTTCCCTCTACAGCAAGAGGCAGAGAGAGAGAGAGAGAGAGAGACAGTTAAAATAAATGCTGTGAGGAGAGGGGAAAACGGCCAGTAAACAAAAAAAAGAAGAATCGGCGACGAGGACAGACTGTATTTCCTCTTTCTTAACAACCCTCTCCCTTCACTGGAGTATGTGACAGCATGCCAGCAGGCCTCGTCACAAGAGGCTGCTGTCAGTAATAGATACAGGTGTCGTCTGATGAATTACAAATGCCAGAGACGGATGACTCAGTCCATGTTTTTCTGCCCATATAATGCATCAGATATCATGGTAAATTAATTTATTCATAAAAATATGGAGTTCAAACGCTCGCAATAATGAATGTAAGTTCCCACCCACTCACTCCACACTTGGTTAGATTAACGACTGCTGGTGCAGTTCATTTATTCAGGAGCTCAATTTGTCTCCATCTTTGGTTCCAACACGGAAGGCGTTTCCTGCTGCAAAACGTAGTGTTGTGTATAATACTGCACAGCTGTTGTTTGAGATGCTATTAACTGCTGGTTACTTTCACTTGAATAACAAATATTACACAGACCAGACTACCGAACACCAAGTGCATGGTATCAAGGGAAGCACATTTCCAGGAGTAAAACCAACTATAATGGTAGCTTTTCACTGTGTCAAAATCCTTTTTATGAAAATACATTCAGACAAGTCTTTGTGTCACGGACAAGGAGAGAGAAGTAACGCTGACATAAAGAGGAAGAATAAAAGAATTCAGAAAAAAAGTACAGAGACTGGAAGGCAGAAATAAAAGTATCTATAACTTATTTTGTTCACTTTTTTTTTTTTTCATTTTTAGCTTACGTGCACAGCACTTCCAAGCAGAGGAAAGACGAAGAAAAATAACAGACATCATGTAATGCGACCGTCAAATGGATTGCCAACCTGATCCCACCATATTATCAACTGTATGTGCAAAGCACACACACACCTGTTATTAACTGGTTTCTTACCTGAACTATCTGAACATGAACTATTCATAAAGATACACATAAAATAAAACCACATGTACGATCCAATGTTAATTCAAAGTGCTCCACATGTTCCAGTTCCTAAAAAAGGATCGTTTCTATAGCACGTGGGGTTTCAAGCCCACTTGAACTAAGGAATTAGGAAAGAGATCGAGTTGGGTATAACATCAATTGATTGGGTATTCACTAACAGTATTGTTCAGACATTGGGAAATGAGATGTCAAACTGGTTTTCTTTAATAAGGTTACTCACTGTTGTTTGTCTCCACTGGAACAGACATCATTTAGTCCTGTCTCTTTCTTTTTCTTCAGCTTCGACTTTCCTCCTTTGTCCTCTTTAGCCATTTTGCAGAGCTGATGTCAGGCTCAACAGACGGGATCAACTTAAGTGTGAGTACAGATAAAACTGCACACAAAAGCATGGCAGGCTATTCCATTATAACAGTAACAATAAGCCTGGAGTATAAATGTGCATTATTAACAGCATAAAGCAATCATGCACCAAAAAGCTAACAGGTTTTGTGTGGGTTTCCCTGGCCTAGATGAACTATAGAATGAGTAAGGAATTTCACGTTAACCTCCACTGTTGTACCAAAATGAGAAAAACTGCACTTAATGAACTATGGCTATTATAAAGACAAGTTTGCCTAGCTAACACATTTTAGGGGTAAATAGTCTGGTGCGGTGGTCACCAACCTTTTTGAAACTTATGGCTACTTCACCAGTACTGAGCCATACGAATTACTACCAGTTTGAACAGAGTTTACCTAAACTTTTCCAAATTTCATGTACAATAAACATGTTTTAAATGCTTTTTTAAAGATATGGTCATTTTCAAATCTATATAAATGCAGATGTGATTAAAGAAGAATAGCAACAGGACAATATTAAATGTTAGACGCTGCTCACTGGTGAGTTGTGCTATTTTTAGAACAGGTCCGTGGGCTACTAGTGTGGTCCTTGGGGGAACCATGTTGGTGACCCCTGGTCTGGTGTCATAAATAAAGCAATAACCTAAGAAAGTTTTACTTTCTTCTGCTCAATCCATCCACTTTAATTTGTACTGAAATCGCTTCATGTAGGAATTAGCAAACTTTTGAGTAAAAACGAGCTACTTAGCTAAATTAGCCATGTTGCAAAATGAAAGGAGAGCCGTTAGCTAGCCTGCACATGCTGCTGTTAGCTAACATTTTAGCATTTTAACATTTTAGCAGCAGAGTAAAGTGCCCAAATGATGGTGAAAATGCGTGTGAGTTGTGATAGAGAACTTAATGTCTTTGAAAACTTACAATATTTAGCAGTTGTCAGTCAGTAGAATGTAAGGCTTCAGGTTATAAAACTACCTGCTAACTGTTCACAAACCCGTTGATTGACATCCGGGAACGCCAGCAGTAAAGCGTACGACCTGATTGGCTGAAAAATTTATTAACTCGGGTGACGTCATTGACACCAGGTTGAAGCAGTGACGTGACGTAATTACCCAAAGTTTATGAAGAAGTGGGACGCAGTAAACATTTTGCAGGTTTTAAGATTAAAACATTTTGCAGGTTTTGAAAAATTAGGCGTGTAGTGACGTATTAAAGTGAAAGTCGAGATCAGATCAGATTAAATCAGATCAGATCGGATCAGATCAGATAAGAAAGAAATGTACTGATGGGGGGGGGGGATCTTGTGTCATTAACACACTCAAGGCAACAAGCAATAATAAAAGATGATGAGACAATAAAAAACTGGCAATAAACAGTAGAGCAACATAGTGACAAGAACTTTGATGTAACATATAGCATAACAATGTAACACTGACATTGCCATATTTAAAGGTTTAGTGTCCTGTACCTGCAGATCAGTAGTGCAAAATGACTTACGAAAGTGGCTAAGTGTTAGTGCAATAAAAATAAATGCAATAAATAGGAGCAGATGATAATTTAATGAGATTACATCCAATAACATTCAATCAAGTGACAGATTAAACAGCTGGGTTGTATGTTGCACCAATCCGATTTAGAACAAAATATAATTGAAAATGTAAAAACCTAAAATGATCACCTACAGAAGGGGGGAGGGGGGATTATACAGTCTTCTACCCACAGGTAGAAAGTCAGTTAAGTTTAATGCTTGAAATTAATGTCGTATCTGTCTTTCTTACCCGTGTGTAAAAGCAACATATTAAAAATGTTTTTATTTATGCATATTTGGTCAAAAATGCATCTTTTATTAAGATATGTTACTGTTTTGAGTATTTTTTTAAATGAAACATGTATTTTACACGTATCTGGTGTATTATTATTATAAACACATGCGCATGCATTTCTTTGCTTCGTTTCCATGATGGTGATTTTGCCTAATCTGTAGAACCAACCGCTTCAATAAACATTGGCATGATGATTAGTAGGCGGATCCATATGATGTACAGATCAAGCAAAAGCAATTAGGTTTTGTTCAACTGTTTGTAGGCAGACTAATGAAGACATGTTATGGGCTCTAGAAAAGTGTGTATTCTAATATGCAGGTTTTAGGGTAATTGTCTGAAATGTTGTGGATCTTTGATAGTGACATGAAGAGAACCTAATTTAAACTCAATTTAAATGTACTTTTACTTCCATTCTATTGTTAAATTCTCTGTTTAATCCTTGTGGCTAGCCATCGCACAGCAGTAAGCATTTCAATAAGCATGTCATCCAAATTATGATTGTGGATGTGTTCAGGTTCAAGTTCAAGTTTATTTCTATAGAATTCAAAGTACTTTATAGAAATAGAATGCAAAATAAAACAAAACAGAATCAAATAATGAAAGAAATAAAAGAATACATTGAGAATACATAGGAATTGCGTCTGTGATCTGAAGATTCCTAGGACTGCTAGTGGCACCACTGAGGTACACTTGATCAAGGTACCGTCGTCCCCACACACTGTTTCACTTGGTGAAGGGGTTAAATACAGAGAAGAATTTCACAGTTCACACTGTGTCCTGTTCTGTGGAGTGTCCAAACGTCACCATAAGGGGCTTCTTTACTTTACTTTGTCTAAAATCACAAGATGCTTGATGCACTGCACAGACACCATATATCTAATAAATATGCACGGCTGAATATAAAACCTTTATAAAACCTTTATAAAACGTCCAGTAGGTCTTCGAAACAACAGAAACACAAAAAGGGTCTCTGTCCCTTTAAGAGACAGGAAGTGTTCAGGGAGGCCGGGTGTTTATTTTGGTTTTGGCCTGTGCGTGAAGGGGTTTGTGGGAGAGAATGTTTTCAGTCCGCTCGGTCGGTCCTCTGGGCGCTCGGTGTGTTTTCAGGGCCGTGCAGAGGTTCAGAGGGAGGGAGGTTGGAGGCTCTGGGAGATTCTGCTCCTCCGGGGCTCAGAATATCGAGAGAAGTAGGAGGAGGATGGAGGAGATCCTGCACAGGACAGTCACACCACTGCCTTCCTACGAGACGAGAGACAAGTCCCCACCACCCCCCGACTCCAACAGCCTGGAGTTCATGTCCTTCTACAGAAAGCTAAACCAAGAGCAGAAGCTTGTGTTCCTCGAGAAGCTGTCCAGGGAGTTCGGCGTGGACCACCGAGGGGTCTCGGAGCTGGCCGTGAAGCTACTGGAAACGCAGCAGCTAAGAGACCTGGCCACCGTGTTGCAGGTGGAGGACAGGCTGAGGTACGGCCTGACCCCCAGATACAGACACCTGCTGGGACACATCAGCAGAGTGGAGGGGGGCGTGAAGTTTCTGGTGGACCTCCGTGCTGATGTTCTCCACATCACGTCTTCCAAAGTCACTGACAGCCCCCACATGAGGGTAACTACTGAGTGTGATGTCTCTGAACACACATGTAGGACTTAAGATGAAGTTCCAAGTCAAATGGGGTCGTAAAATGGGTTTAGTAGTGGACAGGAAGTTACAACAATAGTATTCATAATAACACTAATAATGACACTAATATAACCACTAATAATAATAATAATAATACTAACACCAATAATAATAATAATAATATAATGTGATCTGATACGTTTTCATGACGTCAATGTCCCCCTTAACCTACTAAGCACGCGGTGTCCCTTACAGGGGGCGTAAATCACACCAGCAGCCAGGCTGACCTTAGCCCTACTTACTCACCAGAATTACTTAATCACAAGCAGGGGTGAGCACGGACTAGTTGGCCTTAATCTACAAAGTTATTTGCACTCAAGTTAGTTTCTAATAGATTATTCTTTATTTTTAATTTGGTCATTGGTCATGGTGACCTCATGCAGCTGCTCCAGAGCACTTCATTTTACTAACAATGCTTTTCTGTGGAGATTACACAAGCTGTGGACCTTTTAAAGTGGCTGAGTTGACTAATTAGAAGGAGTGTTCAGATACTTTTTGGATTACTTTTTTTTTTTATTATTTCTTTATACTTTCCACTTTTTCCAATAAACTTTCCCTTTTAGTTAGTAACCTTTCATTTTTAATTCCTAGTTTCTTTCTGGGGGGCGGTTATAAGTATATTCGCCAAAAATAAAAGAAGTCGTTTTATGAAAGGAGTCGTTTTATTTTTATTTGAACTGAATACATGTAAACGTTACTAGTTATAGTTCTGGTGGATATCAGTATTGGCTCATTACCAGCAGAAAATGCTGGATCAGATTTCTAGTGTGAAAATACCAAACGCTCACTGGGTCTGGGCAGGTTGGCAGCTGGGCATGTCTTCCTGAGGGATAGTGCAGTGTTTGAGAAATCTGAGCATGATGGACTGCATTGAGATGCTCACCTTTAGTGAAGTGCTTCAGTTAAAAATGGTTTCAAAGCCCACGGGGAAAAAATATTGGACCAACATCACCATTACTCAAGGCTTCAGTGTTGTTATTGATGTCAGGAAGAAAAAGTGGTATGATGCCATCTCTAGTCCCTCACCTGTGGTTATGTTGGTACAAGCTCTTGTTCATACTTCAGACAAAAGGATCCCAACCAGAGAGGAATAGTGTCTTAACAAACTTCAGTGGAGATGTCTGCTGAACATACTGGAGAGTTTCATTGCAGGGACCTCTGTACCTGCAAGTGGTGGCCAGCTAGTAAACTAGAGGTTAGGGAGTTGTCCCTGCAATCAGAAGGCCATGGGTTTGAATCCCAGGACTGCTAGTGGCACCACTGAGGTACCCTTGTGTAAGGTACAGTCCCCACACATTTCTCTCCGGGCACTGTGTTCCTGGCTGCCCGCTGCTTCACATGGGTTAAATGCAGAGAAAAATGTTCATGCCATTCATACTGTGCTGTGGTTTGTTCACATATGACAAATGGACATTTTACCTGTGGAGTTTGTTTCACCCCATACTTTATTTCTCCTAAAGTTGGCTGTCGCTAACCACTTTGACTCGCCACTAATCACAGTTATCGTCATATGTTTTAGTTTGTGATAAAGTTTTGTTAGGGTGCTGTTAGCTGACCTCCTATCGCCATGTCCCTCCTGGTATTAAAGGATAATTCCTGCAGGGGTGTAATGATATCATTTCTCAGTAACATTTCTAAGAGGTGGTGTAAATAGTAGATGCTATGGAGCCTCATCAGCAAAATGCGTGTCCTTCATTTTTGATGTTTTTGGACGGAAGGTAAGCGAGGACTCATTTTTAGCTTGTGAATGTTGCCTAAGCTTGAAAATCTAATTGCTTATCAACTAAGGAGTCCTTGCTCAGCATGGCACATTTTTTTTCTCCGGTATCTCACCTCCAGGTATTATCTGGCCTCTTTAAAGATTACCGGAGATGCAGGAAGGATTTATTAGTTTAATATGCTGTGTCTGCATTTTTTTTGTAGCTAGGACCTTATTTTTTCTGAAATCCATGCAGCTGTATCAGTTGTGACTGGTGAAAAGTCCAAAAATATCATCTTGTATGTAAGTTTCAAATGGCACTGACTATTATTTGGCCCAAGCTTGTGTGTCTGAACCGGTGATGTGACTAGAGACCAGGCCTAGATCGTGTTATAATGTAGCTGTAATGTTGGATCGTTTGTTCGGCTTCATAAACTATCATGGTTACTTCAAAAGCGGATGGGGCTAATTTTTTTTTATTGATTATACTGGGATTTAATTTACATTCTTTAGCCACAGTCTCAGATTCATACTGATTCTCACATCTAACAAGCTCTGTTAAAAAGCGAGAATCAAGGATCATTGACCGGTGCATTATCAATAGAACAGTTTGAACTCATAATGGACATCAAGGGGAAATCAAAGGAACTTCAGAAGCTCTATGGAATTATTTAAAGCACTCTAGACCAAACAATACATCACACATCACTGTTTCCCTGCTCAGAAATCTGCACTGGAGAAACACTGAAATTGTTTTTGATGTTCATTGCCGGGCTACATGAAGCAGAATTTAAGAGGTCCAGTGAAACACAAGGGAAAACATTTTACCCAGTCTGTCTTATTAGCTTCTCATCAGCTTCATTCTGAGTTTAACTGTTGCAGTATGCTTAATCCTTAGCTGATTATTAAATAGCGGGAATCGTTTCCCTTATTCAGTATAAACATATTCTTAATTAACATTCCTTTTGCAATACAGAGCAATGTTCTCGACTGTTCAGTGAAAGAGAACCTTTTCTCGAATCTGAACGTATCATATTCGTGCAGTAATGAATTCCCTCATCTGACCTTCCATGGTTCAGTATAAGGGCCGTGCGCTTGAAGGCTGTAAGTCATTTTAACTCTGCAGCAGTTCAAAGCCTTGTGCTCTTAACTTCCTGATCCTGCTTTGCCTGGTTTGTTCAAGGACTCAGAGGGAGCGTGAAATAGGGTTAAAAGTTCTAGTTTAGTTCTGTTGTCATTCAGTGTATTTAAGAGTCATGTAAGTAATATGGTATCAGTATCCCCAACAGTATCAAATTGAATTAAAAATGTACTCTGTTAAGATGTAGATGTGGAATGTGCACTAGATGACTGAGACATAACAACAGGTAATATTACTAGATTGTTTAGACAAGAATCATAGGAAGCATAAAAGTTTGTGTGCATTGTATATCCACACATTTGTATATCCACACATAATCAGATGTCTACATCTAGGATATTAAGAAGAAGATTGTTCTCTCCTCTTCCCCTTTACAACAGATGTTGGAAGATTGCTGTGAGGATTTGATTGCTTTCAGTCACAGGAGCATTAGTGAGGTCAGGTTGGATTACCAGATTCAGACTCACAAATACAACACAAATAAGAAAAGCCTCAGAGGTCTGCAAGCCCAGTGCTGGATAATTTATGCCCCTGTAGCTTATCATTGGTCATGGTGACCTCATGCAGCTGCTGCAGGGCACTTCATTTTGCTATCGGTGCTTTTGGTAGCAGGGCGTGTCGTCCTGAGGGATAGTGCAGTGTTTGAGAAGTTTGAGCATGATGGACTGCTTTGAGATGCTCACCTTTTGTGAAGTGATTTAAAGTGTAGAAGAGGTAAATATTGGATCAACACTACATTAATCAAGGCTTCAGGATTGTTATTGATGTCGGGGAAGAAAAAGTGGTACGTTGCTGTCTCTAGTTCCTCGCCTCTGGTTATGTTGGAAACAGCACTTGTTCATTAATCAGACACAATGATCCCAACCAGAGAAGAATAGTTTCTAACAGAATGCCTAGCAATTTTGTCACACAGTTTACTTACTGTTTATGCATTCGTCTGTAGTTTGCATCAAAGATCTGTACAGTGTTACGTTCGAAGACACTGCCACCGAAGAGGTAAGTAAATTTGGATCAAAAACCTGAATTTAAAAGTTTTCTTTTTTCTTCTTTTTTTCATCTATTCCCCTCACAACACTCTGCCCTGCACTCTGTCCTGTCACCAAACTTGAGAATCGCCCGTCTGTATTTCGCAGGGTTTCAATCAGCCGCAAGGTTATGGAAAGATTTATCCCTGACTTTTTCTCTCTCTCTCTCTCTCTCTCTCTCTCTCTCTCTCTCCTGCTTTGTGTGTTCTAAAATTTAGGTCTCTCTCTTGCTAGAGGCAGAGAGGCAGCAGCACTTTTAAGTACAGCATGCAAAATGCTAGAACCTATACGATTATTTTCCTTTGCTTCCAAATTTACCATATGGAAGACATGCCTTATTCTTTTATCCTGATGAACTTTGAATGTGTGTGTGTTTGGGCATGTATCTTGCAACAAATGCTGAAAGCACTGCAGTTTTCAAAGTTTTGGCCTGGAGCATAATGTCACATATCGAAGTGTGATTCTTTGATTTACCTCTGGCCCTGGAGGAAATTCAGCCATGTAAGCAAATACAAAACTGCTGCGTGCAGAATTTTAAGTGCTGCCAGTTGCTCTTGCGTGTAAAGTGGAAGAACATCCTGCAAGTGCTCAGAAGTAATTTCTCTGTCCGAAGCGGGTTTGATAATGTTTTAAAGTTAAGTGGAAATGTGTCTGGTTTGAGGGCTGTGGGTCAGGGATAGCACTTTAACTAGGACTGGGATTGACAGAAAAGTGAACTGAGGTAGACTGTATCCATACCTGAACTGCAGAGGGGAATAGCATGCTCTCCCCTGAGTTCCCCCTTTTCCCAGGCAGGGTTCCTGCTGTAACCAAGCGTCTCGCTGGTGCAGTACTGCGGCTGATGGTAAATGGTACTGTTTGAGCTTTAATGCCTCCACTTAATTTATAAAATTTACTTGTGTACATATGTAATATACATTTATCAGTTCAATAAATCTGCAGCCAATATATTACAGCTGTACACTTATACCTTGGATGCACACCAATTGATTTTTTCTTTGCAATGTCTAATTGAATTTTCTTTTTTGTTAAAACCCTGCACGCTGTATGTGACATAAATTTACCATCAGTTTTGTAAAAGTTCTTCAGATTTGAACACAGGCATGCTCAAGATAGTCAGACCAAAGGGTTTTTCCACATAAGCACAGGAGGTGTAATTCTCATTATTGGTCAGTTCCAACAGATAATATAGCACCATATTTCTTGCACTGACTTACTTGTAGTCAGTAGTGTGGGGCAATCTCATTTTCTGCATCTCATTGAAATTAATAGGGGAGTAGATAACACTGCCTCACTGCTCTTGGAAGATTTGTGGTTTGAAAACCTTGCCAGGTGGAAATGCCTCTGCTATACCAGCACACACACATACACACACAGTGCTGTTCAAGTAAGAGTTCTTGGGCAAAATTCCTGATGTTATATTCGCCGAACATGAAATAAATCTAACACGTCAGTCATCGTTAGAAGTTAAATTATCCGCTGGCAGGGCTGGCCTGAATAATTTGAGTACTTGTGTATCTGTTCATTTTGTTGGTTTTCAAGATTATATTTTGTTTTCTGAGGCTTTTATTCCAAGCCACAAAATTTGTAGCCCAAACAACACTTCTTATTAGAAAAAGGCCTTTAGATGTAGTTTAGTCGCCTAGATCACCTCACCTCAGAGCGCATAAACCCTGACATTAAGTAGAGATACCTGAGAAATCTGTGTCAGTTTTAAGATGTTGGTAGGCACAACAAATTTGATGAATCGCCTCAAATATTTAAGTACAATAACACTTCATTAAGGAAGTAAGCTTGTAGCTTCAGTCGCTTCTTCTGCCAGTGGAAGATATAGACTAAAATAAACTAAACCCTATGGTGTTAAAACCCTAATGGTGTTAAATAAATTCGTTATAGTCTTACCCACTCCCTGGTTTAAATACAAAGCTTGAATAAAAGGCTACCATTGTGGCATCCTTAGCAGCATAAGGCATGTGAGTGGCTGGCCTGCAGCTATCTATTAATACATTGTTGCCTCCTACTGGTTATGTTTTTAACTGCAATACAGTATGCTTACAATTATAAATCAAACATATTATTTTGTAAGAGCAATTTTGAGAACGAATGTTTGAATAATCGGAAATGCCAAAGAATATTCAAAGCCTGTAAAATGTCATTTGAGTCAACCTTAGGTACTGGTTCCAGAATCAGCCACACCCGGGTTGAGGAGGAGTGTATTTACCTGTTAGACAGAGGAAATCGTGGCTGTTTGTGAGAAGACAGTAGGTGAAATAGCTGCTGTGGAATTTCTAGTGGGCAAGCTTGGTTGTGATTTTTTTTACTGATAAATGAAAATGTGTGTGTCGGGAGATGGTTTGATTGACAGATTGTTGATTATTATGTCTAGCAAGCGTCCATGTGAACATGGGAATTTTATTTCAACAGATTTTGTTGATTTTGTTGAAAAGTGAAAGTAACCATTCTGTCATACGTGAAAACACCACAGCACACAGTGTGAACAGCACAAAATTCTTCCTCTGTTTTTAACCCATTCACCAAATGAAGCAGCAGGCAGCCTGGAACACAGCGCCCGGGGAGCAGCGTGTGGGGATTGTACCTTGCTCAGGGTACCTCAGAGGTGCTTAGCAGTCTTCGGAATCGAACCCACAACTTCCTGATTGCAGGGCGAACGCCCTAGCCACTAGGTTACCAGCTGCTGTTCGAGGATTCATGTATGCTGCTGTCCACATGGTAGATATGTCTCTTATGTGGTTGCGCACTAGAGCTCAGGGCATCCTTAGTAAGCATCTTTTTGGACTGGCACGGCTTTTTGCTGAGACAGCAGCGTGTTTACCTTCAATCTCTTTCTCCTGACGTGCACTTGTAATCAAGCCACCTGTAGGGGAAACGAAACAGTCCTGGAATGTAGCAGCCTGCAGACAGAAATGAAATTAGCTTAAATCTGAAACGCAGCGTGCCAGCCTGCAGATGATCAGAAACCCTCTGTAAATATTAGTGCTCTGAGAAGATGTGGCATGCAAATGCAACATAATCTAGAGGAAAATTAAATTAGTGTTGAATTAGCTCCTTTCAACAGATTGTTTCATTGCCGGATTAGAGGCAGATTTCATTTGTTTCTGGGCAATGCTTTATTTAGTTATCTTGTTTACTGTCTGGCTTCTCTGTACAGACACATGGTTTTTCATGGCTTAATTGTATTAATCGATGTGTATGTCTGTGTTTTAGGATCTTAACAGCACTCTGAAAAGCCTCCTTTCGGAGTGGTTCTCTGTTGGGCTTCTCCGGCTGGAGAGAATCACCTGGCAGTCCCCATGTGAGCTCCTTCAGAAAATCAGCCAGTAAGACATTACTACTCACACACATTCCTGCAGATTCTAATGCATTGTAACTGTCAATGTTCTGCATGTAACATACTAGTCCTGTGCAAAAGTTACAGCACATGAAATGTTTTATCTATCTATCTATCTATCTATCTATCTATCTATCTATCTATCTATCTCTATCTCTATCTCTATCTCTATCTCTAT
>JBBIGA010000018.1:12021413-12035253 GCA_037576975.1 Alestes dentex
ACAACACTTCACTACCCGGACAGTAGGAGAGAAATAATGAGTTGATTCCTTACATTAACCTAACCCTAACCTTAACCCTAACCCTAACCTTAACCTTCACCTTAACCTAACCCTAACCCTAACCTTAACTTAACCCTAACCCTAACCCTAACCTTAACCTTAACCTAACCCTAACCCTAACCTTAACCCTAACCCTAACTTTAACATTAACCTAACTGTAAGAGTCACCAGTTAGCGCAGATACTGGTGATTTAACGCGGTGCACATGAAAATACTTCGGGTAGTGTAGCGTTTGTCCCAGCACGAAAAAGAGAAGCGTTGTCCTAACACGAAAAAAAGCCCTTAATCGTGATTGGAGCATGTATTTTGATTAAATTGTATTTTGTGATGGCTGCACTAAAAGAGAGATCGGGTTGGATCTGTGGAGGTCCGGGCACCCTGGGCAACACTCACACTCCTCCTCTCCTGGCAATGGTGTGACGGGACAGTATCTAAGCATGAGAGTGAAACAGATGCTGGCCAATCCTCTGCAAACCAGCCACGAAAGAAGGGATGCTTGTGCGATTTGATTAGAACCCCCACTGGGGACCACGGAGCGGAGACTTAATTAAAACGCATCTTGATGGAAAATGCAGAGGAAAATATCATTTGTTAGGAGGTGCGGGTGCAGCTGGGAGTCAGGCAATCAAGTGGCGCGGCAAAACTTGCGAGGCCTGCTAACTAACTGTCTGATCTAAATTGAAAAATGATAACAATTTGTCAGCTATGGCCACTTGGGCCAAGACCAGACACAAACACTATTATGCTTCAACCGGCCCTTTTTTTCTACCCCACTTCTCTTTCCACATCAAGGGCCACTGTCACTGATCAGAGTAAACAAATTAAAATCTTCTCCGGGCAGCGGCCTCGGCACAATTAGGCCTTGCAGCCGGAATGAGAAGCACAGGAGTGTACGGAGTGGTGCTCCCTGGGCACCACACACACACACACACACACACACACACACACACACACACACACACACACACATGCTTTCACACACTCTCTAATATCACAGAGTGTTTGGCCAGTTAAAAAACAGCATGGTGCTCAAATGGAGCGATTTAAAATAGGCATTAAATTAACGAGTCGCCTATTTTCACCACCCATTAGTTGAAAACAATCCATATCGGAGTGCCATCACTTCAAGCCAAGCAGAAGGCAACAGTTGCAGATTGAAAATGTATTTAATGACCTCTTGTTGTCCTTTGCTATGCAATGCACTGCTGGGGCCAAACGATGCAGGCTGGAACATTTTCTGGAGATATTGTGCCTTTGGAATACACAACAAAATGAGCCAGTTTGATGAGACACACGAAAATAGCATTACATTTGTCCTGACAAATGTAATCAAATCCTCACCACAATGTTCCAACATCTAGTGTAAAACCCTCCCCAAAAAGCCTGTATTAATACATTTGATTTTAACAAGGGGTCTGTAAACCTTTGGACCAGCATCAGTATCTAAGTATATGTGACATAAAATGTGACCTAATATATTAAATTCAGCTAGTAAACTGTAATTGTGTGTCTCTGAGTAGGACTTATTTTCACTTCAATAATACATGTAATTTGACCAAGGGTGCCCAGCCTTTTGTGTACAATTGCAAATCATACAAATAAGGAAACCGATGGATGTTCTTCTCTAAAAACCCAGTTTCATGTTAGATGCGGCTCTGACAGCTCCTCCATGCTTAACTGAAATTTCCGCTTCCTAACAGGCGAATATTGCTAATACTAGAAGAGGTAGCACACCATGTCAAATTCAGTTGAGTTGGTTGCTCTCTGAATCCATACTGCAACTCCCTGAGAGAATAGGGTGGCTTTCATCTGGCTTATTGATGGTTCTGGCTTCAAGGGAAATGTATGTTTCTGAAATAATTATATTTCCACAAACAAAAAGACAACAGAATGAAGTAGCAGACCCCTCCATACTCTCCAGGGCTTGGCTGAAGCTCACGGAAAGCTTATTGTTTGATCTGTTCAGTCCAGTGTACTCTCAAAGACTGAATTAAAAATGAAAATCTCCTCATCACTATTTGCCAGAATAAGCATATAAACAACACGGGTGATCAGGAGGAGCGCCAGAACGGGAGACAGGACTGCATGTGTGCTTTGCCTAACTGAGCGTTACGCTAGCAGCCCTTAGGTTGGCTCACACACCAGCAAGCGAATTATCAGCTCCTGGCATTAGTACTCTATTTCTCCGGAAGCCTGGCTTTGATTAGGCGCGTGAAGTTCTGTTATTAGGGTCATCAGCGGCAATATCAGGTCAGGCATGCACATGCTCATTTACTGAAGCGTGCAGTAAATACCACAGAGGGGAAACCTTGGGCTATTTTCATTTTACAGGCAAGAACACTGGCACTTTCCATTTTAAAAATATTTTGCTGGACAAACACAGTAGCTCATAGCACACTATATGGACAAAAGTACTGGGACACACCTCTTAATTATTTAATTCAGGTGGTCGCTTACTTCCAGTGAGGGACAATCTTAATGCACACCAAGACATTTTAGACAACACTGTGCTTCCAACTTTGTGGACAGTTTGGGAAAGAACCTTTCCTATTCCAGCATGACTGTGTCCCAGTGGACAAAGCGAGCTCCATAAAGACATGGTTCGGTATGGAAGAACTTGACTGGCCCGCACAGAGACCTGACCTCAACCCCATCCAGCATCTTTGGGATGAACTGGAACAGAGACTGTGAGCAAGGACTTCTCGTCCAACATCAGTGTTTGACCTCATAAATGCTCTACAAAATGAATGGACACAAATTCCTGCAGAAACTCTAGAATCTTGTGGAAAGCCCTCCAAGAAGAGTGGAAGCTGTTATAGCTGCAATGGTTGGACCAACTCCATATTAAAATCTATGTATTTTGAATACAATGTCATTAACTTCCCCGTTGGTGTAATGGTCAGGCATCCTAATACTTTGTCCATGTCGTGTAAGTCTGTTAATAGAACTGATGGTCAAGGTAGATAAGGAACCAGCAGCATGCATGTAATTATTCTTTTCGACTGAGACAAATAAAAGCATGTTAAAAACCCACTTAAAAAGGGTTATAGGGGGTGCTTGGCTTGTCCACTCACACCATTGTAGCATCTCCAGTTCATCTGACATACGTGAGTTTGGACCGTGGAGAAAACAGGAGTTTCCTGCAGAAACCCATGCATATACAAAAAGAACATTGAAACTCTACACAAAAAGGACCCTTGGTCACCCCTGCAAGGAATCGAACCCATACCTTAATGCTGTGTGGCAACAGTGCTACCCACAGCATCACTATTCCATCTATTTTACAATAATCTTCTTCTAGCAATTTGTTAAAAGTAAGTAAGTGTTGTTACTGCAGACATTAGCTAAGTTATTACATTAAAGTGTTAAGTGGCCGTTTTTGTCATGCATAAACACACCACAGGGCAGAGTGTGAAATAAGTATTTTCATGTGCACAGCGTTAAATCACCAGTATGTGCACTAACTGGTGACTCTTACGCTTAGGGTTAGGTTAAGGTTAAGGTTAGGGTTAGGTTAAGGTTAAGGTTAGAGTTAGGTTAAGGTTAAGGTTAAGGTTAGGGTTAGGGTTAGGTTAAGGTTAGGGTTAAGGTTAGGGTTAGGTTAAGGTTAGGTTAAGGTTAAGGTCAGGGTTAAGGTTAGGGTAAGGTTAGGGTTAGGGTTAGGTTACGGTTAAGGTTAAGGTTAAGGTTAAGGTTAAGGTTAGGTTAAGGTTAGGGTTAGGTTAAGGTTAGGGTTAGGGTTAGGGTTAGGGTTAGGTTAAGGTTAAGGTTAGGTTAAGGTTAAGGTTAGGGTTAGGGTTAGGTCAAGGTAAGGAATCAACTCATTATTTCTCTCCTACTGTCCGGGTAGTGTAGCATTGTCCCAGCATGAAAAAGTAAAGGGTTGTCCTAGCACGAAGAAAAGCCTTAAATCGTGATCGGAGCATGTGTTTTGATTAAATTGTATTCGTGATGGCTGCACGAAAACTCATGAGACTGGGCTCCATTTAATCCATTCACCAAGTGAAGCAGTGGACATCCGGTGGCATGGCACCCAGGGAACAGAGTATGGGGATGGTATCTTGTTCAAGAGCACCTCAGTGACACCATCGTCAGTCCTGATATTCTAACCCATGACCCATTACAGGGGCAACTCTCTAACCACCAGACCACCAGCTGCCCTGTGGCATATGGACTGAGTTCGTCGATCAAGGTTTAAATAAATCATTAAGTCTGTACCCTCCCGTTTAGCAAGGGTGCATTTTTGTTACCTTATTGCTTTTGCCCTGAGCCACTTCTAGTTCCTAATAAAAGCAACTTTCTGTCTGTTTAGCAATGAGAACCTGCACTATTACAGTCAAATCTTTCACTGTGTATTTTGAAAATGACGTACAATAGTGTAGGGTGAGCTAAGACACATGGTGGAGAGGGCTACTTTATCAACCCAGGTTTACATTGTAACTAGAGCTCCACATTTAGTAACACAATGGTGGCCAAATGGGCAAAAACACCCTATACGTTTTAAAAAAGTTTTAACAGACAAACTGAATCCGTGCAACCACAAGTGCTATTTGAGTGGAGACGATCAAAGCACAGCTGGAAGGCTGCAATCAAACCAGCGAGCAAGACAAACCCCTGAGAAACAGCCAGAGAGAGAAAGAAAGAAAGACAGAGAGGAGAGAGATCAATGGTGAGATTTCCCATTTAAATATCAAACAGCTAAAGGCCTGTGTTAATGCAACCATTAATTGTGCGGGTGGATTTATGGGACAGCTAGCAGCCTGCAGCATGTTTAAACGGATAACCTTGATTACCTCACACATACAAATGTGTTTAATGGTGAGAGAAAGCTTTCAATCAGTGCTCATCCCAGACTGCTTCATGCTCCAACATCCTGCTGGGAGAAGCCTAGCTACGCAGACCACCAACAGGTCAGTCATGGAGGGTGAGAGGAATTTCAATGGATATGATCTCAAAATGCATATCTTTTCTTCATTTAACATGCTTTTACTTCCACACGGCAGCTTTTGCTCCCATACTAATTTCGAAAACTTGCATTTTTTCTCGTTTGATCTACTTTGCAAATGTTAAAAATACACCATTCATTCCCCATATCATGTGGTACATTTATGGAAACTAAATAGGGTGCAATAAAGGGCGGTTAATCAGTACAGAGATCATTAATGTGTATCAGTATTGAAAATACCCTATTTAAGTCTAAGGAGTAAAGGGACGTTGAAAACTGGTGCTGTAAAAATGAATTGTCACGGTGTTTGGAAAATAATCCCAAGTGGTCGTTGCAGACGAAATAAGCATTAAATGGTCAAGGCACATTTTGAAATAAAGTGGCAAGTTTAGCATCAGGTTTGAGTTTTCTAAACAATTTTTATGAGAGCTGTAATGAAGAACTGGTTAACGTTAGCCTATTTGACATTGTTAAGAAATTAATAGGTATTTACTGCAGACTAGGGCTCGACATGTTCTCACTAGTAACTTAGAGCGGAAATTAATTTTAAGCGAGCAAGAGAGAGAGAGACAGACAGACAGACTGAGCTGCAGTTCAGACACTGGCTTTTTAGAGTATGTTAGTATGTAAATTCTAGTGAAGTAACCCTAGTGGACCACACTATCTGCCACACTGAAGAACTCCGGATTAAGTGAATAATCACTCCTGCCTCAGCAATCGTAGAATTCATTCATGCTCCTTAAATGGCAGTTTAGGGTTACACACTAATCTTCTGTCATGGTCTGTGGACTCCCTGAGATAGCCTCGGCCATCCTCTGGCCACCCCACATATAAAACTGTAGTCCTGCCACTGGATTCACTGAAGCATACTGCAAATACTAAATGCACTTTCCATAGACTTTAAAACCTCTGTTACGAAGCCTTCCTGTTACGAAAACTCCTCACTTACAGTTTTACTTCCAAACCCCACAAGTCACAGATGTCATCCAGCTCATATCAAGAAGGGCTTGTTAAGTAGTTCATTAGTTGTATTAGGTGTCAAATATTCAGAAGCGTGTTCCCTGTAGAGGATGTGCCTGTATTCACACCCATGATGTCATGAAGTCTGAAAGTCACCTCTCTGCAAACACCTTGATAATTATACCCCACATCCAGTTACTTTGACTCCAGTTACTTCTCTTCTCTTAAAATAGAGAAGAGAAAATCTGTGAGAATCTCACACCTGTTTAGGAATCACGTCTGTTCATTACCTATCTGTGTGAAAAGTTCCTAAATGTTTTTTGGCTCAGATGTCGACATCTAGGAAAAAACAGTTCTTATGTCATTGTGTCATGGACAAAATGATTCAAATAACCTTTTTCGGTATCACTGATACCCAAGCATGGTTCAACACCCACTGCTTTGAACATTTTTACTTTGTTCTAGTACACTCACTTCAACTCAGGAAGGTTTTGTTAACCAGCTGATTAGTTGGATTTGCTGGATTAGCTGTGGTAGGATTGGGGAAACACCAGAACATGCCAGGAAAGGCGATTTGGCAGTACTGAAAGTATGACTGCTTTCATGAGCAAGTGGGAAGAGAGAAGGTTCCATGTGAAAAAAAAAAAAAAAAATCCATTTGAACTTCCCACTTGTAATTCCCACTTGGAAAGTCAGAGCTTCTCAAGGGCTTTTCCAAGTTGCTGAGAAAATTATTTTAACAAAGAATATGTATGTCATACGCTAATTTGTCATGAAATTGTTAAACACTGGGGGGTTGTTGATAAAGTTAAGCCATTCTATGCAAGATTTTTGATCAAACAGCTCATTTCCATGTAATTTATTTAAAAATGATTCAACACCAAATAATTTCTTTCCCCCTTGATATCGACATATCAGCCAAAAAAACATTTAGGGACTTTTCACACAGATAATAAACAGTCATGTGATTGCTAAACAGATGTAATATTCTCACAGATTTTCACTTGTCTATTTTTAACGAGTCAAAGTAACTGGATTTGGGATATAATTTTGGAACTGTTTGCTGTTTGCAGAGAGGTGGCTTTCAGACTTTAAGCCTTCAGAGACTTTCATGACATCTCGAGTGTGAATACTGGCACATCCTCTACAGAGAACACGCTTCTGAATGTTTGACACCGAGTACAACTAATGAACTGTATAGTTTTTATTCTATTGGTGATGCTGCTTTTACTTTCTTCTTTTGTACTGTACACTTGCTGCCATGACAATGCGAATTTCCCACCCGGGGGACTAACAAAGGGTTATCTTATCTCATCTTATTTTATCGAATGAATACAGCGTAAGGCAACACGGGTTTCAAACTCTGGACCTGGAAGGCCAGAATCCAGCATTGCTTGAGGTCCCTGCTCATGCACACCTGATCCACCTCATTAACGAATTATCAGGTATAGCATGTGTATTAGAGCAGGGAAAACACCAAACCAAGTTTTGAGATCCTTGTTGTATAGGCAGGCAGTTTTTCAGTGCAGAGAGGCAAGAGCAATCCTTACTGATTATTACTGGCCAGCGGTTGGACTTACCTGGACATGTAATTAAGTGCTGATCAGCCCCGCTCTCACTGTGCGTTGGTTTAATCATCTCCTGATGAGTACTGATGAGCTGATAGTGCTCTGCTGCTTGATGGAGTGTGTGCTGCAGCGTGTGTGTGTGTGTGTGTGTGTGATCTCTACATTCACTCATTACAGGCAGGTATTGATCACAGGACTGGGTGTCCTTGGCCGCGTGATGAATGACTGTGAGTGATTGTGTGTTGCTGGAGTGTTGCAGGAGATTGATGATGCGATCGCGATGGCCACAGTCTGTGTTTTTGATGGTGTGACCGCACATCCCTGTGTGATCTAGATAAAGCTAGTCTGAAGCAACAGGCAAAATAAAGCAAATGTTGATGTGAGAACGCACTTTTTTGTGTGTGCGTGTGCATGAATGTGTCGGTAATTGTAGGCTGGCTCGCTCTTTCTGGGCAAGACCAGTAATGAGGTGGCCCAGGTGATCCGGTCGTCTTCAATAATTCATGAATACACACTGCTACACACTATCGTGCCCCATTCTGCAAAACACAAAAGAAAGAGACAGCAGTAACACACTCCGGCTTGGGCGTATGTGTGGGAGGCATGGAGACATGGCCATGTCCGCACTTGTAAGAACTCCAAGAGAACATGCAGGCTCAAACAATAGTTTGTGTTTGTGTGTGTGTGTGTGTGTGTGTGTAGGGGTGATGTTTTTCTCTTCCAGACTGGTGTCATGTTGGAATCAAAGCCACTGCTAACACCTTCTGCAGTGAGAATGGAATTCTGCACGCCATCACAAAATGCTAACGGAGGGTGTGAAGACATTCCTGTCTTTCCACTCCCTGTCTGTACTTATGGAAAGATTCCTTTCATGTGAACCGGCCGGAAGAAGCTTGTGTATCAGACGGGGAGCGATTCTTTCTGTAAAAGAGTAAGCCTGCAGGGTTTCAGAGTGAGGTGTAGCTCCTCGGGGTTGCAGGTGGTGGACAGGATCATATAAATCTGGGTGCACAGACAGATAAAGGTTTAAACACAGCATGGCTCAGGTTGTACTCTCACCCGCTCTCTGTCACTGGGGATAGATACAGCACAAACCCAGACAGAGCGAGAGATAGAGCGTTCTGCTTCTCATCACAAGCTGAAATATCTCTCTCTTTTCTCTGAAAACACACACACACACATACAATTTGCAGTGATAAAAAAAGGTTCTAAGGAAGGACCCTGTTTCTTGTAGAATTGTAGTTTACTTTAAAGAATCATACACCGGTCAGCCTCGGCATTTACTGCCAAGTAAAGTGAATTATATAAAGCCTTGGTTCATGTGTTAGAAACAGCATAAGGGCAAGTGTAAGGATCTGAGCGATGTTTAAAAGGGACAAATTGTAATGTCTAGATCAGAGGTACCCAACCACTGGGCCATGGGCCGATACCCATACCGGTCCTTTGGTACCAGGCCGAACAGAAAGACAGAATAAAAGTTTTTTAGTTGATTATCAGAGGCTGCAAGATCTTTTATTTTGAAAAAAAGGCTTGTCTCGGTCACGTGATACGGTACATCAAAAATGTAGCCCGCAAGGTAGCAAAAGTGAGTAAAAATCAAACTGACTTTGTTTTTAGTTGTATCTATACCGGTCCGTGAAAATATTGTTTAACATGAAATGGGTCCATGGCCCGTTTCTGGAAAGACTGTGTCTCTTGGCTGGGAACGCCTTGGGATCCCCCCTGGAAGAGCTGGACGAATTGGCCGGAGAGAGGAAAGTCTGGGTTTCCCTGCTTAGGCTGTTGCCCCTGCGACCCGACTCCGGTTAAGCGGGAGAAAATGGATGGATGGATAGATGAACAGGTCCGTGGCGCAAAAAAGTTTAGGGGCTGCTGGTCTAGATGACAGGGTCAGAGAGTCTCTAATATTACAGGTCTTGTGAGGTGTATGTAGGGGTTAGTACCTATCAAAAGTGGTTCAAGGAAGGAAAACAAGTGAGCCAGGGTCATGGGCACCCAAGGCTCACTAATGCATGTGGGGAGTGAGGGCCCACGTGCATCAGTAAGCCAGCTGCTGAAAAAAGTTCATGAGGCTGGTGCGTGTGTCTCACTTACCTGGGGAAAATGGCAAACCAGCGAAGGCGGTGTGACGCTCTGGGGCGGGGAATGTCCTGCTGTCGAAGCTTGAGTCCTGGCATTTATATGAATGTTACTTTGATGTCTACCACCATACCTAAACATTGCTGCAAACCAAGTACACATCTTCATGGCAACAGTACCCTCAAATGGCAGTGGCCTCTTTTAGCAGGATAACGTGCCCTGCCACACCGCAGAAATTGTTCAGGAATGGTTTGAAGGACACCCCAAAGAGTTATACTCCACATACCTGGGAACTGGTTTTTGAAAGAAAAAAAATGATATTGCATCTCTTCTTTATCAACTTCTGAGGGATGGTTTTTCACTGGATGTTGGAACATTGCTGTGAAGATTTGATTGCATTGGGTCAAAAGAGAATTAGTGTGGTCACAGTTCTCTGGGTCACAACCATCATTCCAAATCATGTCAAAGATGCTCTATCACTCTGGGGAACATAGATCAACAC
Organism: Alestes dentex; assembly: GCA_037576975.1. NCBI lineage: Eukaryota > Metazoa > Chordata > Actinopteri > Characiformes > Alestidae > Alestes > Alestes dentex. Next base: position 12,031,528 of record JBBIGA010000018.1, read on the forward strand.
CGCTGGGGCGCTGTTTACCCCTCTAACCAGTGCATCTTGCCTTGAAACTGGGCATGGTGAGCTTAGACTCATGTGTGGTTGCTCGGAAGCATCTCATTCCCAAACCTTAACATATGTAACCAAAAAGGACATGTTTAACTTGCTGTTCACAATTTAATAGTTGCTGTTAACTGAACTGCAGAATGCAGAATGACTGTGAAAGAGCTGAAAGATTTATTTTTTTAATTTTAGAAAACAGTGTACAAGACACGCTATGTATCACTTTGTAATAGGAAGAAGCAAAAGTCATAGCAGCAAAACAACAGAAATTACCCTGTTTAATATATTAGGGACACTTTCAGGACATTTTGTCTTGGAAATTTACATAAACACACACACATACGTTGGTTCTACTCTGTTGATAAAGTAAACTTGCAGCAGTCAGGCTCGAGGCGCTCTCTCTTCCTTTGTTTCCTAATCAAAAGCTCAGCAGGTACAATTATCTCTCTGACAGCTCTGTTCCTCATTCAGAGTGAGAAAGCATCTATCCCTAGGTACACACCTACCTACCTAAACACACACACACACACACACACACACACACACACACACACACACACACACACACACACACACACCTACATGCTACCATACATCCCATGTGCACAAAGTGTCACAATCACCTGTGTGGAGATTGTTGAAAATGTGAGAAAGGAAAGGTAGAGAAATAGAAATGGAGATAGATAGATAGTTAGATAGATAGATAGATAGATAGATAGATAGATAGATAGATAGAGAGAGAGAGAGAGAGAGAGAGAGAGAGAGAGAGAGAGAGAGAGAGAGAGAGAGAGAGAAGCAGACATGGAGACAAAGAGGCAGAGAACAAAATGAAGAGAAAGGGAGGGAGACAGATGGATATGGAGAAAAACAGAGGAGAAAGTGAGGGAGAGAGATAGTAAACAGGGAAGCTAATATATGGTAGGGTGAACAACAGCATGACTCCTTCATCCAATTTTTATGTCCAGAGATGAAGTGCAGTTTATTTACTTGTCACTGGTAAAGTGGACAGTATATGGCCAGTCAGTGCACAGACATATACAGTGTGTACAGGACAGAATCTCCCCTACAGAATATTTACATTGTGTTGCTTTGCAGACAGAAATGAAGACACACACACAGTTTTCTCCTGTGTTTACTCAATGCAACTAATAACTTTCAAGTGACAGATATGATGGCATCAGAAAAAAAAACTGAATCACTGAGACGGATAAAGGGTCACCATCTGCCCCTAAAAATAAGTGTAAAATCAAACAGGTGAAACTAATCACTTTCTCCATTGTACACCGAGCTAATTAGCTTCCACCTGTAATCAAGTGTAATTGTTTTGGTTAGTTCAGCATAAGAACAGCTATTCCTGGAACACTCCAGTGCTTGGTAGTCCAACTGAAAGCAAACAATTAACTGTAGGTGGCAAGACACTGTCAATAGATCTAAGAGATTATGTTGGTGACAGGCGCATGTCAGGAGATGGATACAAAATATTTCAAAGACTTTATCAGTCCCTAGAAGCACAGTAAAGTTTATAATTTAAAAGTGGAAAGTGTCTGGTACTACTAGAACCTTCCCTGATCAGGCTGTCCCTCCAAACTGGATGGAAGAGCAAGGAGGAAACTGGTCAGAGAGGCTCCTAAGAGGCAGACAGCAACTTTGAAGCAGTTATGAATGGCAAAGAGTGGTTATTGTGTGAAAGTGACAGCAATATCACAAGTGCTCCACAAATGTGGCTTGTATGGGAGGGTTGCAAGAAAAAAGCCACCCCTCAAGGAAGGCTAAATTAAGTCTCTTTGCCAAAACGCACCTTGGAGATTCTGAGGTCAAGAGGAAAAAGGTGTTATTGTCAGATGAGACCAAAATGAAACTGTACATCTCGTGTAACGCTAATACAGTCACCATCCAAAGAACACCAAGCCTACAGTAAAGCATGTACTTGTCAGGATAGTAAGAAAAGGAAGATGCAACAGTTCTTCCCACCCTTCCAACAAGACAATGACCAAAGCACGCAGCAAAATTGACCACTTCGGTGGCTGAAGGAGGAGAAGGTGAATGTCTTTGCATGGCCTGGTCAGAGCTCAGACTTAGAGGCTACCAAAAATCTGAATGACTTTAAGATTGCAGTTCACCGATGTTCACCATCCAGTTTAACTGAGCTTTAACAGTTCTGTAAAGAAAAGTGAACAAATACTGCACAGTCTGGCAGTTATTTATTTGTGTTTGTTTATTTATTTGTGTTTGTTTGATTATCTAAACAGTTATCTTTCATTTGGATGTTTTAAGTTGCACTGAGTAAATGCAGCTGGAAACATTGTCTATATACAAAAGGCCATGCATTACATTCCCTTGTTGTGTCAGCACTCATCAAACCCGTCAGCTGTGTAGATCACCTTTAGAGCATAAAAGTTCCAGTGTGTGCTTTAAACATTAGTTTGGAAAAGAACACTGTCAAACCATTATGTGCTCTTCATGCAGGGCAAGACATTTTGATCACCATGAAGCTGTATTCTGCAAAACATTGTGCAAAACACAAAGTATTAAAAAAAAAACAAAAAAACAAAAAACCTTTTATGGGTATTTTCACAGCTTATTAGAAAAGACACTGTGACAAACACCTGAAAACATTTCAAAAGCAGCCACAGTGTCCTGACACATTTGGCTGGCAATTTACTTTACTGTGGGCAAGAACTGGTTTATGTAAAATATATGGTTAATGAAATTACAGTTTGGTTAAATATGATTTTATAAATATTCTAAAAATATTTACAGTCAACAGAATTTAGGTTTGACTCCTTCTGTCATGTCTAAGTGTGGATGCTCTCTGAGGATTTCACAACCAGGAGAGAGAAATCCACACTAAGTCACCTGAGAGGGGTGAAGGAAGCTTTCTCTGTGTCACAGGTCATCAGGGTGGGGGGGGGGGTTGTTGGGTGCTGTTTGTCTGTCCTTAATGAGAGAGGAGTGGGTCTCCACTTCCCAGGCATCATTCTGCTCCACAAAGACTGAAAGAAAGATTATGCACTTACACAAACAGATGCCACTTTCTTATGTACAATTATGTCATACCTATTCTCATTTGGCCATTTAAAAAAGAAAAAAACAACTACCCTACAGGTGCAATTTGAAGATAACTGACTATAACTGTTTCTACATTTATCACCACCAACATTGAGCTGCTAGTTTATTACCTGCCTTATATCTAAATTTACTGACCATTTTATCAGAAACACCATCCATATAAGGTGTAGTGGGCCCCCCCTCTATTCCATCAATCAAGGGACCATGCAAATTAACACCGACTAGATCTTATGAAGGTGGTAGAATATTGTCAACACAGTGACACTGACATGGATGCCTCTAATCCTTCTCTGGTGGTCAGTTTCTGACCACAGTAACATTCTGGTCTGCAATTTTCTGGGTGGGGTACCATGCTCTGTCTGTTTGTGGGATTGGGACACGCCAACTCCCCCCTGCTGAAGTGTACAGGCTCTTTTATATTCGGCGCTCTCCTCATTGATGGTGAGTGCGGGATCTCTGTCAGCTGCGACTTGCTCCACAGCACTGCTCTCACACTCCCTAGAGTGGAGCGGTCACTGTCCAAGGTGCTGAACCAACCCAGCAGTGTTTTCCGCACCTTTGCAGCGGCCGAGAGAGAAGCACTTGCCCTGTGATGCTGTGGGGCGGGGGGCCTGCCAT
>JBBIGA010000018.1:12042965-12053119 GCA_037576975.1 Alestes dentex
CTTGGATAAACTGTTGAATTGAATGAACAAAATTCTGTGTTTCAATACAATAGAGAATAGATAATAGATAATAAAGATTTTACAGCACAATGAACAGCACTGAGTTTGTCAGCGATCAAACGCACCCAAACAAAAACAAAAAGTAAATCTTTCACAACATCAGAGTAATACTATTGATAATATATTAACACTTATCAAAATGTCCGACAGGTGTAACACATTATCACTATTCCTTTGCTGAAAACATGCTCAGATGTTTGTGTAAGGACTTCCATGTTATGTGTGAAAAGGTGATGTTTTACTGCACATCTGGTATTTTTATCTTAAAACATATGTATGTCCTGCATGATGGTAAGAAACTGATTATGTATAGAGTTGAAAACCTTCATACAGAACTGTACACTGATCAGCCACAGCATTAATGACATTGATTATCTCATTATAGTGGCACTTGTCACAGGATGGAATACATGGCACAACAAGTGAAGCGTCAGTTCTTGATGCTGAAAGCAGGAAAAGTGGGTGACTTTGACATGGGCCAAATTGTGATGGCGACTGGGTAAGAGCATCTCCAAAAACGGCAGGTCTTGTGTTTCCAGTGGAGTGGTTTATACCTATCAAAAGTGGTCCAAGGAAGGACAAGCAGTGATCATGTGACAGGGTGCCGAAAGCTCTGCATGTGGGGACTGAATGTTAGCCAGTCTGGTCCAATCCCACAGAAAAGCTACCAAAGCAGAAATTGCTAAAAACCGTTCATGCTGACTGAGATAAAAAGGTATAAGAACACATAGCGCAGTACTGTGTGCTGCATACGAGGAGCATAGCTGGAGACCAGTCACAGTGACTATGCAGATCGCTGTCTACTGCTGAAACTGCCTAAAATGGGCACATGCCCATCAGAACTGGACCACGGACAATGTGGCCTATGTGAAGAAGGCAACATGAGTTTAATGTGTTGATTTGGCCTCCTAAGTGCCCAGATCGATCGCGTATCTATGGGATGTGCTGATTTGCAGAGTCCCCAGCTTGAAGCTTACAGGACTGCATCTAAAGTTTTTGTGCAGGATACCACAGCAAACCTTCAGAGGTCTTGTGGAGTCCATGCCTTGTTGGTTCAGAGTTGTTTTGGCACAATATTAGGCAGGTGGTTTGAATAATATGGCTGATTGGTACAACACATGGCAAAAGTATAAACAAAAGTAAGAAGTCACAGTCACATCACTTCTTTTATGGAATGAAACAGGTTTTAAAATTGTCTACCAAAAGCAATGCTGGACCATGTGGTTGTGCAAAACATAAAATGTTCAGTCACTTTCATTTAAAAAATCCATTCTGTTACAAATGTTATATTGAGCCTCAGTGTAGCTGGTGTCTCTCTATCACTCCATCATTTCCCTCTCTCTCTCTCTGCTGCTCGGTCCTGTTCTTGCTTTTCTCCTGGGGTGCATCCATGAAATGAGATTAAGGACCACTTCTGAAAAATGCAAGCAGTAATTTTGTGAGACGTTCTGGAATGAATTGGCCTGTAGGCCTCAGAAACTCTGGACCGATCGAAGTGTGCCAGATCCAATGGTGGGAATATTTTATAGGAAGAACTATTGATTCCCCCACTCCCCCCCCAATTTTTTTTTTTTTTACACCAGCCACTTTTTGTATTTTTTTGGTCCTAAGTGAATCTGAAAGGGAAATAAAAATGGAACAATGCTCAGAAGCCGGACCGAAAATCTCCTCTGTTTCAGAAAAACACCGAATATAATGAGACTCTGGCAGCCTCTGTTCACGCACGAAGCCCCAGTAACATACCAGGTAATTCTTTCTCCTTAGGCAAAAAGGCCGAGCACCCAAACAAGAAAATACATAAGCAAATCAATTCACCTCGCTTCTGCGAGATGCTGTGCAGTCGGTGAGAAATGGATAAGGAAAGCCTGGCCCTGCCCCCCTCCTCCACTTCCCAGGAGGAGGAGAGTGGAGGGAAGTGCAGATCTGGCATCTGCCGCGGAGGGACAGATCTGAGATGTGAAGGGAATGAGCGATGGAGAGAGAAGAGCGAAAGAGTGTTTGATCTAATTAGCGTCATCCTGATGGGGCGAAAGTGGTTGTGGCAGCAGTCGGCTGGAATTGAAGCAAACACGATAACACACATATGACCTCCATGCTCCGACACGACAGTCCGGTGGCTTAACACGCGACATACCCCCACCCCCCAGTCTACCTCTTCATCTCTGCCAAAGCAGAAAGGTTCTAGCATACGACTGCTTTCAGGACCTCTTCAGCCTCTAAGTACAACTGGCTTTGCTGCTTCTGAGCTACAATTACTCAGTGACTCTCCATCTCTTCTGCACTTGTTTCCCATTCTTTCGCACAACACTGAAAACCTTTCAAGTCATCAAAGCAGATTATTGTCTCATACGATGCTCTTGTGGCTACCATGCGCAACACTTGCAGGAGCCTGACAGCAAAAAACACTATAATTTCCTCAAGTTTCAATCTGAAATGAATTAAGCGGGAAGGGTGACAGTTTATCAGTGAGGTGCACTATGCATGTCAGATCAGAACAAAGGGATTAAAAAATAAATAAACACTGAATGGTGGTTTGATGGATTTTTCCCCTCCTCCCTTCTAGATAGGCTTCCTCTGTAGCCCGAGTGGATTAAAAGCGTAAAAGCGTCCGGCTCGGCAGAAAAGGGGATTTAAACTTCAGTGGAGGGCCGGTGGCTGAGTGGTGTGATGGACAGAGCTTGGGCTTATTTTCCTGTTTGTGGATTAATTACATTTCCCCACTCCAAGAATCTTTTTATCAGATTAAACTACAGCTCTAGGAGTCTACTTAGTCCATCACTGCTAGTCTCCAGAAACCACACGTCCAGCTCTCTGTTACACTCAGCTTTCACTCCACAGGAACTGAAATGCCCTGTTCAAGAGCCACACTCTTAAAGTCAACCTGTAGCACAGAGAGATGATCAGAAAATATAAAACTACCTAGAATTAAAAAAGAAAAGACATTTACAACTGAGACAAAGGGCTTTTTGTATAAACGCTTAAGACTGTTAACACACCTGGTTTAATTTACTGTGCTGACTGAGCAAAACCAGGTTCCTGATTGTAACTACTAGAAATACTGCGCTTATACATCAATACTTTAAAACACAACTGTCCCTTAAAGTGACCCCTTATAGTCACGTGTGAACACACCACAACACACAAATTCTTTCTCTGCACTTAACCCGTTCACCAAGCAATGGGGTGTCACGAAAGAGGGGCACCCGAGGAGCAGTATGTGGGGACGGTCCCTTGCTCAAAAGTGTGAAGTGACAATTTGAGGTACCCACTGAGAGTACCTCAGTGGTGCTACTAGCAGCCCTGGGATTCAAACCCTTAACTTTCTATTCACAGGGGCAACTCCCTAACCACTGGGCAACCAGCTTTGTGTTAATATGGTTGCAGAAAAGACAAACTGAAATAACTGGTCAGTGATTACTTCACAACTGTTAAAGAAATCAGCTCTGCTTCAAAAAATAAAAAAGGAACATGTGAGAATAAATCTAGAGCGGAGAGTCAAAGAGCAGTGCCTGCAGAGGCTTGTCTGCAGAGGGCTAACCAACCGGCAGAGCTGAGTTATGTTTAGGTGCAGCTGGGAAAAGAGGCCCCTTGTACAAGATGACATAGCTAAATGGCACAAGGAATTTGGAGGTGGAAAGAAGTGAGTGCATTTTGAACAAGAACGACAGAGAAACAAAAACTGATCTTAATATTACCAAAGATGCGGACTAGCAAGATAAAAATGTCTATTTTGATTTCAAGCTGAATTTAAAACTAAAGGTACTGAGAAGGGTTAACTGGACCGATGCCACAGAAGAAGACTTTCAATCCCAGTTCTTATGACCCACCGCCCTGCAGTTTCAGTTATTGTCTACCACCAGCATGTCTGAAAACTGGCTTATGAGCTGCAGTAGGTGGAACTGGGAAACACAGAACTAAAACAAAGGTTCCCAGTCCTGGTTCTGTATCTATCTTGCCCTGCATATGATAGTGGTTTTCCTGCTTGCAACACGTCTGATCCGACTAAGCAGTAAATTAATAAGCCTTTCAAGAGATGACATGAGATTGTTAGAAAAACACTAAAAGTGCAGGGGACAAGGGCTCCAGAAGCAGGTTTGGGAACCTATGCCCTAAAGGACTTTTGGATGGACAGTTTTAAAGAAATATATTTGTAAATGAGACATGTGCGTGTGAAGAACTTTAATCTCTAAAGACCCTCTCCATAATATAGAGGTTCTATAGATGAAAGCTTTTTGTTCCCTAGAACTTTAAATCCACACCAAGGACCTTTATTTTTTATTGAAGTATTACTATTTTTCTATGAAAACCATCAGAATATGCAAAAAAAAAAAAAAAAAAAAAAAAAAAAAAAGTAAGAAAACATAAGAGTTACAGCTAGACTGTTTTATACTAGAAGTGCTTTGTTGTTTGTTGATGAAGATTTCCACATTAGCCGAATTCTCTCTTGTCCGTGAATTACTGAAGCAGGTGTAAGTCCATCGAGGCAACACTTGGCTTTTTCATCACCAAGTAACAACAATGAGCAACAATGAAAGAAGAAAGATTTAACTGTAATCTCCAAAGCGCAGATGTGCGTTGCCTCAACATGGGGATATTCTCTCATTTATGTATTTACTTTCTGCACATACCTTAACACCTAGGACCATGACGCTATAGGGCCTTTACATTAAACGCCTCCCTGCTCCTGCAAGATAATGAACCCTGAGGGGCTGCTTTTCTCGGTGCAATCCCCGAGCACACCAACAGGGGGCACTGTGGCTATCTGTGTATGTGTGAACTCCACAGCACAAGCCTCCATTCAGCATCAGCATACCCATCTGCTCCAGAGCCCAAGCCTAAGCTCACTGTTGGGAGCAGCAGCACAGCTTCATTTGTTTGCCTGTGAGATAACCCTGTTTGCATCCATTGATTGCTCATGTGGACTCACTATCTGATAACCCTTTAACTGGTGCTGAGTGATTGTGGAAGGTTTTTTTTTTCCGACTGGCTTGCCTGCTTCCGCTTAAAGTCTCTTGCAAACCTCACTGTTACGTTAAGATCATTAGAAGTCTAGACAAAAATCTGATTTCTTTAAAATGAAGATACCAAACAGGGTTGCTGGTAACACTTTGCTGAAGGTCAGCATTCTGTGTGCATTCCGCCGTGCCGTGCTGTTATGCGATCACATGTGACAAATGGACAGTTTACACAGATACGACTTCATGGCATTTGCATAATATCTGTCATAACAATTGGCGTAAATCTGCATAAACATTTATAAAGGTTTATTCCAAGAAGCATCAATTTTGATGATGACTGACGCTTTATGAAATGACGCTTTAGAAATGTTTATGAAGGTTTATGTCAATGGCCAAGACAGCTTTATTTAAGTAGCATGTGAATATGAATACTGGCCTTCAGTGAAGTATTACCAGGTTCTCTGAAGTCATGCTACAGTACATGCATTTTGATTACCTAAAGAACCTTTCAGTGGTTTCAAATGGTTCTCTGTAAGTGAGACGTATAAAAAAAAAAAAAATACTTTTTAAGGTTTCTTTCATTCTCCACTTCTGAGAACTGTACATCCAAGCCCAGAATCATTTAAGGACCTTCATTTAATGTAATTTCTTTGCATTATCCACATTTTTTCGCACAAATTTAGTCTAATTCTAATTCCACATACTACCTAAGACTCCCTCAGTCACACAATACCACCTGCACTGGGAGAAAGCAAGGTTCCCACGTATTTCCTCGGCCACATGATGTAACATCACTGAACAGCTCAACACACTTGGAGAGGAACGCTAACTGCCAGTTCTGTTAGGTCAGCAGACGTGAATGCTGATTAGCAGTTTGCTGAGTGGTATAGAGCGAGGGAGGCCAACCTAGAGAACGAGGCCAGTAAGGCTCTCTTGGACTCCCGGCCATTAATGCTGTGGCATCACTGGAGCATTAATAATGCAAAGGCATGGAACCTTTATTTTTGTGGACAAAAAAAATAAATCACTGAAATTCCTTTGCAGTTCATTTTACATGCATTACACATGGCCAATGCCAATAAATAAAATAAACTAGTTTTAGTCAAGCTCGACTTAAACTGCATGCTCACCAATATATTGTTAGTCTGTTTAAAATGAAATGTGCTCACTGACTGGATACTGAAGATAAACCAAATCAATGTACTCAAAGGCCCTGACTCCACAGTAGGGACAGTTGCAGTGTGGTATATCTGTGTGTGTGTGTGTGTGTGTGTGTGTGTGCGGTACTGAAGGCAGGACTAACGGGCCCTTTTGCACGGTGGCAGCGTGTGTCGTGAGAGGGTGGCATAAGCGGGTAAAGCTGAAGGATTTGGCGCAGGATTTAGCAGCAGTGAAAGAGCATCTGAACGGAGCGATACTTATGTACTCTCACACGGAATCTGTTTGTGCTCTCCTCAGGGGCTTACATACATTATTTAAGGGTCCGCAAAAAATCAAGCCCACTGGAGTGCTTTATCTCTGAAAAGTGGAGAGAGAACAGAAAGTATGGATTTTCTCTTTACTGTGGAGACATTTAAACACACGCACGCTCGCACGCACACGCACACACACACACACACACGCACACACACACACACACACACACAGTCAATTTAGAGTGAAACGGCTGCTGATGGAGATGGATGGAGGTGAATCTGTGTTCAGGATCAACAGAGTATTTGTCTCCAGTGGACTATTACTGAGAGCAGACACACGGCACGCTTGACAAGAGCACATGCTCAAAACAAAAGGTCTAAACACAAAAGGATGGTCTGAACATGCACATAAACACTCATTTACTAGGCTGCTGTGGGTCAAATCCCTCATTAAACTGTGCTGCAGCATACACTCTCAAACATGAAGGCTGCTAAAAACAGTGCTTGGCTTGGACATATGGTTCTAGGAAAAACCTTTAATTGATGTAGACACCTTACACTCACTTGAGACAGGTTGTCAGATCTCTGTTACAGAAATAGATCTTTTTTTTTCTCTTGCTCCCCAAGTTTTTTTTTTTTCCCACAACAATGCAAGAGGTGAACAGTAATTACCATTTCTGTTACATCAGCTAACAGACGCCCACATTGGCTGGCACTGCTCCAAGTGCTGGATGGACAGGGATGTCCATCCTACCTACGCAGAAAGTCTCTGGTGATGAAACAACAGTTTCTCAACGATGGAGCCGAAGCTCAGACAGCTACACCATTAGCAAACCCTAGAAATGGTTCTGTAGAGTCATGGTTCTCAAAGTTGGGTCTGTGACATTTAACCAGAGGTCTCTAATTTAATGTATTATTTTATAAATGAGTAAGGATTTCACCTTTTTATTCTTACAAGAGTAGGGACTTGTACCAAAAATAAAGATCATTTCCAGTTTTTTTCTAAGCCTACATTCTATGAAATTTGACATGAGCGGAAATACTAAATAGTTGGTTTAACATTTTAATTGAAGCTACTAGCAATGTGACAATCACAATCACACCATATGAGAAGGGCTGATAATTTGATAAACTGATACAGACAGAAGGCCTCAGCAGTTGAACACTGCATTCTCTTTTATTTTTTATTCTCTTTATTCTCTTACCTGCACTGGACTAAATCCAGTTAAACAGGGCTAATGATGTTCTTTGTAGTGGCCTGAATGGATGATATTTTCAGAAACGCACATTGTGACACAGTTTAGCACTGTAACCATTAAATATCACAGTATTGCCCACCTCTAACTCCAATACTAAACCATCTGCTTATTCTAACTAGACAACCACCACAGACAAACTAAGCTTGTTGGCTTCATCGAGCTGCGACCTTCAGTACAGATTGGAGTGGTTTGCAGTGTGAAGTGGTCCGGATCAGGATCAGCACCTCCAAGTTCATGGTCAGGGTTGCGTGCCAGAAAAAAGTGTCTTATCCTCTCTCAGTTTGGAACGAGAAACTGCCTCAAGTGGAGGAGTTCAAGTATCTTGGGGTCTTGTTCACGAGTGAGGGAAAAATTTGCCGGTAGATGGACAGGTGAGTGGTGGTGGCAGTCTTGCAGTTGTTGTACTGGAGGGTTGTAGTGAAGAGGGAGCTGAGCCAAAAGACAAAGCTCTCAATCTACCAGTCGATCTTTGATCCAACCCTCACCGATGGGCACAAGCTCTGGGTAGTGACCGAAAGAATGAGATAACAGATACAAGCAGCAGATATGAGTTTCCTCTGCAGGGTGGTTGAGGGTGGGGTGAGGAGGTCAGACATCTGGCAGGGACTGGGATTAGAGCCTCCGCTCCTCCACATTGAAAGGAGCCAGTGTTGGTGTTTCGGGTATGTAGTCTCGATGCCTCCTGGGCACCTCTCTCTGGAAGAACTATGGGCACAACCAACAAGGACGAGACCACGGAGCAGACCCAGGACATGCTGGGAGGATAACATATCTTCATTAACCTACGAGCGCCTTGGGATCCCTCAGAAGCCGGGGAACGTGGCTGGGGAAAGGAATGTCCAGGCTGCCCTACTCAGCCCTGTCACCACCGTAACCCTGGTCCCGGGTAAGCAACAGCAAATGAGAAGAGGTTACACCTTTGTCGAATGTGCCTAATGTTTTTTTTTTTATTATTTCACACAAGAAGGGGTCAGTGGCTGGATGTTTTTATCCCAATCATGCAGCAGCACACCCGATTTCAACTGTAAACTGTAAACTGTTGGTGCTAGTTATTAAAAATGCGTTAGTTGCAAAAGTTGTGTTCCTGCTTCACTAGGATGAAAACTCGCAGCCATACCGGCTCTTCGTGAATAAGATTGCTGACCCCTGTTCAATGCTGCCACTCTGAAGAACCCTTTCTGGCACCACTTTAACAGCGTGGCCCTGGCATGTTTAGGAAACAGTAAGCACATCCTTAAACATTCAACTGTGTAATTGATCCAGCATCCGATGATAGACCAGGACTTGGCCTTAGACAAAAGTCAAATAAACAACGTCAAAATGTGCACGTATCTGTTCAGTTGTGTGGGGCATGCCTCAATGTGAAGGAAACACAGAAAATGCAGAAATGATGTTTGAAAAGCATCACTGTGCAGGGTTCTCTTTCATTCTGCCAAGGGGCGAACATTTTTCCCTCTTTTTGCCTGCAGTGGTCAGAGTTCACAGAGGAGGGGAGGGAAACTGTCTCTCTCTCCCTCTGTATCAGGCCACTGCAACATTTTGTGTGCCCCTCTATCTTTCCCAGTGTGCCTGTAAAATGTGTTTTGACAGAAATCGTTTGTGCGTGTGTAGTACCATGCTGGCTCTGATGTTTTCACACAGCTCCCTGCTTCCTCTCAGTCAGTGCAGACACACTCACACGTGCATGCACACACACACACACATACACACACACACACACACACACACACACGCACACGCACACGCACACGCACACGCACACACACATACACAGACGCACAAATAAACTGATCATTGTCAAGTTGAGACAATACTGTGTTCTTTTACAAAATCCCAATCTAGTCAGTTCAAGGTTATAAGCGTAGCCTGGGAATGCACACACACAACAACAAATTACAGCCTGGATTCTTCATTCTCGTGGACCTCCAGGAACACAAATAAATAGACTAAACCGGAGTAGACACAATGATCAGCTTTGATGCAACATAAAAATATTGAGCTTTAGAATCCAGGCCTTCTACCAGATGGAGGAATGACATCACTCGTTGGGGCAGTGGTCGTCTGTTTCCCTAGACTAACATCTCCACTCATCATTTAATTAATACTGCTACTTCTGGTCTCCCCAGACTAGTGCTAAATCATTTTGATATAATACCAATGACATCCAATTAGGACTGACGAAACACAGTGTTCGCACTCATAGAGACATACACTTGGTGCACCCAGGTACATGTTTAGCATTTTAGCAAAATGTTTGGCATTTTTATTAATCTGTTCAGACAAGCACAATGCACTTTGATTCTATTTTTGAAGAACGCAGCACTGGCTAGGGGACGGGAAGACAGAAGGAATAGTGAGGGAATGTACAACACACTAAACACAATTAGAGTCCTACATGTAAGTTGTCCTGACTAGAATTGGTTCGTTTCAGTTTGTTTTCTTTGAGTTAGAAAGAATCCACA
>JBBIGA010000018.1:12061304-12078387 GCA_037576975.1 Alestes dentex
CTCTCTCTCTCTCTCTCTCTCTCTCTCTTACTCTCTCTCTCTTTCTGTCTCAGCGTTCAGTAACACTGGCCTAAAGAGAGTCTGTAGTCCTGGCTTCTTTACAGTCTAAATCAATTTCTCAGCTTTAAAACACACAAGAGAAATGTGCTTAACATTTATAGCTGTGCTCGGTGTAATGGCCTCCCATACCGTCTAACAGTCCTATTGTATAATAAGGAAAGTTGAGTATTCCTTTCGACCAAAGACCCAGGATTAAAGCAGTTATGAAACCGCACAGAATAAACCAATAACTGACATAAGTCAGTAACCTTTTTGGTTTTCCATACCTGCTGAGGTATTAATGTGTTTTATACTCAACACAGTAGAGTCAGAGGCAAAAAAAAAGGGGGGCACTCTGAACTCACCCATCAGTACTTGCACCTGCTGAAAGAATGATCAAATGTCTCTCTTTTCACAAGTAAATCTTCTTAAGTTTCCAAAGCTTATTTCATCATTCCGCTCTCCTAACCCTCGCCTTCGAATCGGCTTAATAGAAAAGTGAGGAAAACAAACAGTGTGTCATTTTAAACCTGGGGAAACATGAATCATCCGGATCATGAGAGAGGCGCTGCTCCACGACGCGGCTCGCCCTGCTCGCATCTGATTGTACTTTTATCGAATACTGCCAGTGGTAAAAACAGAAACGTTCGCTTTCTGAAATGTGTCACTTCCGCCAGATTAGCAGCTATTGAAAAAGCCATAGAGTCATAGACAGCCCCGGGGGGTCACTGGCAATTACCATCAGATGACAAGATTGATAATTAGAGAATGATTTTTTCCCCTCGCTTTGCCTGGAACACGCAGGCCTGTGAGAGGAGCGGGAGGGCGGGTTGTCAAAGTGCTGGTACCACAAACGTCACTCTAGCTACAGAAATCAGCTACATCTCAAAAGTCGTGTTGCAGAGTCATTGCGAAATTGTTTGTGAAGAAGACGTGACAGAGCCTTCGTTGCCATGTTTTATTGATTTTCTGCTCATGAGCTATTCTAAAGACCTGACACTCTTATCAATAGTGCTCAGAGAAGCTCCAAAGATCAGAAAACTTCATGTAGCACCATCACCATTGCATCACTGGCAACTCTTCCACAGCACAAAAACACCTCACCATGAAGTGTGCATGCATGTACACACCACAACACAACAGAACAACATATCCAAATAAACAGTATTCTTTGTACACCTGGTCGCTTAACACAGTTAGGAGGGAAGAAGGTAGACCAGTCATAAATGAATTTCAGTGTAAGATAAAAAAATCAGGAAAATTCAATTTAATTCGCCATTATTTCTTTAATGCATTTGTCTCGAAGCAACCCAGATACAGACCTCTAATGATCAATGAACAAGTGAAGTGTGACAATGGAAAAACGTAAGTTTTACCACTGTCCATCAAGGACACTCCATATTTTTGCTCGATCCTTATGTGTTACAAATGAGGTTGGAGCCAAAATATGGATTGTACGGAGACCCCTGATGACTAGTTTGAGAATCACTGACCTACAAGTATGAAGACTACACAGTGTACGCAATATATTGTACCTTAATTGTTAATGCGATGTTTATCTTTGCAATACTGATGCTGTAGACAGGTGCAGTACGAGCCTCTAACTCAGGGGAGCTCAGGTTTTGGAGTAATGGCATTCAGAACATTTTGGTGATTCTCCTGCTCAAACACACCAGGTTCACTGAGGGCCCTGTTTTTCTTCTGATATGGTGTAGGTGCACATGCAAAATAAAATTCCTGCCGAGTGTGGTTGTGGCAGATTTTATTATTTTTTTCGACCAGTGGCACAGAAGCTGAGATGAGAATTAGATCAGAGTAAGATTAGAATACATTATCAACAGGTGTGGTTGGCGCTCATGCAAATAATTAAACTCCTTTCATTCCCTTAGAGCACCAACTGGACACAGTAACATCCTCCTAATGTCAAATATTTGATTTTAAATACTACTACTAATAATAATGCTAATCCTACTACTGCTAATGTTTTAACTGTATTTCGTGTTAGTTGTTTGAAAGTTGTTTGGTACTCTAAACACACTAGCCGAAATAGAGAACATCCTCTGAACTGTAATGTGTCTTGTCTGTGGACTGTGATGGCTGGCGGCTGCTAGAGGCTGCCCGAGTTTTTGTACTGTGTAATTCCTGAGCACACAGAGTTTGAGTTTGTTTCATTATGAGTTTCAGCTGCCGGTGTGCTCAGGAGAAGGTACATTTGTGTTTTGATTGGGTTTTGGGGGGTTAGGCTTTTGTAATTAAGTTCATTAGTGACCGACCTGAGTTGTCAGTCCAACGTCATTTTGACCCGTTGAGTTTCTCCTACTCCTTTTGTTTTGTATGGGTTACTGGCCCTCGTGCCAGCTTTGCTTTTGACTTTGAAAATAAAAGTAAAGAAAATGACTGTCTGCCTACGCGCCTGCCCTCACTGGGAGAAAGGGGAGTTCGTGACATAATGTACAAACAGGACTTTACTTTGGGAAGATACCGTTTAGTGATTCTTGAGTGTTTGAATGAAGCAAAGTACTTGGCATATTAATTAAAAACAGCACTTTTATAATCCCCCTTCACACATTTTTGCATACAGGGGGGCTTAATGTGTAACACTTGAATCCGTTTAAAAATTGGATGAATCATCAGTCCATTAGGAGCAGTAAGATTCACCTCTGGGTGCCCCTACACAACACAGATGAGAAAAAACAGTTTTAAATTAAGGCCACTGCTGCACGATCAAGGCCACTGCTGCATGGTTAACGATGGCTGTCCTGAGAAGTTGTTCGAGTAACCAGCGGTTGCTGTTGGTAACGCTATAGGTGAAGGCGTCAGTGACAGGATTTGGAGATGCAGCGGTTGCTCATTAGGAGGCCAGGTACACAGCAGGGCCAACAGCTGCTGATTGTGTTCTAAACAAAAACAAGCAACAGATGGAACATGAAGATGAGGCTGAGATTCAGCCCCCTCCCAACCAAATGCATGTTTAATACACTCATCTCTACCCTCACACCAACGCGGCTCTAAAAGGAGATGGTCTACTTTTGTATTCACTGTGATTTTCAATCCACAGCACATTTTTAATTAAAATAAAATCTCATGCTGAAAATGGAAGAGAAAATGCCTCCACTTCCTCAAAATGAACAACATGCCAGGGGCAATGTGTAAATATGTTGCTTTGTGATTAGTGCCACCCTAATGCAGACACACGGTGGGGTGCGTATTTGCATGGATTTTCTCTGACCCTCAAGTCTATTTTTTTTTAAAGGTGATTCAGCCCAAATTAAATACAAGTTCTAAATATGTTTTTACTGGTTTTTCACAGAATTATTGCACATTGAGCTCTCGTTCAGTGTAGCAGCAAAACAAATCTTAGTGGAGCTTGGAAACATTTTAGGACAGATTATGCACCAGCTCTGCAATGCTGTAGAAACAGCATGCAAAAAAAGTTCACCTTTCATATTCACTATTAAGCTCTGCTAAACTGAGAATGCATTCTTTATACACAATGTAATAAAGCAGACTGGGGCAAGAATATACTCTATATGGACAAAAGTACTGGGACGCCTGACCATTACACCAACAGGGACTTTAAAGACATTGCATTCAAATACATAGACTTTAATATCAATCACATAAACTTTAATATAGAGTTGGTCCCCCTTTGCAGCTATAACAGTTTCCATTTTTTTGTTTCTGTAGGAATGTGTGCTCATTCATTCTGTAGAGCATTTATGAGAGCATTTATGGAAGCATGGCACGGCCCAAAATGTCTTGGTATGCTGAGACATTAAGATTATGCTTCACTGGAAGTAAGGGGCCTAGCCCAAACCCTGAAAAATGGATATATGCCAATACGTTTTCTCCAAATCATGTACAGTATGTTTCCAAAAATATACAGATGTCCCTTCAGCTGCTTTGCAGCTACCAAGCTGCACCCATTGCTGACACAGTTGATCAACTGCACACAGATGACTACATAATGTATGTCTATCTATATGTACGGCCATAGTATTATAAATACAGCTATATAAAAAGCTATATAATTATCACAGAACAAATTGTCAATAGAATGGCAGCATATGAGGTCACAAGGTCACAGTGCCTAATGCCAATCCCATGGCAGTCATATCCAAACCCCCATTTATTAGATTGTGAACAGGTGGAGAAGTGGAACTGAGCAGTGAACTGCAGTGTCTACCAGTGCTCTTGGACACTGCTCATTCCAGTACTTCTGGATCACAAAGTGGTGTTGGTGATACAGAACTAATCATCCAGCATCAGTAATGCACCTGTGTCTGTATGCAATCAAATTCTCACAATAATGAATGTGACCATCCTGTCATATGTGAACAGCACGAAATTCTTCCTCTGCATTTCACCCATTCACCAAGTGAAGCGGCAGGCAGCCAGGAACACGGCGCCCGGGGAGCAGTGTGTGGGGACGGTACCTTGCTCAAGGGAACCTCAGAGGTGCTTAGCAGTCTTCGGATTTGAACCCACAACTTCCTGATCGCAGGGTAAACGCCCTAATCACTAGACTAAAAATAGAGTGGAGGCTGTTATTGCAGCAACAGGAGGACAAACTCCCTATGAATACTATTGGTTTCAGATGAAATGCTGGATGAGCCCTCGTCCACCTGGTCCACCCCAAGAGGGTAGGCAGCACGTAAAAAATGTTTAACTTTTTTGTATGCCCACTTTCTAAATCTTAGAATTCTGTAATAACATGCTATACAACTGAAGGTTGGTTTCTAGGTTTGAATGCAAGAGGACTGTAACGATCAGATGATACATGAAATACTTACTTAACATAAGTCCTTGCCCGAGAGTAATCCTTTGTTTGTTTGTTTCTTTCTTGTACAGTAACATGTAACACTCCACAGACATCTCAAGCGCTTTACAAAACATAACACTGTGATTCAGTTGGACAAGTGGTCTTAATTAGCTTCACTTTACAAGGAACACAATAGAGCTGCCTCTTGTGCAGTGTGTAATGGGAGGTGGAGCAGACAGATGTGAGAAAGACGAAGCAAACCACACCCGTTTCTTCACACACTAGTGACCGCTGTACTTTGTTGAAGTGAAATGGGGTTGTTTGTCTTTACATAGTCACACTTAGTAGATTAATCGACCAAATGTGGCCAACATCCCTACATTAAGTTACGTTAAGGTAGACCTTAATGTCTATTGTTGAAACCACTATTCACTCCCACTCTCAACAAAGACATTCAAATGTAAAAGCTAAGTAAGAATGCATAGCTTAGCAGAATATGTACGGTTTTATTTTACATATCGCAGTTACATTAAACAGATTGGTGCTTTGTATTAACATATATACCACAGGCCAGACTTTTAAAAAAAACAATATCCTGTTCTTTCAATAAGAAAATTTAAAACTAATGTAACTGGCTGGTACTCAATATTTCATAGTCTGCATTATTTATCCACAAGGCTCAAACTATTGGGTTTGAAGAAAACATATCACTTTTGTCTTTAGTACATTAACATTAACTTCGTGTTTGATCATGAAAAAAGTATCAACAGGGATTGAACAGCACATAGTTCCTTCTGCTTTCTGTGTCATTGGGCAACATTTTATTCTTCAAGAGGACAATGATCCCAACCACTCTTCAGAATTGTGCCAAACCTGTATCTAGTTAAAAGAAAAGCAAAAGGTTTGGAAAATTATGTCTTTTGAAATGAACGTTCAGCTAATGAGACAGAACTGTTTCAGGGGAGGGTTTAGACACAAGTTATGCCACAAATCTGTGCTGTTGTGATAAATGCTAGGTGGTTATTTTGATGAAACTCAGACATAAGCCTTCACATTCACTGAATTGCATTCACTGAATTACCAGCCAGTTCAATTTTTTATAAAATGTTGAAATTGTCATCATTTATATATATACACTTATTACTTCCTAACCACTTTGAGGTCCATTTACCTCACAGGCCCATTGTGTATACAATTCTGATCATCAGCCATCAGCTGTCATGCACAATTTGATAAGCGCCAATTACTCTATTCATTATTGGTCAGTTGCAGACCACAGGGACCCTCTTTGACCTTATATTACTTGTGTGGTGGATCATCTCACAGCAGTAGATTGTCTGTGGTCTGCCGCCCATAAATGTCCAGTAATATCCCGACAGGATGGAGGTGTATTGATGCACTCATTAATATTCATTATTGTGGTTATGAGATTATATGAACTGTGAATATAATATGGTTTAATTTTATATTGAAATTCAGTCAAAAGAGCATTGGTGAGGTGAGGCACTGAATGAGGAGGCTGGACATTCCAGTTCATCCCAAAAGTGACCTGCTGGGTTGACATTAGGGGTCTGTGTATGACACTAGAATAACCTTCACATTAAACTGATCAAACAATGTCTGCATTAAGATCACTTTGTGCATAGGACAGGGCCTTCCTAAGCCACATAGCTGGAACCATGTAAATATCTAAAATGCCTTTGTATGATGCAATATTACCCTTCACTGAAACTAAAGGGTCTACTCCAGAAAAACATTCAGAATACCATTATTCCACCCCCACCAAATTTGACATTTGGCACAATGCATTCCAGGAGATAGCACTCTTCCTGACAAACTCAGACTGTCAGATAGTGTTTCTGTGCGTAGAAGCTTTCATTTCACAATACTAGCACTTACAGTTGATTGGGCACATCTAGGGGGGCAGAAATTTTATGAACTCCACTGTGGTAAAGGTGGCATCCTATAAAAGCACTATGTTTAAAAGTCACCCAACTTGACAGTATGACCCATTCTACTGTCACTGTTTGTCTAAGGAGCACACAGGCTGTGTACTTAATTTTATACACCTGTTATCAATGGGTATGGCTCAAAAAACTGAATTCAGTATTAAGGAGATGTGTCCACACTTGCGTATGTAAAATCCCTCATTTGTGTTAGTTATTCCTTTATCGGACACTGCAACCCTATTTTGTTAAAAACGGTGAAAAATACTGTTTCCGTAATGTATTGTTGTGAACCAGAAAACTGCATATATTGTATTATGACGTTTGTGGATGTTTAAATCCCTAAGCCAGAAGTGGTCACCGGTCAGAATCTGAGCATTAAAGATGGGATGGAAGAATGTAAACACAGATTGTGCATAACAGCAGCCTATTCAAGAACAAGGTGGGCTTGCATGGTGGGTGTTTATAATAAAGTAGCCAGTGAGTTTGGCTGCACATAGCCCATTCAGATGGCGCACTCATCTTTTTGTAATGTATGCTCTTTATTTTTGCTCACAAAATGGACAATCCAGACTGAGGGATACATCACTCAGCCACATCGATGTTTTAAGTGCCAGTGCTGAGAAATATGTCCGAACTGAAAGCTATGGTACTATTCTATGCAGGTCATTGACCAAAAATTACTGAAAAGTTTTTTACAGCCTCAACTGCCTCATTCATACTTCTTTAAACACTCTCTCCTCTGTTTCTGCTTGCCTCTACAAGGTCCTTTTCAGTAATTCTGCAAATGAACAGCTGTTATTAAATGGGCACATAAGCTTTTTAATGCATGGTTTATTCACAGGTAAAAAAAGAAACAAGAAGAAATATATTTTACTGAAAAGTCCCACTAGCAGCCCAATGGCATTTGTGAGCACCAAGGTGACCATTAAAATAATGAAAAATACACCATATCCTCCCAATTTTCTGGCATTTGCAGCACTATAGTAATGATTCACAGTAGCAGGGCATGCCCATATCTCTCAGACAGCCAGCACCCTGCCAGCTTTTCTCATGCTCTGGCCCCACGGCGGGCCGCTGGAAAAACCCTCCTTTAGCTTCAGAACTAACTCTGAAAAGCTCCAGTGATGTGGCTGACTGCTAAAAGCATCCAACCTCACTTCAGGCCTGTTTTACTGTGACATAATGATCTGACAAACATTAGGAAAAGACTGTTGAACTAAGAATTCTTCAAAAGGGTCGTTTGAGGTATATCGCTGCATGTTAACTCCAATCCAACATTTGTCTGCCTCTGTGCTATGAAGTCGTTAGGAGTGCTTTATATTGTAAATTAAGCTGGAAAACTGTGTTTGTCTCACACCATGAACTCCAGCACAAGCTGTTTATTTATTAGGACAAAAGACATTTGAAAGCCAATGCAAAACACCACCAGTGGACTTAAACTGGCTTCCACTTCAGTATAATTGGCAAGATAGTATGTTCAGCAATGCCAAATTGCTAAATAGTCTGTCCACACAAAAAGGTGCAAAAATATTGGGTGTTATAATGGCTATAGCATTTATAAAATTTCCAATTGTCTGGACTGTGGGCTGATGCACCTCCTACACAATATGTGTACTAAGAACAAGATTGTTGAGCTTAGTTATTTCTTTCCATATTCATTTTAACCTAGGTTGATCATTTTTATTAGTTAGGCATTACCTTCGTCTAGATCCACGTTCATTTCATTAAAGCCAGACTTCGTGGCAGCCAGCGGGGGTGGCACTGACTAAACATATTGTTGCTGTTGTTAATGCTATGATTACTGTTTTCTCAGCTGGGGAGCAGCCATTGTGATGAAATAGGACTTGTCTTGAGGGAACGAGGTGCAGGGCCTTAAAATGTCACAACACATTCCCAATTTCCAGCTGCAGTGCAAAGAGCTGAGAAAAGGCGAGTGGGCAATTAATCTTTACATGAGAAGATTAAAACAGGGAGAGATGGTCAGTACAGGGACAACTCAGAGACTATGGAGACTAAGGAAACTGGGAGTGTATATCCTTTATTTCATTGTTTCATAAGAAACACGAACTCATATACTTCCAAAGGAACCAACTATTTTCCAGCCTCTCTTACCCCTTACCACTGAATACTCTTTGTTGCTGTACCTTTGAGGCTGATATATGTTATAGTGTATGTTATTACTGGCTGCCCTGCGTTTTGCCTCATTCACAAAACAGCCATTTTTCTCCATGGAAAGAATGAATAATTCTTTCAAAAATCTGTGGTAAACAAAAACGCCCCAAAGCCATGTAGAACAGATACCCTCTGTTCTGTGTACATTTTCAGTTTTTCCACACTATTCCCATGTACATTACAAGGTCAGAGCATATATGATACAAGTAGGCTAATGATTCTCCTCTAATTGACAGTGTGTTAAAGTAAATGTACTAGAACACAGCATTATTATACAAGACTATAATGTAAAGCCAGCTGCTCATTATCACAACAACTATCATTTCTGACAAAGCTTATGGGGGAATGTTGGCACAAGCATTATTACATTTTTGTTTACCATGAGGTGTGAAAGTGGTGGTTTTTTAAGTGTTGATAAAATGATGGCACACATCGTCAGAGGTAACGTCATACAACCACTTCGACATGAGCGAATGGATTTGACCCTCACTGAGTGGGTGTATGTAAAAAAGTTTATGGTTATGTCGTCATGATCGTAATGAAATTAGAATGGGGAGTTCAACAATGGCAAGAACAACATTAATAATAATAATATTAATAATAATGATAATAGTATAAATATACAGACTACCAAAGCCTGGTTCTGCATGCTGGTCTTTCAAACACTCAGCATACAGACATAGCTAACATTGTCCTGTGACGTATTAATGAAGCACCTCAATCAGTAGCACCTCAATCAGTACCAATTGTGGTGGTTCGTGAAGATCTGAAATAAACATCAGCGGACCTCATAGTAGATATTGGCTTGAAAGCAAACAAAGAGGAAAAGTAATCTGTGGTTGAAATCAGACCCTTCTTTTTACGCCTGGAACCTGCAGACGAGAAGCACGCAATTAAAACCGTGAGTCCCCGCAGAACAAAACTCACTGATTAGCCTCCTGTGTCCCCTTTAATGAGAGACTAGCAGGGAGGAAGAGCCCCCCTTCTCTCTTTCACTCTTTCTCCAACAATGCCAGGCCGAGTCTTTCATCAGCCCATCCCCTGGGTCTGACTCCTTAACAGTTTCCTTAAACGCACAGAAAGAAGACATGATTAAGCTCTATTTCCTCCTGAAAGCTTTGGAATAGGAAATGACAGCCTGCATGGTAGAGACACTGATGTTCTTACGGCGGCCCTTCAAACATCAAAGTACAAAGCCGCCCCCCCCCAAAAAAAGAAGCGTGGTGTCTTAGAAACCACTCAGCATTAACTTTGCTCAACAAAAAGAACGGCGAAATATTCAAGAGCACACGCTGATTTCCAGCTGTTTTTGTTGCATTCTCTTTCCTTAGACCAGGCAAAATGAGCAAAACACCTTCTCACAGCTAGCACACAAAAACACTGAGAAACAACAGCCAACTCCAACCAATTCACTTCCCTTTTCACCGTAAAAGCACAACAGGCCTCATCACGGGTGCTGTAATATCCAGGCTAAGGTGCCATTTCTTCTGGAGTGTGTCGCTGGAGGTCTGGGACAGAGCAGAGGAAGAATTGTGTTTTGGCCGGGGAGATGAAGCGCCACTGGGTTAATGATACAGAGCGGGGAGCTGGGAAGGGAAAACAAAAGCTCGGGCCGGTGAGTGTTGGGAGCTCCTTGGCTTTCTAGAGTGGATCTCATTACGGCACCATTATCGCAGCCAGAACCCAATGCAGGTCCCATAGTCCCTCACACAGCCCCCCCATTCCCTCAGCCTAGCCCTGGAGCCCTGGGTCAGAATGAATCTGCCAGGCAGAAACACATGTCCACTGCAGAGTTAACTCCATCACCCGCTGCTTAGAGCGAGAGTGGCCGGAGAGAACAGAGCAAATTATGTGCTGCGCAAAACCGCAGGTGCAG
Organism: Alestes dentex; assembly: GCA_037576975.1. NCBI lineage: Eukaryota > Metazoa > Chordata > Actinopteri > Characiformes > Alestidae > Alestes > Alestes dentex. Next base: position 12,072,103 of record JBBIGA010000018.1, read on the forward strand.
GCACGTGCTCTGGTATGTGGGATCTCATCTACAGAGCTACGGCAAGTGACCAAAACCTACCAGTGGATTTCACTGGAAACTAACGTTTCGATGATAAAGATGTACGGTATCACTCTAAACATTCGGAGTGCTTTTGTTTAACTCTTTTTAAAAAAAAATCAAACTAACCCTCGCTTTCAGGTCATTTGAAACAAAGGAACCTTTAAGTTTGAAAAAAATTTACAAGATACAAAAATTTTAAACAAAGATTTTAAATAGATACACCAGTGCTAAAGGATCACCAGCTGTTCTCTGTGGTTGCATTTTGTAGGAAACATACTATAGGTTACACAAGCCAGTTTATTTTGAGTAAACTGCTTATATTTATCGCTAACTTACAGTTGTCTTGTTGAAAGAGGATTTTATCACTAAAAAAGTGCATTTTCTAAATAACTTTGAAGTTCATAAATTAAAAAGATGAATGCACAAATAAAACAATAATATAAAAAAAACTCTTTATTTTGGTTTTCTGTTTCAGTCTGTCTTAAAATTCGGGTTTCAGTTTTAGCCAAGTATTCTAACTGCGACACAACATTAATGATGCCCAGTAATACCTCCAAGATACTCACTGTCTTTCCTACAGAGGCAATGGGGAAGCTAATAGGGGTGCACTACAGGAAGTGATAGGGGTGATATGGCTTCTACTGTTTAGCTGCACCTTAAGTGAGAAAATTCATTGTCAGAACAGACATCGCTGTAAATGGCAGCAAAAGGAGAGGAATCAAAGGAGGTAAGTCCAAAATAAATGAGGTGTTCAGCCACAGCCACATGATGCAATGCAGTATATGCAAATCAGAGCTGGCAGTATACTGATGATGTACAAAATGTTACAGTAAGCCCTCTACTAGAATGATTTAATCAGAACCCTAGCTGACAGGAGAAATAATAAGTAGATAATAATAAAAGTAAAGGAAGTGTCTTTGCATCCAGGAACTTGAAGAGCAGTGAAGTAACTCATACTAGCTTCATGAACACCATGTAGTTCAAAAGCTGAGTCACTGTTCATGGTGCTTGCATTTCAGAACTAATCTGTTCAACAATGACGGATGTTTACTATGAGCACAAGCATATAAACATAAAAGCATATTGAACTGAATTTTTGTGTGAGAGGGAGAGAGAAAGAGATAGATAGAGAGAGAGAGGGAGGGAGAGAGAGAGAGAGAGGGAGGGAGAGAGAGGTACAGAGAGAGAGGAGCACACTGCCTCAGTTATAAAAAGAGATTTCCTCTGAAGTTCCCTGTTAGAGATATATAGGGCGCAGGCGAGTGTTCAAACAGTGCTCTGTCCAAACAACTGCATGTGCTCTTTTTGAATGACTGCTGCAAGCGAAGGTCTAACCGCATGCCAGTGATCCTGACACACCCCGCCGCTCTCATGCATACACAAAGAGCCTATGCATCTGTATGATGTATCGTTCCTCAGCTTTGATCACACTGGATCATCACCATTTCATATGACAAGTGAAGCCCACTAGAACTGTGATTTAACATTTAAACAAAGTGCAGAGCAGACGCCATTCACTACTGAATACTGCTCATGCTGTAACAAGGTGCCATTTCTCAAGGGAGAATATATTGCTTTGCATGTTTCAAAGTAATGTCAGCAACAATACAATGCATCTAATAGTGAGGAAATGTACCCCAGATTTGATGCAGCTGTTTCCATCCCGCACTGCTGATATGTAAGTGACTGCTTAATGTAAGTGACTGCTTAAGAATCCAACAAATAATAACCATAAAAAAATAAGCACATGGTGGGTAATAGGAAATGAATATGAGCTTCTAAGTGCACACTTAAAGAAGGATGGGCCAAATGAGTAATTGCTTGTTCAGTGAAGTATATAGGAGCAAGGCAATAAAATGAAAATAACCAACTCGCTGTGGATGCTAATTGTTGACACATAATTTGGTTAACCAGTCCATGCAATAATCATACAAAAACTACACTTTTAAGCAAAGAAGTTTCACAAAGAGTCAGAAGTACCATTTCAGTTTCCTAAATTACTATTTTAAATGATGTACAGAGGGTGTAAAGACCCTTTTAAAGTTATAAAGAACCTCCACATACGGAAACCATTTTTTGCCAATTTAAGGTTTCATCTTGTCCCCAGGTAAGTGATGCACATGCCTCCTGCTGTGCAAACAAGCAAACATGATTCATTAGACCAAGACAACTTCCATTGCTCCATGGTCCACTTCTGATGCTCACATGCCCATTGCAGGCACTTTTGGCAGCAGGCAGTGGGCTCAGCAACCTTGACTGTAGCACACAGTGGCCCATAGGAACTTCTGACTGTGTATTTCAGCAATTTGTGCTGCAGTAGCTTTTCTGTGGAATTGGACCGGACAAGCTAGGCTTGGCTTGCCATACCCATCAACGAGCCTTGGACGTCCATGACCTTGCTCCTGGTTCCCGTTTTTACCAACCTTGGAGACGCTTTCACCTAGCTGTCTAGCCATCACAATTTGTCTCTTCTCAAATCCTTACACTTGCTCATTTTTCCTGCCTCCAACACATCAACTTTAAGACACGATGGTTCTCTTTCTGCCTAATATATTCCAAGTGTGACAGGTACCACTGTAACAAGATCATTTAGGTAATTCACCTGTCAGTGGTTTTAATGTTGTGGCTGACTGGTGTACACGCGCGTACACGCAAACCCGCATGCATGGACGCATGCGTGCATGCACACATACTTAGAGAGGGATGGACTGAATGAGCATCTGCTGGCTCAGTGGGGAATAAAGGAGCAAGTGAAAAATCTGTTGGAGCTTCAGACTGAAACAACTGATTAGGCACTCGGCGCTGAAGCCTGTGCCAATGTTGAAACAACACAGCAGCTCTGCGGCTGCCTGCCTGAGAGATGAGCAGGTGTTGGTGGAGCTCACAGGAGTCCAGTCATTATTCCCAGGAATAGAGGAAAGAGGGGGACTCCTCTGGTCTCATAAGAGCTTTACAGTTCACCAGCTACCAAACTCGATGTTCTCATGCTAAAATCTGCTTCACACACTACACACACTACAGTCTATCATATTCTGAACTCTGACACATGCAGCTTTACAAGCTGAAGTCTATAATCTGTACGTCCACAATCTAAAATCTGCAGCATGCAGATGACATTAAGGTCTACAACATGCAGGTTACATTACAGTCTACAACATGCAGGTTACATTACAGTCTACAACATGCAGGTTACATTACAGTCTACAACATGTAGGTGACATTACAGTCAACAACATGCAGGTGACATTAATGTCTACAACATGCAGGTGACATTAATGTCTACAACATGCAGGTTACATTACAGTCAAAAACAAGTAGGTGACATTAAGGTCTACAACATGTAGGTGACATTAAAGTTGGCAGCTTACATTAAGGTGTACAACATGTAGGTGACATTACATTTTGCAACATGTAGGTGACATTAAAGTCTGCAACATGCAGGTGAATTTAAAGTCTGCAACAAGAAGTTTTGAATGCTAAAGTCTATCACATGAAGGTTCACCTGCTAATGATCATAGCATGGATCTTTACATGCTAACATCTGCAAGTTCACATGCTATAGTCTGTCACATGAAGGTGCAAAATGCAACTGCTGCAATATCACATGCTAAAGACTGCAGAATAGAACCACATTTTCCTGCTCCGGCTAGAATGCTAGTGCACCTGAACATGTGCATGTAAGAAAACAATCGTTTACGAAACTAGAGACAACTGTGTTATATATTGTTGGCTGATTTCAGGTGGTTAGTACTACGTAAGAATCATTACGCTCATATTCACAGTGGAATAGCTACACTTGTTTTCTCCTGTGAAATGTCAGACTGCATTTGTAGTCAGGTCACTGTGTCCCAGACACCAGATAAGAACACAAAACTGTGAAGGCCTTTCACCTTGCGTGAGAGAGGACCAGCACGGTTTAACTGGTAACACCTGGTAACATCAGAAGCTATTAGAGAAGCACATTGCTACTGTCATAACAAAATGTCATACCTCAGAAACAATGCCTTTATGTAACACAATTTGGTAGCAATAAATTTCAGTAAAAAAACTACAAGCTAAAGACAAACAGATCATTTTTTTAATAGATATTTTACATTTTAAGTTTTAACTTTTGTAATTAGTTTTATACTGATTTATCACAAAATGTTCAGGCAGCATAAAGGACAGCGTTTTCAAATGAAAAAAAATTAAACTTTGACATGACAGTAACAATACAGATTTAATTAGAGGTCCTCCTCCACTGTGTGGACTGTGCTCATTGAGTTTCCTGATGGAGTAATTTTGATATTCTCACAAATTACAAAAAAAAATAAATAAAAATTCACAGACACAAATGGACACATTGAAAGCTTCACTACTGAGTGGCCATTTTTTCTCTTCACTTTCTTTGTTTTTCTATCTTCTTCTCCTCTTTCCTTGCTGTCTCGATCCTCCCGCTCTTTTCACACCTCCCGTCAGCACCGTCCTGCTCTGTGGCCAGAGACGGAGTGGGAGCATTCATCATCTGAGCTCTCCAAATAAAGACATGGCAGACTGGACTCAATCGATAACCTGTTAGTGACCAGCATGACTCTCATGTCAGGCAATCATTCGACATCTCGAACAGACCAGGGTGTTTGTTATAGACTACGGTCTATAAGGGACAAAAATGACCACAAAAATCATGTTCAATAGAAGGGCCCACACACATACGCGCTCGCACACACGCGTACACACACACACACACACACACACACATAGATGAAAGTGAGTGCTATGTTCAAAGCAATGATGCAACCTGCCATTTCTGCACTGTTTCAGGGCATGTACTAATGACCTTTGAGACAGAACACAAATATTGGCCTGACGGTGCCATAAACACAATATTTAGCCTGGCCATAAACAGCACAGCCAAACATAACATTGTCAACCTTGAACAGCTGATTTAGTCGAGACAGAAAACAGGGCACAAGGACATATTTTAGTTTTTTACTGCAATAACACTAACAACTCCAGTACTGCTGTTATTACATTATAGTGATATTTATCATCATCATGATAAATTATGTAACAATACTTTACTGAGCATATTGTAAATACTGTCAGCACTTAAAAAACCTTGCTAATGACATGTTTAATTACAAAGAAACATATATAATTAATATAGTAAATACATATATATTTACTTTATCCTCCTGAGACCCGGCCCATTCAAAGGTCCTTCCTGAAAAGGTTCTTCCCCAATCTCCACAAAGCTGGAAGCATGGTATTGCTCAGAACGTCTTGGTACGCTGAAGCACTAAGATTGCACTTCACTGGAACCAAGGGGCCATCTGAATTCATTAATTAAGAGGTGTGTGCCAATATTTTTGTCCATATAGTGTAGATAGATAGATGGATAGACCAATTCCAATCAATACAACTACTACTACAACATCCAGTTGCAACATAAAGGGCTACAATGAAAACCATTACATAAAGAATAATACATTTAAAACCACACATGAATTTTTCAATGTGGCATTATGAGTGTCATATTGTATTGGAATACATATCACATATCCCTGCTGCGGCAACCAAATGAATCTGTTTAATTCTATTAGCAATGTGCATGAGTAAATGACTAATAAAGTTCTTGCTACAGAACCGCCATTTTGATTAATAAAACACGATCCAAAATTCAAAAATCCAAAAAGAAAAATAAATCAGTACGAAATTCATTTGAATATCTGAAGACTGAAACAAACAAAAAAATTGTATAATGGGGGGCTAACAGGCAAAAATATGTTGTTTACCTGCCATCTCTTTCACAAAAGCAATCACTTTTCTAGATGGAATGCAGTGTCCTTCTCAAGCGACTGTAGTTTTTTACTAACCATGTAACAGAGAAGACCGGTTCTGTTGACAAACACCAATACTGAAAACTATTGCAGGAGTATAATGTTTAACCTGGGTGTAAAGTTCTCACAAGTTTCCTTATGTTCTGCAGTTCACAATACATTTTAACTGGTTTATTTTTCCTTCCGCTGGATGACGAGGCTTTCCTATTTGATCTTTTTCCTGAATGGCCCTCTTGATATTTATTCCCCTTCACATAATCCACCCCTCTGATTTCCCAGCCTTGCTCTCAACCCTCTCATACACGGTCACTTTAGCTAATATCACAAGAGTGTCCCATCTAGAGAGGGAGATGGAGAGAGAGAGAGAGAGAGAGAGAGAGAGAGAGAGAGAGAGAGAGAGAGAGAGAGAGAGAGAGAGAGAGAG
>JBBIGA010000018.1:12081624-12096004 GCA_037576975.1 Alestes dentex
ACACACACACACACACACACACACACACACACACACACACACACACACACACACACACACACACACAAACCTAGGACTGGGTGATACAAGTTCAAATCAATATAACAATTGTTTCAAACTTTTTCCTTGATTACAGTTAATGCACAATTATTTATTTTATATGCTTTTTTTTACACTGCCCTTGTGGTTCTCTAAAAAGGCCTACAGTGTAAGCATGCTGAACTATTATAGCTGGAATGTTTTTTTTTTTCTGAAATCAAAGCACACATAACTTAAATTCAAACTGTCTTGTGAAAAAGGTCACATTTTAGTGTTAAAGTAAACGCCATGTTCCCTAAAAAAGTAGAAAATATAATACTTTACAAACAAAATACAATACTTTAAATGAACCAATGTGCAAACTATCAGTGCAGCACTGTGAAGAGAAGGACACCAATGCAGGATGCCAAAATATTATGATATTTTTCATGTAAATCTGTCAATGGTGGTACATCGGCTTAAAATGGTACATCAAAATTACAAAATTAGAAATCCACCTTCCCAGATTATGAAATCTTATTTCTGTAAGCTTATGTATGAGGTGAAATGAATGTGCTTTAGTATACACTATATGGACAAAAGTATTGGGATTTCTGATCATTACACCAATAGGGACTTTAATGGTATTGCATTTAAATACATGGACTTTAATATGGAGTTGGTCCACCTTTGCAGCTATAACAGCTTCCACTCTTCTTGGAAGGCTTTCCACAAGATTTGGGAGTTTCTGTGGGAATTTTGTAGAGCATTTAGGAGGTCAGGGACTGATGTTGGAAGAGAAAGCCTGGCATACAATTGCCATTCCAGTTCATCCCAAAGGGGCTGGATGGGGTTGAGGTCAGGGTTCTGTGTGGCCAGTCAAGTTCTTCCACACCGAACTCATCCAACCAAGTCTTTATGGGGCTTGCTTTAAGTGCTGGGGGCACAGTCATGCTGGAATAGAAAAGGTTCTTCCCCAAACTGTGTCCACAAAGTTGGAGGCACGGCGTTGTCCAAAATGTCTTAGTATGCTGAAGTATTAAGACTGCCCTGCACTGGAAGTAAGGGGCCTCGCCCCCAAAATTTGAAAACAGGACTGTCCCAATACTTTAGTCCATATAGTGTGGCATAAAATAAATCTTTCCGCACTTCCAAAGCATGATAAAGAGCGTAACAAGACGTTTAAACCAACTATACTCTGTAATAGCTATGGAGCTTATATCCTTCGCAAAGAAACGCAATGATACCAGTTATTTCTTCTTGAATCCTTTGCACAGCGGGTGGTATTTGTAAATGCTTGTGTTACTTGTGTGACAGCTGCTTTGTAGAAGCACTTGTCAGTCTCTCTCTTTCTTTAAGCCATGCACTCTTCATTTTTGATGATTGTGCTCCAAGTGATTGATGGTGTTACCCATGGTTGCTGAAATAGTTTTTCTGCAGTGTTTCAGTTTGATTTCTTTTTAGTTCATTGTCATCTTCACTGAAGCCAAAATGTGTCCAAACAACTGGCTTCTTTTCAGGTATAAGCTGCTCAGGTTGAGGCCAATTTGTCGGCTCTGTGTTTGCGCTTGAGTCATCCAAGCTGACAGCTTCGCTTTGAGTTAACGCAGTTTAACATTGGTTGTACAGAGTGGAGCTACGCGACTGAACATGACGTATTTTTTTTTAAAGGGACAGTTCATGAACGCATGCACTGTGGAAAGCAATAACCAAATAAACTGACATGAGCAAGATTAAGTCAGTGAGAGGTTCTAAATGCCAGTTTTGATACATTTTCATACTCACTTCCATGCACGGGGTTGTCCTAGCCCTCTCTCAAAACTTCAAGAACTCCCGGCTATTAGGGATGCGTCAATGTCTTGAGGTTAATTAATGAGGTTAATTAATCCTTGAACGCGAGAGGAATGACTACATTTCCCAGAGATCAGTGAGGCAGAGGCTGCGCGTTCTGTCTGCGAGAGCGTGTAATTTCCTGTGGCGAGAGGATAATGCATGGCCCTCACCCAGCTCTAAAGCACCGCTGATGACTCGTGTGAATACCTCTCCAAAGGGTTCCACCGTGATATTGGCATGGCTTCGACTGCAATTTAAAAGACAAAAGAATCACTACTTAGTATGCACCATGTCCTCTCGGTGCCATTTATGAACGTACCGCGCCAATTACACAGGCGTCAGTTCCTTCCACTGCCAAGCTTGAGTTTAAGATGTATCATGCCTTAGTGGGAGGCAATAATGCATAGATGGAGAAAACAGAAAAGTAAAAAGACACAGAGTCTGTGTAAGATCATGCCAAGCGAGGAGATCATGATTTAGCCTGTATTAAACAATAAGCACTTTTTAACAATGCTCTTCCCTCCTAAATGCCACACATAATGACCACACAGAAGGCAAAAAGTCTATCATTAGGAAGCCATTAGAGGAAGGTTGTTTTACCCCTGAGTGTGAGGAAAGAGTGCACTGAGGGACTCACCATTATCTGTGGCCACAAAGACTGCGCTGTAGCGGTTGTTGTGGACATGGGGAGACTCGCGGTCCAGCGTGGCCGTGGTGTTGACTGTGCCTTTGACCGGGTTTACGCTTAGCCAGTTCGCTGGATCTTTCTGCACTGCAAACCTGACAAAGAGAGCACGAGAGAACAGAGGATTTACACTTGATCACACAGACAGCAGGCCCAGGGCCTTTTCATGACTCACACAAATCAATATTATCTATAAAGGGACACTCTGGACAAAATGAAAAATTTAAGCGTAGCTGTAAACAAGCCCCAGTAGTCTCCAGAGTGAGATTTTCTGGTTTAAATACAAGGAAAACCCCATTTGGATGATGTGTCTTGAAGGTAGGAAGAACTTTTTTACGACTTTTTTTACAACTGCATTAGGGTGGGTTTTTAGTGGCGGGCTGTTATAATTTTCTTTTTGGCAGCTGGTGAATGTAGAAGGAAAGCACATAACTAAATTACTGCTAGGAAGCAGATTATCTCATTGCAGCCATTTAAGTGTAGCAACTGTCTTCACATCATCATTAAAACAGAGAGAAAGGATTATTGTGACAGAATGGATTAAGTGACAGAAACAGCTCATCGGATGATGAGGACAACAGGCGAAGTTTAAAATGGAGCTGGTTTGCAAGGTACCTGTATATACAGACACCTGACCACAGTTTGACTCCTTTTATGCTGCAGAAAGGATAATGACAGCTTTTCTATCTGATTTTGTTTGATTGATTTTTTCATGCTGATTTCAGATCTGCTTTCAGTTTTTTTCAGTCACTTCAACTTCTTGAACTATGATTAATTTTAGTTTGCAATAGACTTGCAAGTGTTTTTTTATTAAACCGCAGGCACCAATCAAGTACCTGTTTCAATATTTTCAGTGCAAAGCCAGATAGGCACACACTGTGCATAGATATAATGATCAGTGTCAGTCAGCTACCACTGTTTCTTCAAAAACGCTTAGAATGTGATTATTATATGCTAATTATACCACTATCATGCAATATATAACTAGCTTCATCACAAAAACTGTATGTGCTAGAGAAAAACTGAACACAGAGTTGAAATCAGCTTGAAAAACACTACAAAACCCACATAAACTTATCTTTGATGATTTTGACCTGTTGACCTGTGTAATTAGCCTATAGATCACTGGTTTGGCCTACAGTTAGAACTGATCGACACCAAGGGGGTTCCTGTGGTGCATTAGTTGCATTGTGTGTGGGTGTAAAGGATGTTGGCTATTGTAGTAAGAGGACTGAATATTCTAAAATTTGCATACCCCCTCCAGCCCAAATGTAATCAATCAGTCAAAACGTCCAACATTTGAGGCAGGTGTGTGATGATTTCTGTATCTGAGATAAAGGAAAAACCGAGTCAGTTAGATTTTCTCACAATCCTAGTACTTTGGTACTTTCTGCCTGGTACCTTTTTTTGGTACTTTGTGTATTTTAAGTACATCTCTCTGCTTACCATATTACCATCCCTTTTATATAATTGTTGGACAAGGAATGATGAGTGCATGGTGTTGTGGAGTATCTTTGTGTACTGAAGCAGCCAAACCTGAACCCTAGTGTTACTCTTCCACAGATTGAAGCAAAGGTTTAGGGCATGTGGAAGCTGGGTGTTTAGAAACCCTTGTGATGAATGACTTGTGGAAAAGCCTCCAGGAGTAATGAGCTATTTAACAGTTGATGATATCTCAGGCATGACCTCTAGCGCATTGTGGAAGTCTGGGTGTGTGTGAGTGTGTGGCGGTGCTTGCATTCTCATCTGGGCTCGTGTCAGTGGTTTCTGATTTACAGGGTCATTCAGAGACAAGCGCACAAAAGGAAATGTTGAGCACTTCTATTACTCTCAGCAAACCCAGCAAGACTCTTTGAAGGTGAGAGACAAATGGGTAGCTTTAGCTTTCAAAAGCTTTAAGCTGTCTTAAAGTGCCTACATCCTACGTTTATCCCGCATTCAGTCCACTTATGTTTGTGTGGCCTTATGTATCAAAAACAAGACGATTTCTTTATACACATTTGTTCCCCAACCTCTCCTCATGTCTTAGGAAGGTCTTACTATACTTGTAGGACATGGAGAATGCCACGCTCCAATTTTGTGGACACAGTTTGAGGAAGGCCCTTTTCTATTCCTGCATGACAGCCCCAGTGTACAAAGCAAGCCCCATAAATACATATTTGGATGAGTTTGGTGTGGAAGAACTTGACTGGCCCGCACAGAGCCCTGACCTCAACTCCATCCAACACCTTTGAGATGAACTGGAACGGAGACTGCAAGCCAAACCTTCTCGTCCAACATCAGTGCCTGGCCTCATAAATGCTCTACTGAACGAATGGCCACAAATTCCCAAATAAACTCCGAAATCTTGTGCAAAGCCTTCCAAGAGGAGTGGAAGCTGTAATAGTTGCAAAGGCGGACCAGCTCCACATTAAAGTCTCTGCATTTGAATGCGATGTCATTAAAGTCCCCTTTGGTGTAGTGGTCAGGTGTGTGTGAACAACCCCTGATTGGCTGCCTCATTCAGAACAGAGTCTTGGCAGAGACACTCTTTAATATTTCGACCAGGGTGGTAGCCCACCTTGTAAAAACGGGCTGTTTTCACAGCTTTCTTTCCACATACAGACTGTATGGGCTGGAGAGTGAGAAGCACTTGTTTACGCAGTACTTATAGTTCAAAAAAGGGGGGGTAGAAAACTAATTTTCCCAGAGCCTAAGTCGAGGCGAATTCATGTGCCTTTGTAACCCCTTCGTGATGTGCTCACTGAAGCATAGACAAACTGGAGAACAGTAAAATGTATCCGAGCCTATCAAGCGCGGCGCTGAGGACCTCTTACGTTCTTTCGCCCGCTATTTTAGCACGCAGGCTGTAAGGATCTATCAAGTTTTAGCACCAATATGAGCTTTCAGTTCGCATTTTACAGTTGGATGGCCACGGTTTGCACTTGCAAAGCACAAAGATGCTGCTGTATCACTTCTCTCTGTATATATCAGTCTGACTCACCCACACAAACACGCAGACATGCATCACTTGCATATCCTCCTGAGACGATCCCAGTGAGCGTCTGAGGTGGGTGGGTGTATGGGTGAGGTGACACACCTCTCAGTGGTAGACAAATTGTCTCTGAGCCGAAACTCCTGGCCTAACAGAGCGAGACAAAGCCTTGGGAAATGGCTTTGTAATCAGCCTCCGCACTTAAGCCCACAACAAGAGAGATCTTTCTCCCACAACTCACACACACAGAGTGCTCCCTCTCACAGTTTGTCCTTCACTATCTTTTCTCTCGCTCTCTCGCTCTTGTCTGACACACACATACACACTTTTATGTGGGAAAGATATCCCAGGCCAAAATTAATAATGTCCAATGTCATTATATTCCTCTTGAATATGAATGAAGTACATTTTTCAAAAAGAAATATACACAATACATTTCTAAAACCATGTTATGTCTCTGAAATCCACAAGGGGGCGCTCAGCATAAATAATCACCCCCCCCCAAGCCAGACAGTTGTGAGACCAGTGATTCTAAACCTGGATGTAACTCGTCAGGTCATTGTGAGCGATTCTGATATCTCTCTGAGAACATCCATTATCAACCCGTGATGAGTGCTGAAAGCATGACCACTTTACAGGAGGAGGAAAAACTTTCCTTCATTTCAGTGTAAGTTACTGTGATGAGATTTCACTCAATTAATTCTGATATTGTGTAAACAGCAGCTGGCATTTTTGAATTACGTAAAAAAAAAAAAGGAAGAAAAAATAGCAGTGAAACAAACTTTTTACAACAGAGGTGATATGGACCATTGGCTCTCAGAAAAGGTCTGCCACCTGGAGCAAATCATTCAGTTACCTCATGCAAAAATACGACCAGAAAGGGGCCCATATTTCCAGGAGAAACAAACAAAAAAAAAAAAAACCAAAACAATATATACAAGATCAAACAATGCAGACACATGCAGACTCGCACACACAAACATACACGCATTGGGATTCAAAGCCCAAATGCACTATGATATTACAGCTATGCAGCTCTCACAGACGATTAACCTTGCAATTTCTTCTATCTCTCAACAATAAAAACACATCTCGCACACGGCGTCTTGACTTATCAGCGTTTTATCCCAACACTTCCCTAGGAAATAAGCTCTTATGCATGAAGACAAGCTCATCTTTGAGAAACAAGCTAGCATGAGATTATCATCATGCTGCTCTGGGTACAAACGCCCTGCTTTCAGATTCAGATGCGCTGAACTGTTTGTAAAATAATTTGCTATTTGCTGATGAAAATCTCGCCGGTTCCAGAGTGAGTGGCAAAAGCTATAAAATGCACGCCATGTAGTCTGCTGAAGCGGGTTCATTTTTATGTGGCTGGAGGAACGTAAAGGAAAATGATTTATACAGATGATGCTGGTTTCCAACTGATTGTGACTTTAAATCGAATTTGGAAAGAACAGTGAGGTAAACCGTCCCAGTAGGAACGGACACACACACACACACACACACACACACACACACACACACACACACACACACACACACACACAAAGCATCCATACAATGACTCATTTGGTGTATTATGTTCTTGCATTATATTCTCAACTAAGCCCCAGTCGCAAGAAATGCAATTTGATCATGCAGAGCAGATACGGCACATAACCACTTTCTCTTTTCCAATATAATTCCAAAACCCTTTTTGTACTGGCTGATGCTAATATCAATCTGCTAAATATGAAACCACTAGCCGACCCGTACCAGCTTGATGGACTAATAGGAATGTATTATCAGAGACACCGTTTTACAGAGCTTTACTCAGTCACAAAGTGCTTGATTTGAGTGAATGTCCTGCCAGGATTAAATGATGTCTATGAAGCCAATGCTACACACAAAAGAGAGGGGGGGTGGGGGTGGGGAGCGATAGACAGTAGTAGATAGTAGAGTGTGAAAAATCTGCTATATAAAAATCACTCATTAGAAAGCAAAGAGCTGCCCTGAGCCTGATATTGAAAGTGAGAAGTTGTTCTGAACTCATTTCAAAACACAAAATTTGATGTTCCCCATTGGGCTTGGGCCGTGTAGCAGACCTTTACTATAAAACAATGAAGATGTCCACTGTGCTTCATGAGACGTGTGTGACCTCGCAGCCGTGGACTCTGCTAAAGGTTAACTGAAGCACTTTACTCTCATAGTACCATTCAAACTGCTCACTCTGCTACCCTACAAATATATACTGCTGTTTTTTTTTATCCTTTCACATAAAAAACCCCAAAAATACCACTTGCAAAGTAGGTGTTCAAAACCAGACTATTACAATAAATAAAGTGTAATACCAATATAGTATAATGAATTATAATTGTAACATCCATAATCCAAATCCAAACAATCCACATATAATAAACTCCTGTATTTGTTCCTGTATTTGTTACAGGATGAGATTTAATTTGTTCTGTTTGTACTCTGATCTCTGACACTTCTATGGGCTGGTATGGATCCATTGCTAACGCGCTGTATTGAATGGGTGCCATCTCTAATGCAGTGTTTAGCTTGTGTAACAGTAATAGAGAGGGCCTGGCTAACACACTGGATCATATTGTCCATGTGGAAGCTCTCACCAAGCTCAGCCCACCTCCCTGTGTACACACACAGCGCTCTACTCCATTAGCCTCCTCTCAAGGTCATTAGTGACTCATTAAAAAGACATTATGCAAATTGATATCTTATCTATATGGGATACAAGATAATTAGGCCCATCATAAATAAGCTGTCAAAGATATTTTCACATATTTGGGGATGTAATGCATGTGGTTTCAAACACGCTCATTGGATTCAAAGTGTCCCCGTCCGCACACACACACACACACACACACACACACACACACACACACACACACACACACACACACACCACACACAGGAAGACCTTGTGGCAAAAGTCATCTATACTTTTTGCTGGCCTAGTGAAAGATGCGGTGGAAAGGTGACTTGCCGGCGTTTTTGCTTGAGTGGTAGAATTTCTCGCTGTGCTGCAAGCCAAGTCCGGATATGACCCCCAAAACCCCAGAACTGCACATAATTCTTTTTCTATTTGACATTAGCTATGATAGCTCTCCCCTGAGAAAAGCCCACAGGCAAAGAATAAAAAAGGGTGCTGTTACTCATGAATCAGTTTGTGCTTGTTTGTGTGTGTATGCGTGAGTGTACGTGTGTGTGTGTGTGTGTGTGTGTGTGTGTGTGTGTGTGTGTGTGTGTGTGATACAGAGAGAGAGAGAGAAAGAATGAGAGAAAGCACTATTAATCTTATTATGCCAGACATATTATTGCTTTCCTTCATTTTTGCATTAAGAATTTGTTTCTGTGATACAGTTGATGTGTGTAACAGTCAGGTACTTTAGGGCATAGCTGTATTTTCAGTTTTTCAAAGAGTCCAGGCCACCGTAAACTGTGTTGTGACAGTCCCCTTATACAGTTATTGCCTGACACAGCATGAGATTCCACAAATGAAATCCTGGCCAAATGCTGTGGCAGACTGTGCAAAATCACTTATGCTCCTATGTGCTAAAAGACAAAAAAGGATGATTCTGTTTGTGCTTTATATTGTATTTTTGTGCAGGAAAACAGGCTGGTGCAACCTGGGGAAACCCTTAGCATAATACTGCAATGGTTTGCTTGGGCTAAACACATATCCAAGGGTAAAGAAGGAGAGCTTGAAGGCTTTTACGCCTGAGGAAAAAGGGGCACAAAGGAATTCCCGTTCTCCCGTAGTCCGTAGGCTATTTTTCTGTCCACAGTAGCTAAGGTAAGCCACTCTATATCCGAACTGAAGACTGGAACAGGCTAATGGAAAGTAAGCAAATATATACCGCTAGCAAACTGTTTCATCATCACCAACATTATCACCTCTGCTTACCTTCTTTCACACCAACACAATCATCATTCCATGGCACTTCAAATTGATTGGTTCATTGTAGAAATGAAGTAATTTAAAGATTCAAAGACCAAGTTCAGTTCATGGTCAGAGAATTCTTTCATCTTTTGTGATTATCTGCAGCAGCATTCTTCAGGTATTTTTGCTGTTTGAAGTAAATGTTCTACACCATTCTTTCATTATGTACTCAATGTACCATGATGTTATGGTGTGCAGCACATGTCAGTTAATAAAACTGACATTAGTCAACTAATTTAATTAGTCAACTAATAAAATCACCTGTGGGTGCTGCGGACATGCCTGAAACACACTGGTGGTGAAAACTGCAGTGAATAGACAGGAGAAGAGAACAGAAATCAAAGTATCATATGATTAATGTGGAAATACCACATGCGATGAAACCAGCTTCACTGAAAGATGTGACTTAAGTTGTAGAATGCAAATGGATCAATTACAGTCCATTGTCACCACAACAGAAACAAGAGAGCATGGAAGAAAGTGCACCAGTCAGCAAATGTGTGACCCCATAGAAACAAAATCCAGCAATTAAAAATGGGATAGCATGAATCTGTTTCACATCTGTCTGCTCGTGTTCAAGAGAGTGGAAACACAGCCAGTTCCAGAGTCATCTGAGACTCAGACTAACCAAAACACAAAGAAAAAATCTTCTGCATACCACAAAATGTGTTATGTGCCACTTGCCATCAGCAGCCAACCATTAGTGAGTCTTGCCTATTTTTTGGATGACTGGCCCACTAGTAAAAATTAACAGTGCAACCCCTAGTACGTAGACACACACACACACACACACAGGGGGTATAAAAAATAAACAATCGAGTGGAGAAAAAGGACAGCATGACTCCTTCCAAACTCATTTCTTACACCCCACCATTCCTCCCAATCGGATGCGAGGGACATGCTCTGCCTTCATGCCGGCTCTTTCATTAAGCCTTTCTTTCCGCTTACGTCTTTTCATGCTGCGTCAGGCACAAAGAAGGCCTAGGGGTGCAACTCATGTTCATGGCGGTGCAGGCATGGCAGCAGCACTGGGACTGTGGGGCTTTTCTCCACACTGCGTCCTAATGGAGAACCTGCGGCATGGAGACAGGAGGCTCTAGCTGCTTTACAAATGACTTCTAATCCTCACAGCCAGGCTAAGCTGCAGCAATCACACAAAATGGGCACGAACATTAGTATGGAGGTATGGGGTCTTTGTGTCCTAACACACATGTAGCGCCACACATCAACCCACATCCAGAGGTGTATACATTAACGGAGCTTTCTACAGAGACCTTTCTGCATACTCAGTTGACCCACAAAGCCCATTGGCAATCAGCTGAACAGCCTGTCAGGATCTTCATGAGCAAGCAGGCGTCTGCTGGGAGAGACACGCTAAAGCTAACAGCTTTCTCTGTCAGAACACCTCTCAACGCAACAGATGGGTTTGAGGGCAGCCATTAGGATATTGGCCTCGGACATTGAAATTCTACTGGAGTTCCACGTGCCACTCCAATCAGAATTCTCTGGTGGGTGAGGACGCGCAAGGAAGAGAGGGAAAGTGAGATACCGTCCAAGACGGAGAATGAATGAAGAGCGCCTCATCTTCCACCTTCTCCACCGTCAACGCTCCTATTACTCACTGTGTCTGTCCTTGTGCCTTGATTTCATTTCATTTCATTCACACAGCAGCTGTGGTCAGTATTCAGGGTCTTTTACCTCATGAAGCAACCGCCACTTATTCTTGCTTTGGATTTATATACTATTTCAGTGCAAGAAAGTAAAGTTCCAATACGATTCAGTTTAATTTGGTGGTAACCCTTTAGTTAGATATCCCACTGTAGATGCTTTATAGATGCTTATCTACCTTTAACTTAATTCTTAAATTTACCTTAATTTTCTTTAACTCTGAGCCTAACACTGTAACCCCAAACCTAACCTCAACTCAAAGCCTAATTCTAACCCTTAATTTAGACCTAACCATAGTTAACCACTGTTGAGAAACAATTGAATTTCACCAGATGTTAATAATTTGAACATCTGTGCAGTGTCTATAGGGCGACTAAATAAAGAATTGAGGACCAATTTGTTCCTCGTGATGAGATTAAAAACGATTTTGTATTTTTACTGACTGCACAAATGTAACTGGGGGAACTATTTACACAGTAGTGAAACATAAATAAGACAACAAAAACCCATTTTTGTCATCTGAATACAGCCCATGAGTGCATGAGTACTTTACTGAATATTGCCGCAGTCAAGTGTAGTCCTCAAATCAACTGAATTGCCTGTGGATTAATGCATTGATGCACTTTTTTTTTTTTTTTTTTACCCCAGCTGAAGTTAACATTCATTTGGTCAGTTCCAAGGTCAGTGTCCATCAAGACAGGTTGATGGAACGTCTGTGTAGAGTAATCAGGTAGCTCTGCCCTGTCTGCTGGCTCTGCTGGACATCTTTCTTGTACACAGAAGTGTCTCAATGCTGAACAAATTGCCACTGTCACACCTGCGCATGGTGTTTCATATGGGCAGAAAGAGCCGTACAAAGGAAATAAACGTGACGGACAGGCAGGGAAATATAAACGCAGCGAGACGGTCCATCAATCAGCAGGTAGCTCAGCTTCAGAGGGATTCAGAGTCCGAACGCAGGAATGCCTGTCTATTAACTTCTCGTTAAAGTTCGCACTGTCACACACTGTCCATCCATCTCACTCTGGTCTGCGACCTCCTGACAGGCTTCATACACACATCTGTCACTGTTGACTGAAACAGGTGGACTGCAAGATGTGATGTTGAAAGCTGCTCGGAAAAAAAGAACTAAAGATACACTGATGAACTCCTTTACACACTCAGAATGGACAGCGTGCTGTTTTTAAACGCATTACTATACACTATATGGACAAAAGTATTGGGGCACCTGACCATTACACCAACTTTTTGACACTGCATTCAAACACATAGACTTTAATATTCTGGTCATGCTGGAATAGAAAAGGGTCACATTACAGAACTCAAACATTGAGTCCAAGGGTGGAAAATAGTTGACAAATACTGTACTTAAGTATTAGGGAAATTGGTACTTTACTCATATATTATTGAAATGGAATACTTGTACGTTTTTTACTCGATTATATTTCTACTCCCTACATTTCAAAGTCCCAAACCTCAAGGGCCAGGGGAGTTTCCTCTTTTTATCTTGCCAGTCTTTCAAATTGTAATTTGTTTAATAAAAGCATCCAAACCAAATAAAAGTGTAAAATAAATCACAATGCTGATGTATTATCATGTGAGAACCACAATAACCCATTAGCTTCTGCACCATGCACCAGTAATTAATTTATCAAAACGATAACTGGACTATTGGTGTACATGTGTATCTGTATCAGACAAATATTGGCAGAAAATGCTGAATCAAATATCAAAAGTAAAGAATAAGAGAATTAACTAGGTTGAAATAACACATAGTTACATTATGAGATGTAGTTAACTGTGTATTCCTGTGGTAAAGAGTATTTAAGTACTTTGAGCAGGGTAGACTACTTTTGGAGGCTCATTTTAAGCGAAGTGCTTCATTTAAAAAACATTTAAGACATAAAAAATGTAAAGCCTAGCAATTAAAAAAAAAAAACACAGCTTGGTATCAAAGCTTCAGTATCAGCTCATTGAAGTTTAGAGAAGCTTACTGAATATGGGATCTGCTTTAACATCAGTATCAAAAAAAGAAAGAAAATGCCATTTCTAATAAAAAAATAACTTTGAATCGTTTAATGTTGATACCTGTTGATATTCTTGGCCCCTTGTGTCCAACGCTACTTGGGTATGATTTTGATTCATAGACTTTATTGTCAGTTAGGTACATGTTTTTTTCCTGTGTGTTGTTCAGAGAACAGTTACTTTAGCTACACTGACATACTATGGAACTGCAATCAGGTAACATTTAATTACATACTGTCACAGTAGATTATGTTTACACTATATATCCTGTATCTACAGATACAGACAAAGGCAATTTACCTGCATGTGGCCCAGCGCCAAGGACTTTATCCAGCACATACTCCTGGAAGCAAAGATGGGGCGGGCTCAGCAAAGTTTGCTGAGCCACGGAGGACTGTGGAGCATGTTTTGAGATGAGTGTTCATTCAATTACAGTAAGCTTAAGCAAAGAGCCAAAGCACTGGACTCATTAAATCACCCAAGTGCAACATCAGCGCTAAGTGTAAATACACAAACATTCTGACGTGCAGATATACAAACACGCCAGTACGTGTGCACCCGCACCTAAACACACCTCACACTTCTCTTTAGCACTCTCCTCCTGTGCTTTGTGTGTGAGCTCGCCAGATAAATTCCACACTGTAGAATTGAGGTAATAGAAAGCATAGCATGCAATTAATTTCCATAAATTATCATGCCTCAGCAATGCAACACATAAAATCAAATTTATTATCATAATAAGGCACAAAAAGCTGCTCTTTGCATCAGTTGAAAATCATAGCCCCGTAATTAACACAGAGAAAAGCAATTTATCTCAGCTTCGCCGAGGCCACGCCACTCCAGCTCTTTCCTCTTGGCACCTTTTGGATTGTTTTAATTATCTCAGCTCATCATGGATGTCATAGTCTCCTACTCTTTCTGCTCCATACACTGATGTACCGTGCAGTAAATAGCACCATCCCACGAGTAGAACTAGTATTGCTTCTGAATACATCACAACTCCGAGCCCCGGGGCTAAAACTTGCTTTGCTTTGGCTAAATGTTAAAGTCAGTATCCTGTTGTTTAAATAGCCTTCATCTGCTGTTCTGAGGGTCTGTTGTTGTGATACTAGAAGCTTCTGGTTGTGGTCATTCTTCTATTATATCAGACCCATTGTGTAGTCAGGGATACAGGCACACATACAGAATTGTTTCTCTCTCTCTCTCTCTCTCTCTCTCTCTCTCTCTCTCT
>JBBIGA010000018.1:12096425-12109252 GCA_037576975.1 Alestes dentex
TGTGTGTGTGTGTGTGTGTGTGTGTGTATCCAGTAAGGAATCCTCAAGTTAGCAATCTCAATGTGAAGTAATGTGAGGCACCTATTGCTGGTAAGGCATATGTAGTGCGTTGGGCCAGCAAACTGCTGCTCTACTGCTGACATGTGGAAATGTATGTGGTAATGAGACAGGAACCTGAGGCCAAACTACACTGACAGGTGGGTGAGCAAACAAGTCTTATTTCCTGCTTCCATTAACTGGCTGCATTTTAAGAGTTTCACCTACATTACAGCTTAACTATACAGGCATTATCTCATGCCCAATACACCGTCTGTTCATCACTGGTAAAATACAATTTGGGGAGCAGACCATTTTCAACACAGTAGTGACACTGACATGGTGGTGGGCATGAGTTTGACCTGTGTGCCAGAGTGTTGTGGCTGGGGTATTTGCACAAGTCAGTGCTAAGTACAGATTAACCAAAAATGTGCAAGCAATACCGGGTTTGTGTTCATTAAGGGATGAACAGTGGAAGGACCCTAGACGCAGAGCCCCCGCTCTGGAGAGATTACCTTCAGTGCACCTGGTCCTAAATTCCTTAATGAACAGGATTGAGCGGGAAAGACTAAGATTTGAACTAAAAACCCGAAGGATGGTAGATCTCTGGGACCGGAGTACAGCGCTCTTGGGTTAGTGGTGGGATAACAGAAATGAGTATGACAAGAAATGGGCTACTGTAGTGGTTGGTGAAGCAGCAGTGAAATAATGTTTTTGTTATTCTGTTTTGTTATTTTTTCATCTTATTATTACTAAGCAGTGCTAAACTGTTAAATTCAGTTAACCACTTATGCAACACATGCAACATTAATACATTGAACAATGTGTCCAAATACAGCCTAGGAGATACCAAAGAATTCATAATATCAGTAAATAAAATCAGATTCAAACACAAGATTTTATAGAACCCAACAGTATAGTGCAAAACAAACTAAAAAGAAACCCAGTTAACAGCTCAATGTCTCTCAGGATATCTTGCCTGAATTGACCAGATAATCAGTCCTCTTTTCAATACAACATATTAAATGTGAAAAAAAATGGTAAAGTACTGCACACATAACCTGATCTTTAGATTTATTTTTAAAAAAGATCTTTAAACATCCTTGAACAGCCGCATGGCATGCAGAGAAGTGTGTCTCTACAAGCTGAGGACCGCAGAGAGCCTGTCTCTCTCTCTCAGATGCTCCAGCAGTCCCTCGTCTTTATTCCACTGCTGTCAAACTGCTGCATCACAGAGTGATGACTCTGAGCCCTACTCATTGTTTCCTCTCCTCTTTCTCCTTTTCTTCACTCAGCAGAGCAGCAGAGAAGGTGGGGCCTTTTACTACTCGGATATTGTTCAGTTCCTGGAACTACGGAGGCCGCCTTCGGTGCTGCCAGTGCATTGTGTAGTAAGAGATTCTCCATTCATTAAAGAAAATCATCTGTGTAGCTCATTATTAAAGAGGGTAATGTGTCCTCAAGGTACGAACGTGCATCAGCGCAAGGAGATGCATATAAACACAAACATGCATGCACACACACATGAGAGGCAGAGAAAAGCAGGTAGGACTATCACTGTGGATTGTATTAGTGATGGAGGAATCTACCAATTATTTTGACCATGAATTGAATAATTAGTGTACAATTGTAAAATAAGATTTAACTGAATTTAACTGTAGTACTGGAAAAACAGTAATAATAATACCACTAATAAAAAAATACGTATGATACGGCTCTTGTGTATTTTTTTAAGAGCAATAGGAGCGTTCAAAATGTGCATAATCACCAGACTGACAACTGATTTTTTTAACTGACTAATCAAACGCAATTGAGTAATCATGTCAGCTCTAAAACAGTTTGATTGAAAAGATGATATGGTATGATCTTTCGGTGTGGATGACAGGAAAACAAATGAGAAGAATTCCCATTAAAGTTTAAATTCTTGAACATGGTGCTTGCAGTTCCTGAAGTCGATTACAGCCCACATAAGGGAATGTCATCATTTGAATTCAAGAGGTGTGGAGTTCCATAAATGAAATGCGAGGGAGCTCCCACCAGCAGCTAATGAACATGCAGACGAAGGAAAGAAATGGAGGAAGAGGAATACATGGAGGACTAAGTGACTTATCATAAAGGTCAAGGAGGGAAAGAGCAAAAGGAGAGCGATTTTAATATCAAACGAGATTTCAGCATGCTCTGAATTTCATTACTTTGATACCTCTCAGTATTAGCAGTGAACTAACCGTGCACCTAGAGATGCTGACAACGTCTAGAGACAATCAAACATCAGGGAAGAATTTAAAAGGTAACACCTTTGCTCTGTTTTATTACAGCCTGATTATCTGTTTAAATATTACTCACTGTCTGCTGATGGGTGAATTGCATATGGAAGTAGCATAGCCAAAGGAATATGCACAAGGTATGTAGACTGCATCAGTACCTAAACATACATACATGCATGATCCATTAACTCATATATACATGTGTGTGCACATACTTAAGTTTATACATGCAGAAACACAGGCCATTTCACAATGTGGAGAACAGCAAGTACATACACTTAATCTGCAATTGCTTTTCTTTGACATCACTACTCAGCTTGACTCCAGCATTTTCACCTTTATCTTCACTGTAACTGATATTCTACTGTAACTACTCATGATCTTCTTTTTCTCTTCACAGATCATTTAACCAACTCTGTCCCTTGTCTTCCAGACCGAAGATCGGTATCTAACCCACTTAAGCTCTTTGCAACCTTTTCATGCCTTCTCAAATCTCCTTCTCTCCCTGTCTCTCCAGATCTCTCACCAGAACACTTCGCACCGCTTTCTCCTGAGGAAGTGTCACAACTCCTGACATCCAGCAAACCTACCACGTCTCTGCTCGACCCTCTCCCATTGAGCATGCTCCAGATGATATGGTCAGATCTCATCCTGCACATTGCCTACATAATCAACGGCTCCTTGGTTACTGACCATGTTCCATCCACCTTCAAGTCTGCTGTGGTCACACCGATCCTGAAGAAACCTTTACTGGACTCTTCAGACATCAACAACTACAGACTGGTATCCCTTCTTTCTTTCCTTTCCAAAGTCTTAGAACGTGCCGGCTATAACCAAATCAACTCGTTTCTCTCTCAAAACAGGCTCCTGGACCCCCACCAGTCCGGGTTTAAGACAGCCCACTCCACTGAAACTGCTCTACTTGCAGTATCAGAAGAACTTCACGCAGCGAGATCAGCCGACTTGTCTTCGGCTCTGATCCTGCTCGATCTCTCTGCTGCCTTCAACACAGTCGACCACCAGATCCTCCTCGCCACTCTCTCCAACCTTGGGATCTCAGGCACAACCTGGCAATGGTTTGCTTCCTACCTCGATGACCGGAGGTACCAGGTAGTATGGCAAGACACCCAGTCTGCTCCACAAAGATTATCCACTGGTGTTCCACAGGGTTCAGTCATAGGACCACTTCTCTTTTCTCTATACACTGGTTCTCTTGGGGAGGTAATTGCATCACACGGCTTTTCCTACCACTTTTATGCTGATGACACACAACTCATTCTCTCTTTTCCTTCTAGCAACAGCCAGGCCTCTACCCGCATCTCAGACTGCCTGGCCGACATCTCCTCTTGGATGGTGGCCCACCACCTCAAGTTGAACCTCAGCAAGACCGAGCTCCTCTCCATCAAAGGGAGTCCTTCACCAAGGCACGATCTCATCGTTTCTGTTTTGAACTCGACTATTGTCCCTTCTAAGAAGGTAAGAAATCTTGGTGTTACTCCTGATGAAGATCTGTCTTTCTCACCGCAGGTTGACCCGATCTCCAGAACATGCAGATATCTTCTCTACAACATCAGAAGAATCCGGCCCCTTCTCACCACGAAAGCTATGCAGATTCTCGTCCAGTCTCTGGTCATCTCCAAACTGGACTACTGCAACTCTCTACTGGCTGGACTTCCACAGAAGGTAACTAAACCACTTCAGCTGATTCAGAATGCAGCCGCAAGGTTAGTCTTCAATGTTCCTAAGTTCACTCACACCACACTCTTATTAAGGAACCTTCACTGGCTCCCTGTGGCTGCTCGCATTAAGTTCAAGTCCCTAACACTTGCCTTCAAAGCCATGAATGGACTTGGACCATCATACATAACAGCATTGATCAAGCAACATGTCTCTTCTCGTCCTCTCAGGGCTTCAAGCACGGCTCATCTTGAGCTTCCACTGCTCAGAAGAAGAGGGAGACATGCGTCGAGACTCTTCTCAGTCTCGGCCCCCCAGTGGTGGAACGAACTCCCTCTTCCTATCAGATCTGCAGAGTCCCTCGCTGTCTTCAAGCGTCGTCTGAAGACCCACCTCTTCAAGGAGCACCTTGGTGACTAACGATGTCTCTCATTTCTCTCACTTTACTTGCTTAATACTATTATTTAAAAAAAAAAATTCCTAACTCTTACTACTAACTCTTGACTTTCTTTGACAGGTGTTGTTTGACAGGTGTTGTTTAGGTGTACCGAGCGTGCAGTTGAATTGTGGATGATTGACTTAAGTTTAGTTTTACAGGTCTAAGATACAGACGTGGACTACTTGAACACTGATGTACAGCGCTCTGGATAAGAGCGTCAGCTAAATGTCGTAAATGAAAATGTAAATATATTCGCAATTAAAACATATCTAATACACCTAACTGCCTCAATGCAATTTTAGTTTAAATAACAATAAAATAAAGGTTTCAGAATGTGTGCCAATGACAGGAAATAATTAGATAAACAGAACAACAGTCTCACTATGAAAAGTGCAGTTATGTGGTATTTCCACTATTTCATTCTTGATGAAAACCCAAGAATCGAGGACACTACCGGGTGTTTGATTTATACTTGGCTACATGTTAATTTTGAATTGGAACCATACGTAGGCTTTTCACAAGACCATGAGAACACAAGAACAGAGAAGAGCAAACACCCGTACCCACACAGATTTAAAAAGCACCTTTCCACTGCATGAAGTACCAAAACCTTTAACACTAGAAAACTGGAACTGTTCCTTTTCCACTGGCCATTGGTCCAGTACCAAACAGTTAAAGAATGGTACCAACAGGACCTAATGGTTCTTGAGGGTGTTCCTCTTTGTCTTACAGTTTTATACTTGCAGTTTCATAACAAATGAGCAAATTCCAAGCACTATTACGTTACTCTACTTATTGATATTTTTAGAATTTAATCTTACATTGTGAAGAGATTTGCTGAATGAAGTGGCCTAAGAAGTGAGTGCTGGCACTATTAGAATGTATGCTAATCTCTTGCTACTGTTTCTTGCTCATATTTTCACACTCATCAGAGAAAAAATTGTACACGCTGCTTGCTTCTACATGTAATTCTAGATAACTGCAGATATTTGAGTGTGTGAGTGCGGAAAAGTGCTATAACTACTGGAACAGTAAAGTATTTACTGCTTTTTACTGTTGCCATTCCTTCTCACAACACTGAAAAGACATTTTGGCACGGAAGAAACCAAGCGATGAAGCGTTTCAGGTGTTATTTTGTCCCATGTGTCCATGCGGGTTGACGCTGTTGCATTTTTCATTTCAAAATTCTCCCCACATTCTCTTTAGGGGACAGGACAGGTCAGGACTGCATTTGCATTTTCAATACCGTTCCAGCTTTTTCTGATTTGGAGTATATTGAAAGATAAGAGCCTAAGGCAGTGGAAATGCCCCAAAGCAACACTGCACCTATGGCTTTTCTTCTGTTAAAATACGTTTTCAGTTATATACAGTGTTGGGTCTCTTTGAATGAAATAAGCACTTCCTGGAGAGAGAAGAAAAAACACTTCTCTAAGCAAGTACTTTTAAGATCTAAAAAGCAAGTTCAAATTATTTATTGACTGCACAGTCTCATTCAACATTTAAAATCCATAATATGGTCTTCTCTATTTACTTCACTGCTCTTTGCACCGATAGCAACAATAACAACAGCAAAACAGTCTAGGAAGGCATGTCTCTTGGTCTCTCAAATCTAAGTAATAAACAATTTTTATATCATCATAGGCCTTTACTATGTGTTTCTGGCCTGAATATGGTGCAATAGAGATGTGATAGGTGGCTCTTTTTGTCAAAACGTCTTGACACCACTTAAACAGGAATGATCATTTTTCTTCAGGATCCATCATGGGTCTTAAAAAGTACAAACGCTGATCTAGGGCTAGCGTGCACACATATGCATTAGAATATAAATCACCCCAACATATTCTATATGGTCAACTGAGAGGCTTCATATAAGACTTGCAGTTTTAATGGTATTGTAACTTCAAAACATGATTCACTTTGTGATCTCCAACCCGGTGTCGCTAGAATTTCTTTCATTTCTCACTCACTCATAACCCTCTCTTCCATCTTTTTTCCATGCTTTTAACTTCCCCTTGGCCAGAAAAGGGAACAGGCTCTGAATTATGAATCATGGAGACTATTTCCAACCTCATTTCTCCCGAGCAAGAGATCAGTTCAAAGATGTCCTTAAAGTGGGGCTGGGCCGGCATTCATACAATGATCCACAGCAGAGTGGAAATTTCCAGCACCTTCTGAGCTGCTTGACCCAAATTGTCTGGATGAACATTAAGACTGACCGTACGGTGAAAAGGTCAAGAATATGTGATGTTCTATTGTGTGCTGTAATGATCTACGTTACAATATGAAGTTTGTGGGAAAAAAAATGTATTTTTGTAGATTAAGTGGATTAAGTTCTAAAATCCCTTCGCCTGAAGACCCACCTCTTCAAGAAGCACCTAGGGGACAAACTAGTCATATATTCTCCTGTATATGAAAAAAAAAAAAAACAACTCTTAACTCTTGACCGTGTGTTTTGCTAACTGCAAAACACCTCTCACCTTTTCTTTTTGACAGGGTTTGTTAAGGTGTGTAACTTAGCTGGCAGTAACATGGTTAAAAGCAGATGTTGATTTTAGTTTAGCTTTACCGGTATGAAAAACAGATGTGGACTACTTAAGCACTGATGTACTCTGGATAAGAGCATCTGCCAAATGCCGTAAATATAAATAGACAGTGGATAGAATTGCTTTTTTGGGAACCAGAAATAATGACGCCCAGTAAAAATATACATGCTACACGCACACATCCAGGCACATGATTCTGAAACTTTTGTTCACAAAAACATGACCACACGATCGTTACAGTAAAATACTGAAAACAAATTAATGACAGCAAACTTCCATAAGCCAACATGCAAAATATTACCATTAAAAACATACATCAGGTCGTGACTGACAGGTGACCTTATTATTACCAATATAAGCACTAGTTATTGGTAAGCACAACAAACTATCAAATTATTATTATTATTATTATTGTTATTATTATTATTATTGTTGTTATTTTTATTGTTATTGTTATTATTGTTATTATTATTGTTATTATTATTGTTATTATTGTTATTATTGTTATTATTATTATTATTATTATTATTATTATTGTTGTTATTATTGTTATTATTGTGATCATGTTTCACTTGTTTGTTTTACCCATTTCCTTTGTCAAAAGGTGTAAGGGGGAGGCACTATTGAAAATTTTGAATGAGATCATACTATTTTTTAATCCACATTCGACCAAATGAATTACCAAAATGAATGTCCAAAAGCAGACTGCCAGATAGAAAACCACACATCTATTATAACCTGGCAACCAAACACCACTGCATAGAAAGTGACTGATGAACAATGAAAAGTGATGTGTCGGATTTAATTTTACTTATTTGGATTAGACACTACTAATACTCTGCAGTTACAAAATGAAAGAGTTACCGGTATACAAAAGCTAGATTTAAGGCCAGTTCTAATAAAGAAGGGAGCCAGGTAAAGTGGAACAGTAATGTGTCCTGTCTTCCTGAGATAGAGGGGGGTTGCATTTTATTGTGCACACACTATCAAGGCAAAAGAAAGAGGCAGCATCACGCCATCCAGAGTGAAGTCCTCTGGGGTGATGGAGCACCACCTAATATCTTTGGAAGCAGCTGGAGTGGGGCTTGTGATCCTGAATGAATTATCCAACATCAGTATCTGACCTCACAAATGCTCTAATAGATAAATACAATTAGGTCCTCACATCAGAGTTCTCTACTCATCTAGGAAGGCTAGGCTAGAGTTCTGCTTCTGCAGCAAGGGGAGACAAACTCCTTTCTAATATACTTGACTGCAAAAAAAAAAGCTGGATGAGCTGGTGTCTACAAAGGCTTGGACACATAAAGGTCAGATGAATGAGTGCAGTGGAAAATGTGCCTTGAGGCAACCATGATAAACTGGTCAGACAAATGTTATTTTCCACCAAACATTCTTCAGGGCTGTGATTCAACTCCAGATAAATAATCTCTGATCCTGAGAGCTGTTGTCATGTTATTCTGTTGGTTGGCCCCTGCATCAGTTTCCCAGCAGCACACCTTTGAAACCTTACCACACATTTTTAAAAGCGGATATGAATCTAAACTATATCGGTTCCCAAATAGTTGCTCAAAAGAATCTGGAATTACACTTTCTATTTCTCCACTCATTTTCTGCAGAAACAGTTTGCAATCTTCTATGCACATGGCCTATGTAACAGGTTGAAATATATTAATATATAGAAATATATGATATACACTTATTAATATATTGAAATATATTATATACACTTATGTCTTCCTCTAAAATTGCACAGTAGATCTAGTTTACACAATAAATCAGTCTGAGAAATATAAATATTCAAAAGTGTCATCCATTAGTTTGTTTGCTCATCTTATGTATATTTCTTTTATCTGCAGTATTTTTGGGGTTTTTTGTGCTATGAATTTTGTAAATGTATTTTTTATGTCTTCCTGTTCCACCAAATGTGTGGGGCTAGCCTCACAGTGAATTCCAGCTATGTTCACATAGGCTAGCTTCACTAGCTGTGACACTATGTTTGTGGGCTGTTCAGGGAGTTGGGAGGTGTAAAAGTATGGACCAACGTTTTCATTTTTATATGCTTTGTGCAGGTGTGTCATATTTCATCGTATCTCTTAAATGCATATTCTTTCCTGTTTGATATCCTTTTGGATAGAGGAGTTCAAGATGTAAATGTATGGAGAACATTTTCATTTTGATATGCTTCGTGCAGAAAATAAAACTTCAACGCAGCAGTTCACTCGTTCCGAGTCATCTCTCACCACAACACCACAACGCAGAAGTTCATCCCCGGTTACGCCTCTGAACTGTGCATTTAGGCTTGTGCTACAGTTTCATACATAAAACATGGGCTGAAACTTATGCAAAAAGCTTTGTGTATTGGGCCCATATAATACATCCCACAGGGCAAAATACAAAGTCTCTTCAAGCTTTGCTTGCATGACCTTGGCCTTAATGAGGTTAAAAATCGACAAACATCCACAATTTATAGAACCTGTTGGTTTATGATCTATACTAATCAGATCATGCCCTTGCTACGGGTACTTCTAGCCACAATCTGCTCTTGTGTGCAAGTTCTGGGCTTTTTCTGCCACCCCAAACACTTGTGGCTACGAGTCAGCGTGCACCCACCGAGCGCTGCTATAATTCAGATCATGCCTCTATATTTGTGATTTCCCCGAGGCTAACTCTGATGCACAGCTCACCTTATCCAAAGCAAGTTTGACAGCACAGAACAAAAGGGCTGGGAGAGAAGAAAACACTCTGAAGACCTTTTCAGCAAACATGTCAGAGCTAAAAAAAAAAAAAAAAAAAAAAACAAAAACGCTACTGCCTACAGTGCTCTGTGTAGACTTAGACATCTGCATTACTGGCCTAGAGGAACACTGCAGAAACTTCAGATGATTATTGAGCTCCATATGCTATAGCTTATTTTCTACATAAGAAGGTTCTGCAGGTGTATTTGTGATGCGCATGTGTATAAAAAAAAAAAAGACATCCAATACAAGCTTAGGGACTTTTCTTTGTTTACACACATTACTTTTCTATGAGAGCCAGCCCACGTTCTGGGAGCCCATGTTCGTTTTAGCGATTCATATTCAAATCTAGCATCACTGGTTTAAAGTGCCTGCTCTGCACTCACTCGATTGTTTCATTTGGTTAACATGTATGTGAGGGAACAATACACACATCTAAAAGTAAATGTCACATAGGGCCAACAGAAGAGAAAAAACAAGCTTTCAGCGAGATTACACCGTGTCAAACAAACATATCAAATGTCAACCAGGGTATAATCGCCATTTCTTGGAAGGTACTTTCCTCCCATGTTCTCTGAATATCAAACAATGACTCCCAATGAGTAAGCCCTTTCAATCCTTTTCTGCACACCAGACCAGATATCTCTCATCCTTGAGGATTTAGAATGAATACTGTATGCCAGCATGCAATGACTAACTCATACAGCTCATACATAAAAAAAAAACAAAAAAAACTCTGCTGTCTGTTCATGTGGAACGTATTCATATTGCAGTAACCCTAATCTCAAATACTGCTCTCTTATCTGGGCTGTTAATTACATATCTTTTAAAAGTAGTCTCCTGGAGCGTTATCAGAGGGCAGAGCCAAATCAGAATCAGACAGAATAATATAACCCTACTTCCTTCTGCACTGTTCCTTCTTGCCGTTTCAAATCTGTCAAATAACCTCACTTGGTTCATGCCTTTCTATGGTTTTATAGAACCTTTTTTGTGTAATATTTTTATTCAATTTCTCCCCCCCTTTTCTTCTCTCCATTTCTCACAGTTCAGCTTGCAGTTTTTGTTACTGTAGCAATGGATGTGTTTTATCATATATGTACTCTATATGGCTGCCTTGTATTTCCCTTCCTCAAAAAGCAATCCAGGCAGGAACTGCATAAGTGGGCATGGCTAGTCTGCTAAGATGATAAGGTTTTGCCATAGATTGAGGAATTCGGTAAGTTTTGAAACTACATCAAACTCCATCAGTCTCTTTGTCACACCCCTGCCTGCGTCTCGCCCTCCCAGCCCAAGGACATTCTCACATTCCGGGTCACTGGACTACTAAGATGGTCATTTGTTTGATTTGGTTTGTCCATTCGCTCATGTGGTCTCATGTCACTACTCTGTGACTGTTCATAGTTTGTTCCTGTGTCCTTTGTGTTTTGAATTTTCTACAGATGGGTGAGCATTCTTGATTTAGCCACTGTTTCACATTTTGTCCCACACACATTAAAACCAGTATTTGCGCCGGGCCCTTGCACCTACACTTGCATGTCTCAAGTAGAGCCATGCCAATCTTGAGGAATTTTTTTCCATGACTGGTGCCTTCTGAAAGTGTAAAAATCTCAGTTGAAAAAATGGTTAAATAATACACTATATGGACAAAAGTATTGGGTGTTGGAGGTGATTGAGGTCAGGGCTCTGTGTGGCCAGTCAAGTTCTTTGAGGGAATGCAGCAGATAGGACAGCGAACACGTTCCTGCTCAGCCCTGCCGCATATCTCCACTGCTGCATCTAATCGATTGCATCTCCTGTCGACCTCATTTCCCCCTGACATCTCATGGACACAAGCACACACAATCTCGATATTTGTAAATACGCATTTGTGTATATACATACACCTTGGATTTCTTTCTTCCACAATGGTCCACAATGCATGACTTTCC
This sequence comes from Alestes dentex, assembly GCA_037576975.1. Lineage (NCBI taxonomy): Eukaryota > Metazoa > Chordata > Actinopteri > Characiformes > Alestidae > Alestes > Alestes dentex. The sequence continues at coordinate 12,108,048 of JBBIGA010000018.1, forward strand.
AACTTTACAAACATAATTATACCTGCATAACTTTGTTCTTACTGGTTCCTGTTCAGATTATTGATAGATTTGCGTGAAATGTGATGAAGTAACGAAATGTGTTGTTCTTACAAATGTATCACTACCACACTTATACTGAGGCTGTTACCCAGATTAGGCCTAAACCCAGAACCAGAAAGGCTTAACAGTAAATGAACACTGCCATTGAAAATTAGTCCGAGACTCACTTCATGAACAAGGAAACTGGCTGACTATGTACGCAGTGACACATTTGCGTAAAATACAATGATTAATGAAACAGATTGCTGCATTGCTCTTGTCAGTATCAAATGCTATGTTGGAAGTAGGTCACTGTTACAGTAAATTAATCTACTGAGAATTCGCCTTTTCAGGAAACTGACAGTATAATATTTGATGAGAATGCAATAATACTGCAGAGGCATTCTTACATTAAACATGATGAGCTCATGCAAACTTTCCCTGAGGAGCAAGCTACCCAGGTTACTGCCAATAGGGCCTGAGGGTCCTAAAAGTGTTTGTCTGGCTGGTTTCCGTGGGTGCGTTTCTGCTGTTTTATCTCTAACATGCACAAAAGAAACGTAAGTGTACTAACTTTCAGGCTCACACTGACTTTGAAACTCTCATAATCAATCACGACGTTCATGCATGACACAGCAGATTCCTATATTTAGTCCAGATAAAAAGCCTGCCCGCACAAAACCGTGAGGATGTTAAATTTAGTATCCATGAAGGAGTCGAATACGCAGCAGTGAGGAGTTCAGAGAAAAGTTTGGTGAGCAAGCTGTAATGAGCGAATTCATAAACAGATTGAGGAAGGTTATCTGAATACCCCTCTTGTCCTCTCCTCTCTTACTTTTCTGCCTGCGTCCCTCCCCTTCATCTTCCCTCCCTCTCCGTGTCAATCTGTTGCTGTCCTCTCTCGTCCCTGTAGCCTCAGGTGTAAGCTATGGCACTTCAAAGGCCCTTTCACTGGCAAAGGGAGATCAAAAGGGGTGACGCTGCCACAGGCAGAAGACAGATTTACAGTAGAAAAGAGCCAGGGAAGAAGAGGGGATGAGAGAGAGAGGGAGAGAGAGAGAGAGAGAGAGAGAGAGAGAGAGAGAGAGAGAGAGAGAGAGAGGGAAAGAGAGAAAGATATACATATATCCACAAAAAAGAGCCCACACACATACACACACACACAC
>JBBIGA010000018.1:12151298-12165169 GCA_037576975.1 Alestes dentex
AGAGAGAGAGAGAGAGAGAGAGAGAGAGAGAGAGAGAGAGAGAGAGAAAGAGAGAGACAGAGAGAGACAGAGAGAGATTGGAAGGTGGAGGGAATACATAAACTGGACTTGTTCCGTTTAAGTAGCCTATAATGTGCTGGTCTTATGCTAATATTAGGGCTAGCTCTGATTTGGCTCAGCTGGGAGTGAACAGGATGTGATACGAGGAATGAGACCCCCCTCTGTGAGTCTAATGAAACAGTCAACGCTGCTGCACAGCCCTGTACATACGGCCTGTCTCCTCAGCGGTTCTCACTCGGCCCAGTGCAGTGTCATGAGACATTCACGCACATATGTAATATAACTTGCCGAATATATTCTTCAGATTATTCATGCATGTTTATTGACACGGCGCTTCTAAACTTGGACCTATTCATACAGTACTTTGTCGGAAATCGAGAGTTTTAAGTGCACAAAATATTAGAACATTGCTGTGAAGACTTGATTGCATTTGGCCACAAGAGCACAGGTGCTGAAGTTGGATGACTAGTTGTGAATCGCAAACATCACTCCAGCTCATCCCAAAGATTCTCCATTGCTCCAGAGAACACACTTCCACTGCTGAACACATCAATGCTGTAGAGATTTAGCAAACACTTGGCATTGAGCATGGTGACCTTAGACCCGATTCAATTCATAAAGCTTGTCTGCCTGTGACGACAACAAAAAAAAAACCATAATGAACGAGTAGAAAGTGCAGATGTTTCAAAACAGCTATCTTGAATGATTCATTTAAGGAACTGACATTCTAAGATCATCTGTAGCAGGGATAAAAATGCTATTTGGCTTAAGATGGCCAAAAGAAAAGATTCAATTGACTTTTTACTGGGTAACTAATAGCAGGAGCCACAGAGATTGTTTAACTGTCTAGTAATTCAGCAGGAACTGTGATTAAAATGACACCAGCATTTATATCTGTGGGAAAGACATCAATAGAAAAGGCTGGAAATTGTGGTGGAAAGTACACAAAGAATGGGTATTATAGTAGGGCTGCAGTTCATAAATCCCTTATTATAAAGACTGATGCATGTTTGAGAGGCACTGATCTAGAGAGCTGTGTAAAAGTGTGATATGGTCAGATGAGTCATCCTATACTAAATTCTCCACAAGTGTGTGAGAACACATGCAGCATAAAGGAAGAATGGTGCAAGCCTTAAGCAATGCATTGAAGGGGGTTCAGTGGTTCAATTATGCTGTATGTTTTACTGGCAGAGATTGGTCCACTTTCTCCCTTAGAGGGCAAGTCACTGCAAATTAGTATGTTATTCTGATTGATCTCCTTTATCTTATTTCTATCCTTCCTTTCCATCCATAAGAGGTCACTGATTGGTTTAATGTAAAGAAGAATGATGTAAATAATAAACTATGGCCTGGAATGTACAAAATATTTATTGGCCTTTAGTCCAAACACATTTCCAGACCTTTGTTCCCAATCATTTATAACACACTGGTCCTAACACACAAAAAGATAAATTGGTGTTAAAAATGTGATGACTACTAAAGCAGAAAATATAACCATGACCACAACTATTTACATTCAAGCTCTGCAGAAACCACAGACTAGGCTCCCAAATTGCATGTACACTATATGGACAAAAGTATTGGGATGCCTGACCATTTCACCATTTCAGTGACTTTAATGACATTGCATTCAAATACATAGACGTTGAAGCTGGTAGCCTAGTGATTATGACATTCGCCTTGCGATCAGGAAGTCATGGGTTCAAATCCCAAGACCTCTAAGCGCCTCTGAGGTACCCTTGAGCAAGGTACCATCCCTACACACTGCTCCTCAGACGCTGCGAATTTTGTGCTGTTCACATTGTGTGCTGTGGTGTGTTTACGTATGAAAGAATGGTCACTTTCACTAATATGGAGTTGGTCCCCCTTTGCAGCCATAACAACTTCCGCTCTTCTTGGAAGGCTTTCCACAAAACTCTGGAGAGTTTCTGTGGGAATTTGTGCCCATTCATTCTGTAGAGCATTTATGAGGTCAGACACTGATGTTGGACGAGCAGGCCCTGCTCACAATCTCCATTCCAGTTCATCCCAAAGGTGTTGGATGGGGTTGAGGTCAGGGCTCTGTGCGGCCCATCAAGTTCTTCCAGACCGAATTCATCCAACCAAGTCTTTATGGAGTTTGCTTTGTGCACTGGGGCACAGTCAAGCTGAAATAGAAAAGGTTCTTCCCCAGACTGTGACCACAAAGTTGGAAGCATGGTGTACATCTGTGGCAATGAAACATCTGAATTCAATAATTAAGAGGACTGTCCCAATGTTTTTGTCCATATAGTGTAGCTCCACACATTAACTTTGCTCATTGAGGTGCAAAGTTTAAAAGTCATCCACAAGCTTGAGACAAAACAGACAAGGAAAGTGCAGTTTGTGAAACGACAATGACAAAGACTGCATGCCAATAATGCTGGTACATCAGTTCACTGTTATGCTGCCATATGCTTCCTCTGAGTCATGTAAGCCCGCTGTTACATCTTCCTGAACGTGCTTGGAGGGGACCGCTAACTGCCAATTCAGCTAACACACGCCCACACTGGCTACTGGACACTGAGTGATGTGGGAAGAGGGCCATCTTACCATCCCAGAGAAAGTAAATCCAGTTGTGCTCTCTTGGATTTCCGGTCATAGATGGCTGTGAAGCAGTTTTAGTCAGATGGAAAATATTCATTAAGTGCATGCCTATCATTGGTGCCTCTGACTCACCACTAGGTCTGCTGCCATTGCTAAAGGAAGTCTCCCCACCTCACATCTTCTCAGGCGGCAACATCTGGTTTCTAACAGCAGAGGAAAATCGATTGCAAATCCGGCCGCTACCACTTGCTCAAGCTGTGGTAAATCGAGTGGAATGTGTAATCAGCCTCACTTCCCATATGTCCACCCATGTTTTGCGTGGCCCTTCGCAGAAGCAAGACCCTGAGAGTTATATCTGTTTAGAGATTACTTCAGCCCTTTCACCTCAATGGTTTGCTGCACTATTAGCATTAACTGAATCTTAAAACAGAATCCAATTACATGCCCATATCTAAATTGAGTCACTTATAAACTCTTGAACTGTGTTTTTAGTGATGCTGTGCTACTGCTACATTTGGAATTGAACGCAATGAATGAGATGTGAAGCTCTTGCCGTGCTTTTTGTTTGGTGATCCTTATAATTACGCATTTATTTGCCTGCATTAAAAGTAAGGAGTCTGAAACACAAATTTGTTTCTCAAAGCGTTTTTGAAAGGTCAGCATAATTATCCAAATAAGACCTTTGATTTTTATTTTTATTTAACTAAAAAAGCTTTACTTTTTTCCCCTGTACATTCTTGCATAGATCATTACTTATTTAGTTACGATTAAGAGCCATTACAACTTCATCATCAGACATTTGGTTTAGCTTCACTACCTTTGCGCATGATGCTGGCATTTTTACTGTTCTCTTTATGAAAAGAGATTTTAATCATCTAGCACATGGGGGTGAGGCAGGGTTACAGCAGGTAGAGGGCCTCGCAGGCTGTGTTCTTCTCTTGCCCATAGCCTGCTGTCAAAGAGCTAGGGAAGCTCTTTTTTAAGTCAAGAATGAACTCTCTTGGCACTGCTCGGGGTAAGCAGGCTCCACTGCAAGGGCGGCAAATGATAAATGTGCTTTTTTAGTCTTTTAAATGCCAGCCTTAAAATTTTCATAATGGTCTACCAATTAGATTACATCTAAGCCCAGTTATTAACTAATTAGAGGCAAATTGTCCATTTCAGCCCATCTTCCTGACTCTCATGTCTTTTCTCTACAGATGAAAGAAAAAGAGACAGAACCAATGGCGTCAGCCTTAAATAATTGCCCTCAGCGTATATCTCTCGCTTCTTTTCTCCTTTCCTCATTTCTTTTTTCCAGTTCTCCATCTCCCCTTTGTCACCTCGGTAAAAAGGGGAGAGGCACTTTAATTCTCTCTGGTATGCTGGACTGTTAAAGCCTGGCAAAAGGCTTTGGATCAGGCCAATCGATGAGTCAAAGAAACCTGTCGATTTAACTCAATTAACGTCTCCACAAGCTAGCAAGTCTAGTGCCTAATTATGGGCACTAATGTCATATTACTGCACCAAATTCACAAGTGTTCAACAGACACTGTTAATACCACTTATGCAACTCTTACATTTTGGGTAAAAGTACCGGAACCGTCTCGTCATTTCACAGTGACTTGTTAAGTGCTTTGAGAGCTTTGTGCCTCAGCAATTTGGTAAGACCAGTAGCAAAAGGGGGAGATGTTACAGATTTAAATCAGAATGGATGTGAGAAAAAGGAAAGAAGCACACACTGAACAAGCAAGGGTGATAAACAATTCAAAAAGGCCCCCAATCTCCAAATGAACAGATCTACACATTTCGCAGAACTCTTCAGTGTTTTAACATGTCAGTGCTTTTGGAGGTCATGTTCAGATGTAAGACCCCAGCAGAATTCTAAAACATTCTTGTGCCTTTCTGCTACAGCTGTGATGCTCTGTGCATTCTGATACTTTTCTATAGGAGCCAGCATGAATGCTTTTAGCAACTTGTGCTACAGCAGCTCTTTTCCAAGATCAGACCAGATGGGCTAGTCTTCGCTCCCCACCTGCATCAACAATCACTGATTGTTCTTCCTTGGAACACTTTTGGCAGGTATTAACCACTGCATACTAGGAACACCCTACATGAACCGTCACTTTGCAGAAACGCAATAGACTAGCCATCACAGTGTGGCCCTTATCGAAGTCGCTCAGATTTTTAAGCTTGCTCATTTTTCCTGCTTCCAACACATCAACTACAAGAACTGACTGTTTACTTGCTGTCTAATACACAGATACGCAAACCCTAAATATGCCCCCAAATATGCTCCCAAAACACTTGAATTCCATTTTAATACATTACCCTTAAATATATATATATAAAGAGAGAGAACCAATGGCATCAACCTTAAATAATTGCCCTCAGCGTATATCTCTCTTGCTTCTTTTCTCCTTTCTTCATTCCTTTTTTCCAGCTCTCCATTTCTCCTTTGTTACCTCAGTAAAAATGAGAGAGGCACTTCAATTCTCTCTGGTATGACTGGACTGTTAAAGCCTGGCAAAAGGCTTTGGATCAGGCCAATCGATGAGTCAAAGAAACCTGTTGATTTAACTCAATTAATGTCTCCACAAGCTAGCAAGTATATATGCACACATAAATCACCCATCACATCTCATTGAAAATCTCTATTGTAATTCTTTCAGAAAAAAAAAAGACAGAAGAACAGTCAATGGAAACAAAAATTACTAACCCACCAAAGGGCTGGTTTCAAGATCACACAGAAAATTTAAGTAGAAAACAGAAACACACACACTGATCATCCCAGACCTGGATTAGTGGGCATCAGTAAGCTGCTAGACAGTCTATGGTGTTACTTTGCAATGTCAGGTACAGTGATACATAATGTCTCAGAGGTTCTCAACTAGTTTCAGTTAGAGAAATATGGGGGCCATTCGACTGCAGCAAAGACTTTGTCACTCAGGAACTGCCTAGACACTCTGGCCCAAGAAGAAGCCAGGGGCCACTGTACCACTCGGAACTATCTCGGTACATAACAGCAGTCAGGGTACTGTTGGCTAGCATGCGGAGTTCTGTGTGACCCCCCAAGTATATGCCTCCTCAGACCATTACTGACCCACCACTAAGCCAGCCATGCTGGATGACGCTGAAGGCAGCATATTGTTCACCACAGTGTCTCCACACTTTTTCATATCTGTCATAGGTGCTCTGTGTGAACTTGCTCTTGCATCTGTGAAGAAAAGGGGGCAAATGGTGAATCTGCCAATTCTGTGGTTCTCTGGTGAAGGCCAATCAAACTGCATGGTGCTGGGCTGTAAGCACCCTCATGGACTCTGTTTCTGACAGTTGGGTCAGAAACATACACACAATTGGCCTGGGGGAGGTCATTTTCTAGGGCTCTGGCGGTGCTCCTCCCGTTCCTCCTCACACAAAGAAGCAGATACCGGTCCTGCTGCTGGGCTCTTGCCCTTCATTGGCCCTCTCCAGCTTTTAATACTGTACAAGGCGACACATGAAACTTTCTTGCATCAGCCCATATGGATGTGCCATCCTTGACAATCTGGACTTGTTGTGCACCCCCGAAAGGGCTGTTGGCATCGTCCTATTGCTACCAGTGGTGACAAGAGCACTCGCAAAATGCAAAGCCAGAGGAAAATCAGTCCAGAAGGAAAAGGAGAGATTTTGTGGCCACCACCTGCAAATCCATTCCAGATTAAACTAATTCCCTTTTTTAAGCAGCATATATGTATATGAGAGAGAGAGCGAGAGAGAGAGAGAGCGCGAGAGAGAGAGCGCGAGAGAGAGAGAGAGAGAGAGAGAGTGAGAGAGAGAGAGAGTATGAGCTAGTCGTGCAAGCAGAAAGTGAAATTAAACTAAAGGGTTAAATAATGAATAAAGGTCTGTTTAATTAATAAGAGGTATTAGGCAAATCAAACACACACATTTGACATGCTTGGTGTTAAGTAAACAATGCTTACACTAAGCCCATTAGTGGCTCTACTGTGACTTAAATTCATTTAATAGAACAGAGGGCGGCTGGCTGGGTAGGGGGTGCTGGGGTTCTTGGCAGGACCTCAAGGCGGCTCTGATGACAGCCCGAGTCTGTGAAATGAGAGCGTTCAGGAAGGTAATGAACCAGCTCCACAGGCACAGTTTTCCCCACATTTATGCTTTATTGAAACTGCTGATTATTACCATGCATATCTAAATAAGCATAAGCCCAGCATCTGCACAAAGGCTTATCCGATTCCAAATCATTTGCTTTATCCTTTCGTAATGAAAATTGCATTTATCCAGTCCATTTTACTTGATAGTGGAAAAATCACAGATAGCAATCACAGGCCCAGATATACTAAGCCTGGAATCGAATGGAATATATTTCACCTGAAAAAGCATAAGTGTGAATTACAAAACTGGCATATGAAAACACAGTGAGTGCAGTTGTGTTTAATGAAGTATCATGCAAAACAAAGACTGAAGGGTGGAGCTCCTGGAATTGTGGCTGATAACACATTCTGTTTCAAGTTTCTGCATTCTTTTCTTTTTTTTTCTTCTTATAGCCAGCCTTCAGCAACAACAAGATGGAGGCACAGATCTTGAAGATTTGTGGAAATTTCCCAATGGAACAACTGCTTCAATAAATTGAATTTTTTTAACAGTACAAATATTGAATAGTGACTCTTATTGCATTGATTTTGGGTGTTGTTATTTTATAAATTCAATTTTTGAGCCAGAATAGAATTATATCACTGCAGAATGTTCAGGTGGGAAAGAAGTTTATTTATTATCATTGCTATATATTTACTGAACTTGTATTTCCACTTTTATCCCAAGTTTGTTAAAGGCTCCACTACTTGCACTTTCTAAACATGTACCTCATGCACAGTGCAGTGCAATAGGCAGCCGTATGTGGAGTTTGTGTGATTAGCTACAGCTTTATTATAGTAAATGTTCATTTCAGACTCACTGCAAGCATGTCAAGGTACATTTTAAACTGTGCTGTCATACATGCATAAACTTGGCCTACAGTCTATGCTCTGGCTTGCTTTTGCATATAGAAAAAAGTGGTTAAGGTCGTGATCCTCTGGATTTGTGCAGAGCTGGCTACCATAATTTCTATACTATATCAGGGATGCAGGGACAGGTGCACTTGTACATGTGTTTATTGACTTGATTATGTCTTCCAGAGGCAGGCCTGCAGCATCTAATGAGGGCCTTGAAGAAGTTTCCCAGCACTTTCCTTCATTCTCCAACCTTATGTGCTCTCTCTCTCTCCCTTTCTTTCTCTGTCTTATCTCTCCCATTCTGCCTCTCCTCTCCCGCATTTCAACCTCACTTTTGTCCGCCCTTGACATTTCAGTGGTGGCTCCAGTGCCATTCTGGTCTCCCTTTCTCTTCTCCTCGATTTCTTTATTTTGTCTATTTTAATGTGAAGACCTCCACTTTTTTTTTTTTTATCATTTTTTTCTTATTCTCTATCACCCCTCCCTCAGTGCTGTCAGAGTGAAAAATGCAAGTTTCAAATTTCAGAGCCACAAGTCCAGACAGACAGCAGATGATCTGATTTCTGACAGCTATGTGCATTTGAATAAGTGAGTTTGTTTGTATTTGTGAGTGGGGACTTGGAACCGTGTGTGTGAGAAAGAGAGAGGGGGGGGGTCAGTAAAAGAGAGAGAGGTCAGACTGAGAAAGAAGCACAGGGACATATAAATACTGAGAGAGAAGAAGAGAGAAAGATAAAGCGCGAGAGAGAGTGTGAAAAAGACAGAGGGGGAGCAAGAGGCAGACATCATAATCTGGTGTGTGATTTATGTCTTTAAATGTTTTTTTATATGTCATTTTATGTTATGATGGGTCATGGGTTTATTAAAATGTGTAAAAAATGGCAGCAACACTTTACTTGAACCGTGCTATATAACACTGACATAACCCTGCTATGAAGTCATGGCAGGTGTCATATTCTGTAAGTAGCCGTCATGACAGATTATGTTTATTAATAACAACAGTGTCATGTTACCATGCTGGTTTCACGAGCACGCATAAGACACCGAGCGATATGGCTATAGGCAAAGGCAAGTCACACATGAAGTGCTGTATTCATTTTGCTCTGGGTCTGATTCGGGGTTGAACACATAGGGCTGGATAGCGCCTCTGTTTCACGTGTGTTAAACATGCAGCGTTAGCATGGGATAGGTGGGGCGTGGCCAGCAACAGCTTATTTGCATAAAAGTGACAGAGCCCTTAAATGGCTCATTTTGAAAGGGACTGAAACTGTTAAGAACAGAGCTGGTGAGATCTCTTTATGTTGGAGTGATTTTGTGCAAAGAACTTCATGAACATATTTTGTATAGCCCATAGACCTTTTATAACTAAAGTGAGTTTTGCATAATATGTCTCCTTTAAAAATGCTTCCGGCGCCCATCGTTGAGACTGTTCTAATCTAGAACTTCAGGTGTGCTAAAATAGTAAGAGCACACTTGCGAAAGAATTTATATTATACCAAAAGGAGCATTATACATTACTGTAAACATGAACTAGACACAAACTAGAAAATAAACAATCCTTATACCATGTTTTTGTCCTTTCAACATTCTCAAGCAAAGAATGGCAGCGAATGACATACACTATAGTAAGCACACTTTATAATATCTGAAAATCAGTGCTGTCAAACCTTGACAGTGCTCTGTTCAAACCTAGGACCAGGTCACACTCTGTTCCATCTCCTAAGGACATTGTATTTGGCAGCCAAAGTTACTGCATGCAGAGCAAACCACCATCCTTAGCCTAGAAACGCGCCAAAAGAGTGTCAGGCTCCTGTAAGGCAGGGATAAATCTCAGTAGTGGCAGGTGAAGCTCTAATAATCACGGCTCTTTATGGCGAACCCTCCCACAGCTGTCCTCACTGCCATCTGCCCCTGGTGGCTGTATGCTTGCCCTTTGAACAGTTGACATTATAAAGATCACTTTGTGAGCTGTGTGCATATTTCAGAACAGGGCTATAATGCTCACAGGCTCCCTGGTGTGACGGTAATGGATGAGCAGGATGCCAAGTCCATAAGAATGAGAAGAACATGTGGTGTAGACACTTTCCACCATACTGCTTAATCAGCTAAACTTTGCATGGTTCACATGATGCTTACTCAGTTTGCTTTAAAGGTGGACCAGAATAAGTGTGGAATATGGAGTAATGCTATAAAACATAGTGGATCAGTAAGCCAAGGGGAACAATACTGTGACAGATTGTCATATTAGTAATAAAACTATAATTAAATGACCATAAAAGCAGCACTTTAGAGAGCACCACCTGAAGATAACACCCCAAATTACCCACACCTTATGTCAAGCTCTCCTTTGGCCACTTTCAAGTAATGTATTTCCATTTTCATTATACAGGGGCTTGAAAAGCTTTGGAGATCTCTCATGTTTTAAACCTGAAGACTACACAATACATTCTGAAAAAGAGCCTGGGAGAAAATGTTCTTGTCTCTATAAGTAAATCATCTCAGAACCAATCTGCTGGACTAAGGCAGATGCAGACAATTTCACAAATAGGAATTTGCACACTGTATTCATTTTTTTTTTGCCAGCAAATTATTATTAATTTTAAACCAGTGTTTACAGTGCATCTCTTAAATCAGACGTTTTGTGAAGAGCCTTGGCAGAAATATCTAAAAGTTTTCTTGAACAGACAAAAATGAACCAGTTACAAATATAGGAATGGGAAGGTAGATTGTGCAAGACAGAAGCCGCCTACCACTCAGGATTCAGTGATAAACGTTTCACACACCTCAGTTTGCAGGTTTTCACCTGATACTTGTAAGGCATGCAAACTATGCGAAGATTAAGCATTAAGTCAAATCACGTAGCCCAGCATCAGGGTTCGAAAATATAACAAGACACTTCACACAACAGCAAGCTCAGTGAAGTGAGGTTTACACACTGAAATGTGTCCAGAATCTGGATGTTGTCCACTCACATTTGTGAATGAAATGAGTTTTTCAGATCCTGTTGTCCTGATGCCAAGGTACTTGGGCACCCAGAGTGATAGGATGTGTTTGTAGTTTAAACACAATGCAGCCCGTTTGGTTACATTCATGGCCTGGCATCATGTGAGCTCCACCCACTTATAAAATTTAATATTTAATAAAATACAGTATACAGAATACAGAAGTATTCAAATACAGAAATGCAGGGGGTCCTCAAGTTACAACAGTCTCGACATACGACGTTTCGTGTTTACGAAATGCTCATTCCCACTCGACGCGCGTTGGAAGAATACGCAGTAACGTGGCGTATGAATGAGGGAGTTTTCCTTTTCCTTTTTCTGTGGCTTAGTTGGGTTTTTATGATTTTACAACTGTGTTAGGATCGGTAAATGATTTAGGCTAGAGTGTGTTTCGACTAACAACAAAATTCAGGTTACATCACTGTCGAGGGAACAGATCTATGTCGTAACTCGAGGACCCCCTGTATTCAAACCCAGAGGTTGAAATATATTCGCTGAAACACATCCATTGCCTGAAATCAAATCTCCCATGACACCTGGCTGCATTGTTTAACTAATATTTTTCTTTTTTACTTTACATGCTTCAATTGTTGCTGCTACGTAAGCGCTCACAAATCGTCATCCATCCTGTTTGTGGACCTTTAGATGCCCAGAGCACCTTGCACCACAGTTAAATGAATTAGTCGTGTCAAATCAACTCAAGTAGGTTTTATTGTCACTACACAGTACAACGAAACAATGTTCCTCCAATACCATGGTGCAACACAAGAACAGAAACAGGACGCCACAAAACCACAAATGTAGACAGGATCAAACAGAGTGCACGAAAAAACACAAGAGCAACAAAACAACTGGACAAGACAACATTTAGCGCAGTCGACATTAGCTATAATTAAATGACCAACATTCTAGCAAGTACTTAAAATGTAAGTGCAGAATTAAAAGGCAGGTACAGCATATTCTGTTCATGTCTACTTTGCACCAACTGCATAATAGCCAAACTTTAAAACGTGAACATTATCTGGAAGCAAGAGCTACCTCTGAAAAGCCTCGTGACTGGGTGATGACACAGTTGCCACTGTCAGATCATGGGGAGCAGCATGTGTAAATGCTCTGAGTTCTTAAAGTTTCCAAAACTTTTTCTGTGTGTAAAATGCTTCTCGGTCCACAGTTACAAAGGGAAGATGAAAGGACAGTGCAGTCCAGACATTTTGGAGAAGGCAGAGTTGTACAGCAGATGGGCTGCTGGGAGATTTTTTTGTGTGTGTGTGACCCAGTTGAACGAGAAGGAGAGAGTTAAAGAAAGAGAGTGAGAGAAAGAGAGGTATGGAGGTGGGCTAATGACCGTGCTCCACCATTAGACGCCTGTCACTGCTGAACTCCTCTCCGCTGCTTAATGTAGCCTCCAGCGCTCGCAATGAGCCCCGCTACATTCCATCCTTTTCTTCCTCCCCACTCCCTCCCGCTCTCTCGTCTTTGCCATTTCAGAGTCTCCTTTGGTCAGGCTGATAAAGCCTGCCTGCTCAAGCCACAAGATTATTTTTGAAATTCTGAATTTTAAAAAGGTCTCGATGGTATTTTTGCAAGTGTCTTATCATCAGTCATTCAAAAACACGCATGCTTTAAGAGTCTCCGCGCCTGTCAGAGAATTCTCTAATGATGAATCATGTATTAGAAATACACACACACACACACACACACACACACACACACACACAGACAGTATGTCTGCATATGCCACTACATATAAAGATGTTTTTCTGGGCCTAAAACACAATAAAACCCTGGATATCTTACAACTGAGAGCACATCTCAAAACAATACTCTCTGAGATTTTAGCAGACAGGAAATGAGTCAGCTGAAGTGCAATTTTATGACTAAAAAATGGCTAATTTGCTCTGTTTGTTTATGGATAATACTGCCAAGTGTATCCTCTTGTCTCTAGAGCCTCTCATTTAGAACAAACATACACAAACATGTGAATCACTAGCTTCCACAGCAACATGCATGAATCATAAAAAGTAGACAAGAAGTGCCAATTTCACCAAAAGAAAAGCACAATTTAATACCCACTAATGCTCCAGATTTTGAGAACTTGTTTTGCAGGCACTTCTCAACTAATTCCCTGCTTGAAATTGTTGCAAAAGCAATTAGGAATCCTTCTTGTAATTTCAGTTCCAATTTCAATACTGATCCCCAATAGAAATTCATGGACAAGTCACCAAATGTAGATCAAACCAAATTCTGCCTGGAGAGAAGTGGTACAGATAGAATAAGGAGGCAATAACAGATTCTGAGAGGAGTGTCCATCCTCTTCAGAGTCCCTCTTATTGAATACTGCAGAGTAAAGGACGGCCGGTGAGCCAGTCGGGATGACCAGGTCCGGCTAAATCCTTGCTCTGTGCTCTAACATGTCATACTTGTCACGCTGATAAATGAAATGAGAACAATCCTTCCCTCCCTCACTCTTTCTCTCTCTGTCTCCATCCTTGGTCATGTCTGACCTCCAGATCAGAGAGAGAAAGGAGAGGCTCGTCACTCACTTCATTACCAATCCTCCGTCCTGCAATGGGTATCTGGGAAGAGCACTGACCCCTTCCTTATCTCTGCCCACACAGGCACGCAGACCCCATCAGCGTCAAAGCGCCCCACTTCTACCCACCACTGCAGGGCCAGAAAACAAGCCATGAAGTGGACAGAGAGGAGAGTCAAGGTGACAGAGGCCCAGTTCAATCTATCTTCTGCACATTCATAACCAGAGCAGAACTAATCAGTGGACTCTATTAACCACTAAGACGTCAAGGAACAATAGAGGGTGTCAGACACCCATCCCACACTCTAGTAACTACATAACCCACACACTGGTCTCATAGCAGTTATTCATAGTAGTTACTGACTTTCTCCCAGTACTTAATAATTCATAGTTCATTTAAAATGATACAGTATTTAATCATTTTTTTCACACTTGGAGTTCTTGCACACATTTGTTATTTTTTTTCAATTGATATATATTTGTTTTAAATTATATTCTTATAGATTGACATTGTCTTGTTAGATTGATATTGTCTAGTTGAATCTGTGTAGCACAGCTGGTGAGTATTGCTGGAAAAGCATTTCTCTGTATGTTGCACTAACTCTTAAAGGAAAACTCATAGTAGTCACCAAATAATTAACACCAGTCTGTGGTTACTGCATATTTCTTAGTGATTATTACCAATTCACAGACGTTACCAATAAGTTCTTAGTAGTTACTGCATAATTCCACATTATTGCT
>JBBIGA010000018.1:12173170-12180670 GCA_037576975.1 Alestes dentex
ATGTTAATAATGATAATAATCCCTCAAGTGAAAGAAACAAAGAGGAATAAAGAGCCAGAGTTAGAGAGTGAGAGAGAGAGAAGGGTGAGTGGAAGGGCATCTGAGGCCACTCTGCTCAAGGCAAACTTCGCATAGCCAGAGCAGCACTCAACTCTACTCCCAAGTCTATTTTGCAAGCAAGTGAAGCTCAATCTCTAGATGATAATGGCTGAATGAATGGGAGTTTATATACTTTATACAGCAAAGTGCCCGCAAAATAATGCAGTAATGCAATGTTATCAATTGACGCTTGGCCCCCTTCTGCTTTCAATCTATTTGCATATAGATGAAATACCATAATAACTCTGGCCCCACCTGCAGGAGTAAATATTTTGCTGTCTGTTTTGTCTAGCAATCCTGACACCCACAATGAGCTAATAATTGAAGACTGGAAAGAATCTTTATATGGCGACTGACATTCAATTACGTGGTGGAGATCAGATTAGGGGGAGGCCCAGAAAGCATGTTTGAAAAGCCCATTTTGCGTGCGAGTGCAGAGCAGAGGCAGGGGCTATAATTTGAATCACTGTTTGGGGTTTGGCTGAATGCTGCTGCTGTGAGTGAAATCACTATGCTATGACCCAAGATTAATTGGATGTCTTGAGTGCGTGCCAGATAGAGAGGCAGTGGCGGTTTGAAAGAGAGTCATTTCACTTACTTTTAATTCTTAGAACATTCAAACCAAACCCTAACCGCTTTAGTCAGCGATCGTTCTTCATAGTCAGAATCACTGTACTATAAAGCTATTGAGTGCGTAAGACATTTATAGGGTTATTGCGCAGCTTGTAACACAATGTAACGAGACAGGATATACTCTCATGTGTCAAGTTCCAGGGATGTCAAATCTGGGTGGTACGAAGACACATGAGTCCACTGAGAAAATGAGCTTTGTATTGTGAGGTAAGAAATAGACAAAATAATTCATTCATTCATTTATTCATTATCTGTCACTGTTTCATTCTTATTAGGGGTCTACGAGCAAGAGACAGAGACTCAGATCCCGGGCGCAGATATACGAAATAAGATCCTCCTAATCTCATTACCTTCTAGAAATAGTCAAGTGTCTGAAATCAACAGTGTTGGTGCAATTACTTAAAAACAGTCATCCATTAAAAATTCTCATTACTTCTTTCAACCCATAATGAGATTACTGATACTGAGGAAATGAAGCAGCCCTTTCAGTGCTTTACTTAGAAAGAAATGGCCAGTGGTACAACCAACTTAGCTTTAGAGACTGCACATTTAACTCAGGTGATGCCACAGACATTCATGTCTAAGACAACACTCAGCCTTGCTCTCCCCGAGTGGGAAATGCTAGCCAGTGCAAATGTCTCTGAAGTAACAGAATTGGCAGATAGGATTTTCCTCCAAGTGTGTTGAGGTGTTCAGTGACATTTCACTAGCAGCAGTAGATGCATTGGCTGACTTCATGTACTTTGAAAGAAGCAGGTGACACAGTCGTAGTATCTTATAACGGGGTGTCCAAGTTAGTATGGGAAGCAGGAGGCAAATACACTGAGTAACAATCCAAAAAAGAAGAAAAGAAAAAAAAAAACCCTGAACATAGTAAACATAATGTAGAAGGCATATCACTACACCTTTACTTTGAAGACACAGCAAATCATTTTTGGATTAAAAGTATAGATTTGGTTCACGCAATTGAAAACGTAGAAACTGGCCAGCAGTTATACCTGAATTCAAAGAAAACATTTACAAAGCTGTTCCTGAATGAAAATTAGGTTTGGTCTGTTTAGGTGAGTTTAGGGTTCTCTTCAGCATAGAGAAATGTATCCATCAGTTTCCAAGTTGCTGCTTATATTCACAAAGTCAGATAGTCAGATCGTCTCAGGCAACATGTACGCAAATTACACTGGATGTTATATTATATTATATGATATATGAAATGTATCATTTTAATGCATCATGCATCATTAACATTCTATTAGAAAAGTATCATTAACGCAAAAAATGAAGTCATGACTGTAGTGAGATTTTAGCAATATTTTAAACTGCACTGTGTTGCTCAAGCTAATGACCTAATAGTAAGATAAAAAAAAAAGAATGTTTTTGACAGATAACAATACACAGTATCACACGTTCCTCGCAGTAATGTCAGATCTTTACAGTAATTAGCATAGTTGCCTTATTCCAGTCCAAAACTAACTTATGATTTTTAATTTCATCTAAGGCTGGCAATTTCTTCAGGCATGTTTCTATTGTTTCTATTGCCTCACACATATTCTTCCTTCAGCATTTTGCTCTGAACTCCCCTGGGCTGCTTTATGTGCATTGGCTTGTTTATATTGGTTAATTAAAATGTAGAAGTACCCATTAAAACTGGAAACTGAGGTGAATACTGCACAGTATCTTCATTATTCATAAAATCTCAAGCTAGAGCATTCTAATGATATGCACTGCTGTTTGCTTCCCTGCTAAATTCAAGTACGGTCTACACTATTTTTGGATTGCCTCCTCTACTGCCTAAGCACTAAATTGCAGTGTACCTCTCTATGTAAATGGACTGTCAATGGCTATTTTTCTCCACATCTGTAGTGATGTCAGTGTTTGGCAGCCAATCATGAGATTGATTGCCATCCTGCACATTGTTTGGCAGCCAAATGGGAGATTGATTACAATCCACCAGATCCAATCGAGGCAATGGGTATTACTCTGTGGCAGTTTTATTCATTCTTCACGGCAACTTCAAACATTTCTCGAAAATATAACAGCTATCTCTCAGCACGATGACTCAGAGAAAGATTTCAACGGCATGTTGCTCTATTTTGTTTCTACTGACTATTAAAGGCCCTGCAATGCAGAGTGGGTACCAGGTTTGTGAGGTTAAATTTGCAAAAATAAATTGCTGTACATTTGTTTAGTAATGGTTATTACTTTAATATAAACACATTCATAAATCGTCTTTAATAAAACTATCTTGCAGCCAGGATTATACCCATCAGCTTCATGAGATATACATATTAAACAGACATATCACTGTTGGCAGTTTTATTGGGGAATAATTGTATAATAATTATTAATAAAAACCATGATTAACCTTATTTTGCACCATTCATAAACCCTTTATGAGGGCACTCATCTTCTATAGTGGTGCCTTTATGAAGGCCAAAATAATAATCTCCAAAATAAGAAAACGGTTCAATTTTAAAGAAACAAAGAGCAAATTTGTCCGACAGGGTGGCACAATACATTTCAACAAGTGCATAAAGGTTTACAGGTAACTGCCAAAACACTTGTGAAGATGAAGGATACGAATTATGTAACAGCAGGTGCTTCAAACAGGTGCACATCCGGAATTAACCAAGCTAATTACCAACCAATTACTGAATCCTTCTGCTTAGCATCATGTATATAAACACTATTTTAAAGCATTTTTGGCCTGGCAGCAGTCTGTTCTTGAGGGTATCCTCCCCCCCACATAGGTAATTGATCTTTCAGATGTGAAATCCCAGAAGACAGGACACAACATGGAAGATTCATGAAGGAATCCAGTGCAGCCACTGGGACGATGTTTTCTACTATCATCATTGAGGAAATAATGGAACATCTCGGGGCATCAAATCTCAAAGATACCGCCCTGAGCACCAGTGAACTACAAGACTTTCCATCATTTGTGTTATGTTAGTGGAGGAAAATGCGTTCCCTAAAATACACACATACACACCCATAGAGCACACAGAGTGCCTGTGGTCAGTGCTCAGTGTTTCACACATTCATTTAGCATTCTGGCATACTGTATGAAACAGGTAGGTGTTGATGTGTCGGCAGATTGATATTCAGCGAGCACTGAGGGAAAGCCAGCATTCGCAGAGAGCCTTCTGCAAAACATGACCCAAGCACCTCCAATTAACATGGCCTACCTCCAGTCTGCCTCAGACACTTGACTACACTCACCTCATGGTAACAGTCTACACATCTTTCCAGAAGTCAATGTGTTATAAGATATATGTGGTCAGAAAGAAGCAACAAGCTTAGGACCAGTCAACAGAAGTGTAAAAATGTACAGATGACTCTTTAAGCAGCTGATCATTCAACTGCATTGCCTGTCAATCACATTTTTCCCCAACTTAAAAAAAAATCACTGATTCAAATGTTACAATTAATTATATAAGTGATAGCAAAGATATTTAAACATTTTTTTTTTGGTCTAAAATACCCTTACTTAATCCTTAGAATGCAAGCAGCATGGACCTCTGCCAGAAGCGCAACAAATGGCAAATTCGGATGACAACACAGCTAATCTGAAAGGTACCCCAGTTTAACTTGACGCTCAAGATGTCAGATGCCATGCTCAGCTTTTTTTGATGTTCCTATGTCACGTAGAACCAAAGTTATTGTTGTTTGAAACATGTAACAATAACAGTGTTATTATACTGGGGTTTTTTAAAAAGCCATGCACATAAATGCAAATAAAAAAATCCCACAATTCTTTTATTTTGGGACTTAGAAACAAGCAAACAAAAGAATCACAAGATCTTTGCATGTGGGACAACTTACAAGATAGTTTCTGCCCACAAGTGTGTGGGGAAAATCCCACAGAGGGAGGGGGTCCGAAGAGGGTGGAGCAGTGATATACTGAGCGATAGCACATCTAACGGCGAGTGTGTAGGACAGCACCGGTTTTAGACTGTTTTTCTTAGCTGAAATCAGATTTTGTGAATACTCTCTAAGTTCTAAGGGTTAATGAAAATGCCATGCAGGTCTAAAAGTTGCATTACAGAGGAAAAATGGTTACATTTAAGTGACACAAAACATAAAACACACTCACTGTTGCGTGCACTCTGAGCTATGTTCCTCTACACCTGCAGCACTGCGGCAAGATGCCTATAAGATACAGGTGCCTAATCAGGAGAGTAACTGTAGCCGATCTTTTAGCAGTGTGATACATGTTCCACCGGCCTAATGAGGAGACAAGTGTGACAGAAACACGCTGTTCTTACTGTGATTATCCCCAGCACGTGGTGTCATACATCAATTTAGAGACTGTGTGAGATCAGTAATGTGGGCTCCTGAATAAACCATTAGAAAAGATAATGAATCAGTACGGGGTGAACGCGGCCTCACTTGCAGTGGAGGAGACTAACAGAGTCTATCTACTTTGCTGCTGTACTTAAGTGGCTTTCCAGAGGATGTGGATGTAATCTGGATGTTTCTGATTTGCATGCTGATTTGCACACTTGCATATAGCTGCATTTTAAAAGATAAACTCGACTTACTCCTTTCACTTACTTTACAGCTCGGAAGAATGAGAAGCATCCAGGCTCGCATGCACATGTTGACAAACTGTGTGCATATAATTGTCCGTGGAGTGGCAAATGAGGAGCCAAATCAAATCTAACCATTTGCCTTATTTTTGGAAGTCATTCAGATTTATGGGCTTTATGCATTCCGTTTTCTGTTTGTGGGCCAGGGAGGGTGACAGAGGCTTGTAATGCAATGACATCTTATTCAAAATTTAGCTATAAGCCAGTTTTATGGTTCAGTTACGAGGTTCTATTGGGAGCTGTATGTTAGTCTCCTTCAAATGAACTACAGCATCTGTAGACACATCACGGCTGCTTTCGGAGCTGTAAATCACACCAATACATTGAATGTAGCTTTCTTTTTTTTTTTTTTTTTTTTTTAACATCGGCAAGCACTTCACCTTTCATATTGATTCGACACGATTCATATGATTTTAAATAACATGCCTTCATAAAAAAAAAAGTTTGAAGAGCTTTCTTTGATTTAGAATTCATTAATATACATTATCATAGCATTGTACTTATTTTACTTCACTTGTGCTGCCTTTGTCTTGGACGCAGACGCTGGCAGAGCCTTGTTTGTTGCTACATGGCGGATAAAGAGTATGAAAAATTTGGCAACTGTTCTGTGAATACTGACCATAGATGCTGACCTTAGATGAGTCAAGTAATAGTGTTCTGTCAGAGAGAGGACAAGGGTCAGTATTTACAGCCAGGACAGTATGTTCTGCTGACTTCAGTGGAGGAATTAAATGATTTAGTGGTGTAGAAAGCTTTAGCGGCAGAGTTCTATTCAATTAATCACAGCTGCTGAGGAACATCAGGAAGCAGAGGCTTGAAACACTCACATCAAACACATAGTTACTCATGCATTCTGTTCTGAATGACAGCAAAGAGATACACGCGCCTGAACCACCCTGCTCCTGCCTTGCAGTGGAGTGGGTAGATGTGTGTGTGTTTGTTTGTGTGTGTGCGTGTGTGTGTGTGGTAGATATATGTGCACATTCACTGAGTCTATAAACTGAAGCAACATTAGAATGAGTTTGCCTTTTCAGTTATTATTCTTAATCTTTATTATTCAATCACTTTAAAAACATTGATTATCCCATTACAGTGGCACCTGTCATTGGGTAGGATATATTAGGCAGCGAGCAAACAGTCATTTCTTGACGGTGATAACAGGAAAAATGAGCAAGTGTAAAGATATGAGCGACTTTGACATGGGCCAAATTGTGATGGCTAGACAGCTGAATCAGAAAATTTCCAAAACAGCAGGTCTTGTGGGGTGTTAGGAGTGTGCAGTGCTTGAGTACCAAAAGTGATCCAAGAAGGGACAACATGTGACTTGGCAACAGGGTCACCTAAGTCTCACTGATGCATAAAGGAAGAGAAGGCTTGCCCATCTGGCCTGATCCTATAGAAGAGCTACTGTAGTACACATTGCTGAAAAAGTTAATAAGGGCTAAGATGGGAATCACAGCTTGTTGCGTATGGGACTGCTTGGACACCCATGGCCTGTTGCTGGTTATCGTATGTTTCAAACAAGGAGGGTGCAGAGTGGGCACTGATTTTCCAATATTGTCAGTGATAAATCAGCCTTAAAATACATAAGCGTTTCTCAAAAGTGTGCATTTAAGGAGGTCAGACACACTAAAACCTCACTGTAGCAATGTGCTCCAAAATGAGGTCAAACCACTCCTTTTGTCTCACGGTATTAACTCGCACGTTTCTGCCTCCGGTGACAGGCACACATATGCGCGCGCACACGCAGACACACATCTGTCTCTAGTTAACACACCTGACGTCATTTAACACCTGCAACGTGCTAAACACATGGCCACTCATCTGAAACAGAGCTACAGCTCATGGGACTAATGCGAAGCTGCAGAAGGACCACAGGGAGCACTGGATGTCAGTCTAAAGTTTCACAAGCCCAGAGGCTTCAAGGCGTCTGCATTTTTGGAAATCAAATCACTTAGGTCAAAACGTAAAGAAATCAGAATGCGATGAATCCAAACACACAGCATTCAGGAGACAATCGGAGCAGCTCATTTTCATTTGGGACTTACGAGCATTTACGTGCCCACTCACGCATACTGATGTTTATCTCATGCAAGTTGTACACTGTTCCAGCTGACAGGTTTTCTGCTGGCCTTGTCGGACACAGCCAATACTGGTGGCTAAGTGTGTATAACCTCAA
>JBBIGA010000018.1:12185670-12188233 GCA_037576975.1 Alestes dentex
CCACTGAGGTTCCCTTGAGCAAGGTTCCCTCCCTACACACTGCTCCCTGAGCACCCCCTGTTGGTGGCAGCCCACTGCTTCACTTGGTGATGGATTAAATACAGAGAAAGACTTTCACACTGCTCACGCTGTGTGCTGTGCTGTGGTGAGTTAACACGTGACTGTAAGAGACCACTTGTATCTGTATCATGTTTTATTGTTATTGGTGATGAGACTCACTACAGTCATGTCATTAGTGCACTTCACGGTTAGATTTAGACACGGTGGTGCAGTCATAGGGGAGCAGCGTGAACAACAGTGCGCCTATTGGGAGGCACCTAGGTTCTGCTTCCAGTGTGTCTCTCTGTGGTCTCTCTGCAAGAGCATCTAGAATCCAGTAACAGATTGGGGTGTTGAGACCCAGCAGAGAGTTTCCTCATGAACTATTAGGGAACATAGGTGCTGAATGCAGAGCTCCATTTGATGAACAACAATCTGATGGATGTATCCTTCTGTTCCAAGTGTGACAAGCCAAAGTGCAGGGTGTAGAATCTGGCATTGTCAGAGGAGCAGCCAGGGCGGTATGCGTGATCTAGTTCACTTGCACAGTATATAAATTGCATATTAATTTACTATATGTACTTGGATATGGCTGGGAAGGCAACACATTCACTTTCTTAACCTGTGTAGAAAATCTGTATCCAGCAAACATCTGTAAAGAATCAAACCTCCTGTTCCACCATGCCGGCTGTGGGGACTACCCACACATATGATGCATAGTATAATGCATTCTCTCTGAAAGTAATAGGTCAAGGGTTTTTCCCTCTTAACTAGCTTTGGGCTCTGAGTAACTGTCTGAAATCCTGTGTATGTTCTTCTGACAGGGTCTTGGCAACAGCTGCAGATGGAAATGAAACATTTCATTTTGATTAAAGATAAGGGGGGAGTGGGGGAAAAAAAAAAAGAACAGTAATGCACACATTCTTGGAAAACCTTCTGTGTTACTTGGAGATGTACTTATCTCGGCCATTCTGGACTGAGGTCACTCAGACAACATCTGTTGTCATTCTCTTTCTCTCTGTCCTCTTCCTCTTTATCTAGCAACTGTCAAGCTCAGACGCTTTGGGATGGTACTTGTAAAATCAGAAATGTGTGTTTATGAGTTTATGAGGACAAACCACTGGACCATTAGTGCACATTGCAGTCAGACAGCCTGTGGGTAGATTAGCTGCACAATGATGATGGAAATGTTACATTCACTACAAGTTGCACTCACAGTTCACCAACCAGTACATTCTCTGCTTAACATGTGAACACATACATCAAGCTAATAAACAATGCTACCACATCAATAGTCCAAAAGCACTCAGAAAGCTCTGTATCGTCCCTGTCTAGTAGTAAGCAATATCACTGGTCCATCTCAGAACAACCAGTCTCTATGTAATAAAACCAGATTTCCCGATTGAAAGTCCAACTACGAAGTTTACAGATGTTTCTTATGTGACACAGTGTTTGCTGTTATCTCCTAACCCTGGGTTTCAGTTTGTTTCACACACGTGTTTCATTGTAGTGCCATTGTAACAATGGCCTGATCTTACATGTCACAAAAAGAAATGGCTTGCAAGTGGAGGGCAAATGGAGCGTTGTCATGTTGTGTAATTTACACAATTTTCCAATTACCAGAAGTAGTCAATCAGCCGTGACAGGTCCACACTTTGCTCCTTTAACGGTGCAGTGCATAATGCTACTAAAACACACTAGCAGTCATTAGTCACCCAAATCATTTCCTGCCACAATTCTGTCAAACTATTCAAACCCCATTCAGCTCTTCATTGAGGCGATGCTTGTAGATGTGCTTTAGGTCAGCGACTGTAGGCTTTTAAACAAACTCCTATGTAACTCCAGTGCTAAACCAACAAATTTTGGCTGATTTGGGGTGAGTGGAAAATTGGAGAAATCAGATTTTTAGGACAGTGAATTTTATCCTGATTGCTGGTTTCAGGTCATTAGTGATCAGTCATGCAGTGGAAATATCCAGACAGTTTGTATGAACCTCTTCTCATGACACAAGATGACTATTATATTATTAGCAAATAGCAGGATATTTGAGTACAGAACATTGTCCAGTGTCCACTGGGGAAAAAAATAATAAAATAGCAAGTTGAACACCTCCACATATGACTCACTGAGAAAAGACACAGAGTTGGGGTGGGGGGGGGTGGGGGGTTAAACACAGAGCAGATGCTCTTAACAAGTCTTTACAAAGGCCTGCTTTACATCCCTGACCCTTAACCTCCACGTGTACAGGTCAAGTTATGTCCTATCTCAGCTCAGCTTCCAAATCAGTGTCTGTCCCTGACTCGAAGAGGAGGGTATGTGTCCATTATTTACACAGAAAAAGCCAAGATGATCGCAGGCCAAACAGCTTCGCTCTTCAAGGCCAAACTCTGCATAAACAACCCAAGCAGAATCACACATGTAGCACTGGGTGGCACAGAGTAGTGTGTAGAATCTCACGAGAGGGGGAGAGAGGGAAGGAGAGAGGGAGAGGGAGAGAGGGAGAGAGAGAGAGAGAAAGAGAGAG
>JBBIGA010000018.1:12207645-12219195 GCA_037576975.1 Alestes dentex
TCTTTAGGTGTGTTTAAAAGCCCGCTGATCCTAGGAATCAGTGCGTGGTCACCAAGCTCCGAGTCTGAGCTCTACAGTCGTTGGGCACGAGGCTGGGACTAACAAATGTTCACTCGTACTGTTCAGGGGAAAAGGAGCGTGAGTAAGATAAGGAAATGAACTGTGTGTCTCCCTCTTTTCGAGTCGCTACACGGAGCAAGCTCTTCACAGACTGTTGGTGTTTTATGGCCGGGTTTGTGTTCACACACGGACTAACAGTGATGTGTTGACTCCTCCGGATTCTCCCCCTCTGTGTGTTTCTGTACAGGCGTGAACGAGGAACCCTACCAAGGGCTTACGCCACGGAACGTGACAGTTTCTGTTTAAAGAGAGAACGCGATAGCTAATCTGTATTGTTTTGTTTTCAGCCACGTCCCAAGCCTCTCCACCCGACCTGCGCCTCATAGAGTATGTGGTTTTTGAGTTTTGGAAAATTGAAGAAGCTTTTGTGAACTTTGTTAAATAAAGAGAAGACGTATTCCCCTAAAGCTGTGTCCTGCACGTGTGTCCGCATCTGCCTGACCTGACAATGAAGAGGGTTAATTGGCTTACAAATGATGGACATCAGTCTGCAATTTTAAAGTTCAAAGGGCAGATAATAAAATGGAGATGATCAAATGAACAATAAGTATAGACATAAGGTAGGTGTACCTAATGAAGTGGTTCATCAGTGTATATTTACAGTTAAATTTAAGTTGAGCGCCAAACAACTCAATCACTGTAATGCAAAGTCTTACATTTCTTTCTTTCTTCCTTTCTTTTGTTCTTTCTTCACAGATCCTAAACAACTGCTGCTGATGGAGAAAGATTATGATTTTTGCATAGCAAAATTCAGTGCAACCACATTCTGTTTGTGGATGCACTGAATAACAAATAATTGAATATTAAATTAATTGAATAAGGTCCAATTATCGTACCAGTGATCTAGAAGAGCGCAGTCATACCCAGTTTGTCCATCCCTGTCAAATTACATGCTTTGTTGATCTCCTAAGAGAGCAAAAATACATCCTCTACAAAGAATTTCACATATTGAGGAAATAACTGACCTCTAGAAAAAAAGAATTACAGTACATTTTGTATTTTATGTTCTACTTTTTCCAATATGTCAAACTCTATAAGCTCATAATTAGAAATCTGCAAGAAAATGATCCATTTAACTGCATTCTATGTAGAGGATATGTATTTCTTTTCAACAAATGTAACTTGACTGGAGCGTTTCAATCATTTACTTACTAAAAAATAAGACGAGAATATCTGTCTTTTATATATTTGCAATCCGAAATAAAAGATTATTCAATAAACAAAAACTTGCACTTTTAACACCTACTCTACTTGTATACAAGTCCACAATCCAACCATCCAAACAGGTGTTGACAGTTTTTTTTTTTTTGTTTTTTTTTTTGCTGCATGATGCCACTTTAGATTCAAAGTGGCACACAGAAGAAAACACACACAGACACACACGTTTTAGCTGTGATGCTACATGAATATACAAGGCTCTAACCTGGCTGCTTTTGGATGTGGAGATGAGAGATCTAAAGCAACAAGGTTCTTTGAAGTGGCATGTCTAACTGTGATTTTCCGTTCTCAGTCCCCCTGTTGGAATGCCACACACCGGGATTTGACACGATTAGATCACCGAAGGCTTGTGATGGGCTACGCCACCAGATAACAATCAAAGCCTGGGCACTTGATATAGCCTTCTCTCAGTACACAGACACACAGGATCGGTACAAGCACAAACAACTACTGTCTTCGGCAGAAGTAGAATATTAATCAGTGTGCAGGTGCAGTATGGTCTAAAGAACCTCAGGAGAGGAAGTAAGCTAGCCTACAGTCTTTATTTCTACATTTGTATAAACAGGTTATCCTGTATATCAATTGATTGCTTCTTTTTACTGATTTCTGGTTGGTTGATTTCATATGCTAAGTCTTTACCAATCCACATGAAACTTGGTGAGGTTGTGGCCCCACATGGCTGATCCAGAATAAGAGATTTGTGACCCTAGTTGTGTGTCTTCCTTCATGCTAGCAGCCCCTAAAGTAAAGTACATTCTGGCTTTTAAATAATGATTACGACTGATCAGAGGCGCAGTGCCACCTAGCTAAAATGTTGAAATTTGGTATGTTTACTCTCGGCTGTCTCTTTTCCTTCTTTTTGGCTCGCTCAACAAATGCCTACCAAAAGCCAGTCAGAAATCTGTATCCGATCCCTGCCTGTGTGAATAGCTACTCCTAATTAGTTTTTGTAGGTTTATTCATCATGGCGTATGTTCAAATTTCAATTTGCCTTTAAACCCTTATGTAACATTTGGAAAAAATCAAAAAGTCCTATTTCACTTGTTAAAGTTGTCAAATCATTCAACCCCTGAATAGAAAAGACAGAAAAAAAAAAAAGTCTCCTCAGAATTTCTGCTTCTGACACCGTGAGAGCAGAGCTCAGTCAGTCAAAACAGTTCCAGTCCCAGCAGGCTGTGTGAGGAGAGGGTGGTTGGTGGGCAGGCCCGGGATCCCTGTTTTGAGTGACAGTGTAACTGCAGGGAGATCTGAGGTGTGTGTGTGTGTAGTGTGTGTGTGTGAGAGAGAGAGAGAGAGAGTGTGTGTGTGTGTGTGTGTGTGTGGGCACTCTCTCACTCTCACTCTGTCGAGTGCAAAGCAGGAGGCTGATGGTGCAAAACTGACAAGCCTCTCACTGCAACATCTGTAAGTGAACACAACATCTGGAGCCTGGCTACCTGATATCTCTATGGCATACTGCTGAACACACAGCCATACTCCCAATTCTGTTCATACATTAAAAAAAGTGCTCAACAGTCAGCTTTTTTCCTGAAAGTTCACAGCACTGGTTTCAAGCACACTTTCAAGCACAACATTAAAGGCCTGATATCTGAATATGGATCTCCAGTTCATAGGGAAATCTCAAATTTTACAACTTGAAACCAATACTGTGACTAATACTGGAGAATTGACTACAACAACAAATACAAACAATTTTGAAAACTTTTTTTTTTAGGGAGTGGGGTCACATTTTTCACCCCAAGAAATCATTTTTGTTTAATCGACAGGGAGTTAAATGGCTAAAGGAGAGACTTCTGAGTCTGTCATCATCAGATAAGCAGCACTTTAAACTTCCATCTTTGAGAAATAAAAGAAGAAACATCTGATTGTGAGAAGATACTATGTCGCAGCCCATTACTGAGGAAAGGAAACAGACAAAAAAGAAGAATATTTGCACTAGAATACAAACACTGGTCAGTGTAAGGTTTAACAGACTGACAAGTGTAAATTTGTAATTAGGATTGCGTTGATCATGAGAGGTAGAAAAATGCCACCATTTTCTAAGAAGATAGCTGTAGTTTTATTTATCATTCATTCATTTTCTGTAATCGCTTAATTCTTACTAGGTTCGTGGGTATCCAGAGCCTAACCTGGGGTCTGCGGGCGCGAGGCAGGGATTCTCCCTGGGCGGGGCTGCAGCCCACCGCAGAGGTCAATAAATAGAAATGCATTGTTTTGTGTACAGAATGGAAAACATAGAACACTAATGTATTATCATAAATTGCTAAATTGTTAAGGGCATACACTATATTAGTAACATTCTTTTGGATGACTATATATACAGAGTAATTGGACATTTTCCATTGAAAGGAACACATATTAAATTATTTCAAAAGATCATAGACATAAGCATTTTAAAACATGGCTGACTAAATTAAACAGGAATAATGGGGCAGAAGAGGAAATGTGTCTATTAATTATCATCGGAAGGTCCCTCTTATCACTACCACTAAAGCACAAATGAAACAGAACCCTATTAGCCTGAATTCGTTAGAGCAACTAAAAGTGCAGGAAGCAATCAATAGAATGAAGATAAATGGTGAAAAGAGGGAAGGATGGCCAAGTGGGACTAGATGTGAAAACTAAAAGCAGAGAGAGGAGCTGTAAAAGTGCGGTATAGGCAAAGCTATGCAAATGAGACTGGGCATAAAAAGAGTACTAAAATATATATTGTTTTTATTTAAAAGAGTACTACGGTCACTGATGAAAGGAGTGAAAAAGAGATGTCAATCACATCATATCGTGTTTGTCACTGACAGAAAATCAGACTCTCCTAGGCTAGAACAGCACCCAAGTGTCATTTATACATACTGCAGAACAAACACAGTCGAACCTGTGCGTAGGACTGGGCTCCGGCTGCTAAGAAGTAAGACAGGAATGTATTTTGCGAGAGCTCTCATGGAAGACAAAGGCATTCATAAAACCACAGAAACACATATTTAATGTAAAGTACACAAAAAAAAGTTAAAACAGAGGACAAAGCATAATCACTGCACTGTCAGAACAAAACCTCACATTTCCACAATTTGAACTTTTCAGGTGAAGGAAGGATTATTTTTTTGAAGCATGTTTGGATCTTTTCTATTAGTCCACTCATCATGAAATATAAAAATATACCCTTAAAATGGGCAAAAGAATAGGGTTTTGTTGACAGCACCTGCCATTGTAAACACGAGACAGCATTTTGTTGAAGTAGACAGTAGTTCTACTAATTGAACATAGGCCGATACAGCCAGTGCTTGTCGCAACCCAGAGGTCATTATATCAAAAAACTAAATAACTAATTCAGACTATCACTTTATTAACTCATTATTTTTGTTCCAATTTATCCAAACAATCAAAGGCAATTTAGCATCAGGACTCTAGATAACATAATTATCCTCTCTGTCTGTCCCCTAGGCCTAACTGCCAGATGAACACACTGGCAACAGCATGGAACTGGCCCGTTTTAAGCTCAATATTCAGAATTCAAATACGTCTCTGAGAGCAATTTTAATGACGTTTCTTTTCATTCTCTCGAATTTCATTTGAATTTGTGTTTAACGCAGAAAATTAAAATCGTGATTGATAAAGCACATGTGAGATCTTACTTCTTTGTGATAGTGGTGAGTGGTTATAAGTTGTCCGAACTGCTTTGTGCTGCTAAACTGTAATAATGGCAAAATAATGACTTTCTGAAGCCTATGAGAATGAGTTTACATGTAAATATACATTCATATGTTATATTACCTACACTCAAAACTATTCAGCCAGCAGGGATCCAGTGGACTTTTTATGAAGCTCTAGAGGATGACATTCAAACCATGGATGGAAAAAAAACAAGCTTTAAGTAGGCATTACCAATAAAGAGGCGAATAAGTGTACAGTGAGTTTAAGGGGGTTATATTGTATTTTCTTCACATTTTAGCCATTTTGAACAGGCTGTTTTGCTTACTATGACTGTCATTGTAATTTTTTTTTCTAACTGGCTGGCTTGTATTATGTTTTTTTTTTTTCATGTGAGTGGGCAGAGCTTAATTGTTAAAGGCTTAGCAGGTATATATGTAAATGTCATGAGAATAAAAAAATCAGTGTAGTGGTATATGATACAGCTGCATCAATGTACAAGCCTTGATGTGTTTTGTTACTTCCTGGCATGTCCCTGTGTATGAGAGCAAACAAAGAAGGAGAGAGAGAGATTGTGTGGCTCATTGTTAACAGGTAACACTGGCGTTTCTTCGAGGGCTGGTTGAATGAACGATTTCCAATATGCTTTCCTTGATTTTACCTCATCTGTGGCCTTGCAGAACCACATGCTAGAAAACTCAGCCATTGTGCAGAGCGAGACTATGGGCCCATAGTGGATAGTGCTTCTTCAGAATATATATTTTGTCTTCTTTCTTCAAGCTTCAAAATGGCATGGTAACAATTCTGGATTTTATCCATCTTGTTTGTGGCCATCCTCTTGCTCTTACACCCTCAACTGTTCCGAAGAGAACGATCTTTTCCAATGAATTGGGACAGAATTAGAGTTGTGTGTTTATGTAGGCTTAATTAAAATAGAGTGAAGTGCTACAGTAATAATTCTGAATCATATTAGAAAAGAATCATATCTGCATTTACCTGAATCAGATCAGAAATGAATCTAAGCCAATTGGATCAGAAGTGAATCAAATTAGGACTTATTCAACTGTGTCATATCATAAGTCTTCTATAGAGATGGATGTTGTATTGTATGAAAGAGAGATTCATGTCAAGTAAATGTGATCATTTTTGTGACATCACAAAACGGGCCAGTTTCGCAACCGTCGGGACTTTATGGACAGAGGAATACATGTTTTTTTAACATAACATACTACATCAATTCTCTTTTCCACTACATGTGCCCTTTTAAAAACACCAAGAAAAGTGTTGTGCCTGACACAGTGTATACCAATGCAACACACCCTAACATGGCACTATGATGTTTGTATCACTATGGTGGTCCTATGGTGGTCTAAATCCACTGATGAACTGTGTATAAGTTTGCTAACACATACCAAGAGACGAGATACTGACTGTACAGCTGTACATCTGTCAAGTGCACTCATTGTAGGTGTTTCTGAGAAAAAGGCTGATGAGTGTGAGTGTGACTCTGTCACAAAGCACAAAAACAGAAAAGCTGTATTTGCAAAAGCAACAATGGCTACACAAAATGTATGCGAACCTGAAAAAATGTACTCTCCGCCTGCTCTTTCCTCATCACTATTGACTTTGTGGTGCTGCTCTCAGGGGGATGGCTGTGTTTGAGCATCCGCCTCTCCACCAGTTTATAGCCTTAAGCAAGTCATTCAGTCTCACTGGCATCCAGCAGAGGCACAGACTTCATCAGATGTCGTGACCTTGTACTAGCCACTAATGAATGGCCTCACGACCCAACATCAAACATCGCTGCCAAACTGAATCCCGCTCACACACTCGCAGCCACTCAGACAGCATATCATACATGATTTAATTCTCTCTCAGGACCACTGATGGACACATAAATAACAAATTAGCACATCCTTATGAGAGCCATTAGCATATTTACTCTCATAACAGCCCAAAACTACAGAATGAGAACAATCTGTTCAACTCTATTTTGCAAACCTTACACCCAAATATATACTGCATATACTTTATTTACAAGATGTACTTATTTTTTTTATCATAAACCCGGAACTCATTTTTTAGATGTAATTTTTTTTTTCTTCAATTTTTCATTCGAAAATGCCAGCCGTTCATCGCACAGTGTGAAAATGTCATGATATCAGTTTGAATATTTTGTTACATTAACTTTTAAGAATGTTTTTGGAAGCTATTTAGGAGATGTATGGTATTGTTCTGACACTGATGATATATGAGACAACCTGCAGAAACCCTTCACATGAAGAAATGTACACTTTTTTTGGGGGGGGCTTGTTTTTTTTGAAATTGTACAGACTACTTTGTACTTGTATCAGAAACCATGTTTTATCATCTCAAAACTGAAAACTGCATTCCACTGCATTCCATCCTTGGATTGCATAGTTTAGAATGTTGAAAATAATCTGTTATTATAATTGTAAACACCTTTACATTTACGGCAGTTAGCTGACACTCTTATCCAGAGCTACACACATCAGAGCTCAAGTAGTCCACATCTGTTCCTTAAACCTGTAAAGCTAAACTTAAATCAGCGTAATGCAGATGCTAACATGCTAGCCAGCTAATGGGTGCTTCACCTCACTTACAGTTTAGGTAAACAAAATAAATGAACATTAAATTCAAGCTTTCAACAAATACGGAACCATGTTCGACAAACTGGAATGATATCTAATGAGTTTCTGCAGACCACTAATCAAATACTGCATAATTCATAATATCGCTAGCTAAGCAATTAATTAGGCTACGTTTGCATTTAATCCATGTTCGGTTATGACTGGTTCTATTTGTTTAGAAAAAATGGCCAAAAATTTACAGGATCTTTTGAATGCGTGAATGATGAGAAACTCAACCATACTCACAACTTAAAAAAGAATTGAGTTATGAGAATAAATGACTAAATAAAATGTAAGCTCCACAGGGGCCTAACCTGATGTGTAGATTCATGTGTGTGTTACTGTGGAAAATGAGGGTTGTGTTCTCTTTTTCACAATGGTGATGAATAATTACATGAAGATCTCTTAAACCAGCATTTCCTCCTCACCCTGAATTCACTTAGTTTACACAAAGTGACTTATCATTTTTGCATATCACAGACACAGGTGATTGTAGTGTTAGGAGTCTTGTCCAAGGACTCCATTTGGTGTAGTGTGGTAGGAATCAAACCCCTCTCTCCTGCTTGGAAGGCAGCGGTGTTATCCACTACACTAACCAACTACACTAACGCACACTGTAGTTTTGCCCAGCCTGCCCCAAATCAAACTTCCGCACAGCACTGCTGAAGAGACCTGTTCGTCATGTTGTAGTCTGTTAAATGAGCAGCAACAGATGCTAATGAAGCAGTCTGACAGGGGTGTAAAGCAAGCAAGAATATGGGGAAAACACTTTGGCAGGTTTCCCTAACCACAGGTGCCATGGAAACAAGATCACAGGTGACATATTCATGTGCACGTCTTGTAAGATTCTTTTCTCTTTTCTCTTCTTTTTCTTGTAGCCTCTGCTCAGGCAACAAGGGGAGCACTTAAATTTGCTTTGATCTTGGACATCACTCTCTTTGATCAAACAAAAATGTTATTTTGGAGCACAGCCCTGCCTATTCGGAGTCACGCGTTTTCAAACATTTGACATCTTAGCAACCTAATTAGACTTCAAGTAACATCATAAATGAAAACATCATTCTACAAAGAGCACACGCAGCTCCACGAAGGCAATTGGACTGAGGGAAAATTCTTTAATTAATGTCAAAGTCTGTCAGATTTTGCCCAAAAAACGATGACGACGGACCATCTCCTGTTTTCAAAATTCCATATGCAACCTGCTGCTCTCTCTGTCTCCTCTCGGCATCATCATGCTTCATGATCACTGGTCCTGATGCAATCTGCAG
The DNA here is from genome assembly GCA_037576975.1 of Alestes dentex. Lineage (NCBI taxonomy): Eukaryota > Metazoa > Chordata > Actinopteri > Characiformes > Alestidae > Alestes > Alestes dentex. Next base: position 12,216,548 of record JBBIGA010000018.1, read on the forward strand.
AAAGACTAAAGTGCACATGAAAAGTAGGCCACTGTTTTACATTCATGCTAGGTCTACATTTCATGCCGCGCGACGGCACTTACTGCTGTTTCTGTGAAGCTGGATGGACTTTCAAAAATGGGAGCAAAATGCAAGGAGAACCATCTAACCTTCAGGGATTGGAGGACAGTGGCAAGCTTGCATGCTTGACCAGAGAGGGGCTGCCATATGAAAGCGTTTACAGGGATGATGGCAGCATGTGCTGTAGTGAGGGCTCAATTACACCCTCCAATCTGGGTCAAATGGGACACAGCCAGATGAGACCAACACCATTTATAGATTAACCAAGAGGCATGAACTTCTGGTTTCTAGTAACATGCTTGACTGAATTCAGTTATAACCTTGACTGCCCATTAGAACAGGCTCATTTGTTCCATGAGTTGTACTGCTTACGTTTGCCTTTAAATGAGAGCAGATATCTCTAAATAAATAAAAATCACAAGCAATAAAACTTTCATTTGAGACTGAAGAACCCATAAGAGAACTGGAAAAATAAGCCCACAACTGCTGCTTAAAAGTGTTTCTATCAGGGAGGCTGACAAGACCAGCATTCTTATTTAGATAAACCAGATAACAAAAAGAACATGTTAGTCATGAATACTCATCAGTACTTCTCTCCTAGTAATGCAATCCATGGTTGAAATATTTTGTACCTGTTCTATCTCTGTTTGAATGTCATTAGTTTTTCATGGGGAGGAGGGGAACTCAATTTTACCAGAGGATGTCTGTAATGTTGATGGTGTGTTGACTACCCGTTCACATTGGATAAGAAATCCTATTTGATAAGAAATTGGGAGTGGATACTTTATTAACACACTGCATCCACTCCAAAACTGGCAGGGAAAAATCAAAACGTTTAGCTCAGCCTTCTACTTTGCTGTTTTGGATGAAAGAAATGTGCATTGTCATAGAGATTTACAGCCAGTCGTCATCACCATATCCACTGTGTGGACAAAAGTATTAGGACACAGCTGTTCAGGGTTTGGGCTAGGCCCTTTACTTCCAGTGAAGGGCAATCTTAATGTTTAATGCTACCAAGACATTCTGGACAACACCATGCTTCCAACTTTGTGGACGCAGTCTGGGGAAGAACCTTTTCTATTCCAGCATGACTGTGCCCCAGTGCACAAAGCAAACTCCATAAAGACATGATTGGATGGGTTCAGTGTGGAAGAACTTGACTGGTTTGCACAGAGCCCTGACCTCAACCCCATCCAATACCTTTGGGATGAACTGGAACGGAGATTGTGAGCCAGACCTTCTCATCCAGCATCAGTGTCTGACCTCATAAAGGCTCTACAGAAGGAATGGGCACAAATTCCTACAGAAACTCTCCATAATCTTGCGGAAAGCCTTCCAAGAAGAATCTAAACGATTATAGCTGCAAAGGGGGGACCAACTCTATATTAACATTAACATTTACGGCATTTAGCAGACGCTTTTATCCAAAGCGACTTTAATTCCCTAACTATGGGGGACAGTCTCCCTGGAGCAACTTGTGGGTTAAGGGTCTTGCTCAGGAACCCAGTGGTGGTATGCTGAAGGTAGGATTCAAACCCATGACCTCTTGGTCCAGAGGCCACCACCCCCCAAAAAGTTTATGTATTAAAGTTTATTAAAGTTTATGTATTTGAAAACAATATTATTAAAGTCCATGTTGGTGTAATGGTCAGGCGTCCCAATACTTTCGCTCATATAATGTGTGTATAGCCTATATATTAGCTTGCGTTAAGCCAATGGAAATAAATGCTTCTTTGAGAACCTGCATACTGAAGAAGACCCCTGCGAACAGACGAATGTTCACTGACATGTCGATTTGCATAGGATTCATATACCCTCAGGTTATTTCTGGAGCTCATTTTATAGTAGATGAAAGGCACCAGAATTTTTCCTGACACATAAAAATGACTGACACAGAGGATCTAGGCAGGACTAAAATGACTGAGAAACACATATAAAATTATATTACCCCACTTCCTCATGTAAAACGAATCCCAGCAGAATAGTGCTTACTAACCAACAATTTAAAGCAGGTCGACTACAAAAGTGATTCTGAAAGGATGTTGTTTAAGCACATAAAGTGCATTACAGTATGACTTACTCGTGTGTGTGCTGTCTCCTAAAACTCCTATTGAAAGTAATGAAAGGGATACTGGGCTTGTATTGGAGAGGTAGTAGTCTAGTGGGTAAAAACACTTGCCTGTGAAGCTTATGACCACAAAGCTGCACATTCGAACCTCCCACTTTCTACCACTGTGTCCTCGAGCAAGACACTTAACTCTCAGTTGCTCCAGGGGGACGGTCCCTGTAACTAATGATTGGATAAGAGCGCAGCCAAATGCCATAAATAGACTGGTTTTACCTGAAGATGTGGGTTAATGTAAGTATTACCAGGATATCTTAGTGATTTTAATCTGCCGGGTCAGTCATTTAACACACTTATACATACAATAAAACAAAAGGAACAAACAAAATATCAGTCTAGATCAATTGAAGCCCATTGCAAAAAACAAGCAAACAAACAAGAATGAAGAATGAAGATTAGTCGCAGCAAGACAGAATACATGTGTGTAAATGAGAGGGGCACAAGTGGAACAGTGGTGTTACAG
>JBBIGA010000018.1:12228824-12269848 GCA_037576975.1 Alestes dentex
TTCCTGCTTGTCCCTGTGAAAGAAAAAAGATTAAAAAAAAAAAAAAAAAAAACAATACAGGGAGGAACAGATGCACAGATCACGGAACTGATTAGATGGAATTGTGGCGTTGAAAGCAGAGCTGTAGCATAAACAGCGTCTGTACGTATGTGTTTTTGTGGTCTAGGTGGAAGACGGCGGAGTGCAGTGTGAGTGCTATTACATTGTCTGAGGATCTGTTTGTCCTTTAGGGGAACTGTGGTGGTCAAGTGTAGCAGGTAGTGAGGATGTGATGTAAGCTTTAATTATATGACAAAGGAGGTGAGTGCAGGGATGATGGTGGTCCTCTTGAAGCATGTGGTGACTACAGGCAGGAGCAGGGAAGGGTTAAAGATGTCTGTGAAGGCTTCTGCCAGTTCATGAGCACGACTGGGATATTGTCTGCTCCAGCAGCTTTTTGTCTGTTTACTTATTTAAGTATTTACACACGTCTGCCTGAGATATTTGAAAAGGGCGATTGTCCTCTGACAGAAACTCCAGCTTGGTGTAGTCCTGAAAGCAGTCATAAAAGGAGTTCAGCTCCTCAGGGAGAGAAGCAGTCACCTCCTCACACTACAGTTCATTCCCTTTAAATCTGTGATAGTCTTTGGCCCACTCCACATGTGCCTGGTGTTACAATCACTGTAACAGGATTCCACCTTTTCCCTATATTGTTTATTGGCCGTTTTTATTGATTTTCTGAGTGCATACTGGGTTTTTCTGTACTCACATGGATCTCTAGATTTAAAAGCAGCTGTCTGCACTCTGAGCACTGTGCAGACCTCTGCATTAACCCGTGGCCTCTGGTAAGGGTAAGTCTGTAAAGTAACTCGCAATAGAGTATCGTCAGTATATTTGCTCAGATGTATTCCGTTACACAGTCAGCGTAGTTGTTGATATCACTGCCTGCAGCAGTCCGTAAAGTTTTCCAGTCTGTCATGTGGAAGCAGTAACTCAGGGTGATATCTAACTGGTTGGAGACAATGCAGCTCTTAAAGTCTCAATAGAGAGCCGTCCTGGCCCATAGTTCATCCAGTTTATTTTCCAAAGACAGGGCATTCACTTGGGAATGCTGGGAAGTGGGAAACAATGTTGTCTGCTCCTCAGCATGACCAGAATTCTGGCTCTTTTTCCCCTTTTCTTTGATGTTTCTTCACACGTAAGCAAGTTGAGTTCCGGACTGCCAAATGTGTCAGATGAGGAAGACTATGGCAGTCATCCTCACTGGTGATCTCTTGGAGTATAGCTAATAAATCAACTGCCTTGTTTATGTTACAAGTTACGACCATTTGCTGTTTTTCTAAGATACATGTCTCAATAAATACATGCCTCAAACCAACTGATGAAAGTGCACACAATTCACATTTACCTGCTGCACCAGTAGAATAGAAAATGTTTTAATGAACTGCCATGAGTTCAAATAATGATTGATTAAACAGCAATTGTGACAGACCTACTTTTGGAATATGTTTTTTTTTTTTCCAGGGTGCAAATGCGAAAAAGATTTCAATAAGCTCCCAAGCAGCCCATCCAGGCCACCGGAGTCACCAAAGCGGCCTTACTCGATCCATGCCACGTGACAGCCCTTAATTTAGCAAGCTTTGCCAGACTGAGGGACAGATAATGAGGCATTGTGAGAGTGAAAGGCCCTGAGGAGAAGAGAGCAGGGGTCGGTGTGTGAGAGCTTTGCTCAGCAGCTGGGAAATCCTAGCAGCGCACACAAAACGGCATTATGCTACAAATTACCTGCTGGCATTAGTGTCACCCACAGCCCAATCATTTTCTTGGCTGGATCAATCAGGACTGGGGTCTGGCTGCCTCTCCTCGGGGGCCTGTCCTGGCAATTAGCTATTGATTTTTTTTTTTAGCCTTTTATTTTCAGAGGCTGATGCCCCGGCACTTGCACACCACTGGGTCGGTGCCGGAGTGCGAGCTGTGACACACACCTGAGGTTAGAGGCGTCTTGTCAGTAGGTGAGGGAATGGAAAGCCTGCTCGAGGCGCTGACCAGTCACAACTAGAACAGAAAGGCTGTGATTGGAGGGACAGGAAAGGCTGTGATTAGGGTCAGTGCTACTGGGGGTAACACCTGAGCAGCAGCAGAACCAGGTGCCATTCAAAAGTTTGGAATCATTTTCCATATTAATCTCATCACATTTGTCTGCTGTTTGGACTGCCGCGGTAGCAGCACGAGTAGAGCAGCCCAGGCGTTCTTCTCCCCAGCCACGTCCATCTGCTCCTCCACCTGCCAGCAGAGATATATAATCCTCTCAGCATATTCTGGGTCTGCCCTGTCGTCTCCTCCCAGTTGGCTGTGCCTGGAACACCTCCAAAGAGAGGCGCTGAGGAGACAACCTGACCAGATTCCCGACCCACCTCAACTGGCTCCTTTCAGTGTGGAGGGGCAGCGGCTCTAATGCAAGCGCCTCCGGTCTGAGCTCCTCACCCTCCATATGAATCATGGTTGAAATGTATAAATAATGTGCTATCAAAATCTATTATAACCTCATTCTTGATGCTATGCAGCTTCATTTGGTTTAGAATCTTCTACAGACCTGTTCATTATTGTGGACACATTTTTTTTTTTCAATAAAGCCATTCTAGTTTCCCACTAATTAAGTGAAAGTAATGACGTTGAACAAGACATGCGCATTCAAATAATTGTATATCCATATCCGCTATCAAACTTTTCAACTGCAGGGTAATTGTGCACACACAGGTAAAAGAAGATTCAGTCTGTGTGTGTCTGTCTAATAACTGGTATTATGAGTTGAGACTTCACTATTATCCTGTGTTTGATTTTTTCTTTCAGATTTCTCTCTTTATTCGAAAGTGTCACAGCTCCTTCCAATGGCCACTGTTAAGAACAGTAGTCACAAAATAACAAAATCTATATCTCTGGAACCTGTTTAAAATGGAAAATGGTACACATTATTCAAATGTATCTGTAATTTCACATAAAAAGCCTAGTGTCTCTTATATAAGACGGTCACCAACAGCTGTGCAAAAAAGAGGAAAATGGACATCTGGTGGATGCAAGGGATGAGTGGGAGAAGGGGGGGGGTCACTGACACTCAGCATCCTCAAAGGGAGCCTTGAACTAAAGTTTGAAATTGGCTGGTGAGATATAGTCCTTCACAGTGTGTTGTTTATCTAAATGTCCTCTAATGCCAAACAAATAAATGCTTATTTCCCAGAAAACACCTGGATGTGAATGTGTCTTTACTGTCTAGTATATTTGATTGGTGATGTTGCTTGTGGCTATAGCAGGAGGTCCAAACTTTAAAAAGCTATTTAAATCCTGTTTTTCTTACACAGATGCATACGCTCGTTCTCAATGGGACCTTTGACAAAGAGCAGTAAAGCACAGTGGATTCATCTTCCCTCCGCTCCCCACGCGGCATCACACTGATTGCAGGAAGAAACCTACTGCGCACATCTGCAGCTAAATAAAAGCAGCTGGAAAGACGAGGGCAATGAGGTACGCCCGCACCCACTAAGCACACCTGCATACACAATACATGGCACACATGCATACAGGATATATACTACACCCGAACTGCACACCTGTTGTAGACGAGAGAGTGAGAGAGAGAGAGAGAGAGAGAGAGAGAGAGAGAGAGAGAGAGAGAGAGAGAGAGAGAGAGGCTGCTATCACACAGTGGTGAGGAACACATGCTGAAGAAAGCAGCTGTTATAGAAAGCTGAAGACAACAGAACTGATGATAAAGTAGCACCGCATGTATTTCCTGCAGTCTGAACTAAACTGGAAACCCTCTTGAAGGCTTTTCTTTCCTTCTGCTGCATTCAGAATTTAAATCTGTGTTGAAGGATTCACTGATAAGGCAATGTATAATACTTTTAAGGTACATAACTTCCAAAATTGAGGCTGACCCAGAAATATTTGAAGGGTTTCAACACATTACAGACCACTTTCAAGAAATTTCTTTTTTTTTTTTTTTTATCATATAAATTGTCGGAAGTGGGTTTTAAATATTCAAGACACTCCAAAATTGTACTGAATGGGTCTACAGTCTTTTAGAATGAAAAATTCTTTCATACAGCAAATAAACTGAGAGTAAAACTAAGCGATTTTGGCCTGTATTGGACTGATACAGGTTCTGAATATTGGATCATTAATCCTCTAGCAAACACTCATTTATTCATATAACATCTCCCACGGTGAACACACACTGCCTGCACTAAACGTGGCTAGTACACCGCAGACGTAGACACAGCTGTAACACACAAATAAAGATACTGCCTGATGCAAAATGAATAAATAAAATAAACTCTCTCATTCACTCTCACACACACCTTGAGGGGAGTATTGCTGGGCTGTTTGGCCGAGGCTTGTAGAACAGTGAAAAGGCCTGTGGGTGTTTAGCACCTCTCTGATTCCAGCCCTGTGCACAGAGGGGGGATTTACTTTTAACTTTATTAAGTCCTTCAGCCAAATTTCATTTCCTCCTCTGGCTATTAGATAAACCCACTTTGCTTAACCAAGTTAGTGAAAGCTCCGCAAGCACCACGGAAGCCTCCTGCTGTTGCAGCTCTCATCTTATTTTGCCTTCACGGCTGCACAGGCGGTGCCACTCCGTTGAACTAAATGTATCACTTCCACACAAACAAACTAACAAATGTGGGAAAAAAGCCACTCTAAGAAAACCTAGACGTGCAGTTGTTCTTCGCCATTAGGCTTTTCTTCGGCGCTCATCCGTGTTTTAAACTGATGAGGGTTTGTTTATGTCCTAACGATATGAGCCCAGGCCGTCTCTGCACTGAAACAGCCCTATGATCAATGTTATTATGCAACCCGACACACAAAGTTCACTCACACACACTGCAAATGCATTACTTATAGAACGCTGGTCAGATGACTCTAACGGCTCAGTGGGAGACTAGAAAAAAGAGATTCCAATTTAAAACAGAAAAAAGAGGGTTAACTGCCCTGACTTTTTATTAAATGATTTTTCATCAAAAGTTCTATTTTTCTTTGTACTTTTAAAAACTAAAAAAGCAACAGCATTTCCCGGGAGTTAAGCTAAGTTTTCGGGTTAGCCATAGAAAATTCTCACATATAGATATTATATAATACATATGGGACATGTCCTGCCTTTGGATAAAACAGACCTATGTGTGTGTGTGTGTGTGTGTGTGTGTGTGTGTGTGTGTGTGTTTGAGTGTGTGTTTTCGGCAGGTCAAACACCTCCGCAACTCTCTTTCTTATATTTACAGGTTTCCATAGCAATGATCACCAGAGAGAAGCTGGCAAATTAAGAGGGAAGGGATGTGAGAGATGGAAGTGGAGCAGTGAGTGATGGAGGTAGTGTGTTCTGGAGGGGTGGGAGGGCTCTGAAGGCTCTGTGGTGTCTGAGAGCACATCCCATTACGGCAGGCCAGGAGGGCAGCCCAAAGGAAGGGAGCTTTCACTCTGACTGCAAATGCTCCATTTCCTGTGTGATTAAGTGCAACATCACAAGACCAACAAAGCTGTTCTCACCAGCAAAGATGATGGCAGCTATGATATCAGGAAGACCAGAGATATTCTATCTCGGTCTTTCTCTGGTTCTGGAGGCACATTGTCTTACATATTTCAGTGCTTTTCCTGCATCACCACACCTGCTTCAACTCAGGGTTCATGCCTTAGCCACAATTAGGAATAAGAAGAGACTATATGTCTGTAGCAGGAACAAGAACTCTGAGAATTTTATTTGAGCTAATTACTTGGATCAGGTGCAGGAAAAAAGTCTACACTGTAGTCAGTAGGTCAGTGGACAGTGGGCCTCCAAGACTAAGCAAGAAGATCCCTGCAAGGTGGATGCATCAAAACAACATCGACTGTACTCAACCAGGTTGGATAGTGTTGAATTTAATTCAACATTTAATGTAGATTGACTGACTGGCACAAAAGAAGCCAGTTGAAAATCACAGCTGTCCAATCCTACTCTTGGGTATTTTCAGTAAGTACTGCACAGTTTAGTTTCACTTCATTTGTGCTGCTTGCCAATACTTTAAAAAAAAGGACCTGATTGGGGGGTGGGGCATTGTCCCACTAAATGATCCCCTTATGGAAGGCCTGGGTTGATTGCTGTGTTCTGCAAAATGAATGCTTCTTCAGGGTACACATGCTATAAATAATGCATTTCTCTTCACCTCTTTATAAAATTTACTGTTTCAAGTCTTAAGAAACAGTGACAAACACTGTCACTTCAGAAAGATGTTACATTACCTTTCATATGTTAATGAAAGATAATAAAATTAGCATGACTTATATTTTTGGGGCAGAACAGGCCGTTATGTTACTTTAAATGGAATACAACGATCTCAGTCAGCAGTGACTGTCTAGGCGGATTTCCATCACGAGTGATCTGTCCCAGTGCAAGAGTATTAAGCTTCATCAGACTGAAAGATCACCACCACCTTTCTCTGAACTGTTCAAACACACTAACAGCAACAGGGTGGAGGGGTGAGAGAGAGATGGTCTGTACCTGTGGGCGATCCCTCCAGAACCTCTCCGAAATAGCGGGACTCCCTGAAGATAGGTCTGTTGTCATTCTGGTCAATAACGTATACATCCAGGTCAACGGGTCCTTCCACCAGTTTGCCACTCATATCAGTGGTGGACACCTGGAGCTGTGAGAGGAAAAAGAACAAGATGAAGCATTACGGGGGCTTGTTAAACCGCAGAGAGTTCTTCTCTCATTTAGCACGCAGATATATGCCCCGTCAGTTTACCGTTCAGAAGAAAGCATGACCAGGTATGGTCTTTGTATGAGGACAGGTACACTATATGGACAAAAGTTTTGGGCCGCCTGACCATTACACCAAAAGAGACTTCAATGATATTGCGTTCCAATACATAGATGTTAATATGGAGTTGGTCCCCCCTTTGCAGATATAACAGATTCCACTCTTCTTGGAAGGCTTTCCACAAGATTTTGAAGTGTTTCTGTGTGAATTTGTGGCCATTCATTCTGCAGAGCATTTTTGAGGTCAATCTCTATTCCGGTTCATCCTAAAGGTGTTGGATGGGGCTGCGGTCCGAGCTCTGTGCGGGCCAGTCAAGGTCTTTCATCCAGCTATGCCTTTATGGTCCTTGCTTTGTGCACTGGGGCACAGTCACGCTGGAATAAAAAAGGTTCTTCCCCAAACTGTGTCCACAATGTTGGAAGCATGGCATTGTCAAATGTCTTGGTATGCTGAAGCATTAAGATTGCCCTTCACTGGAAGCAAGTAAACCCTGCAAAACAGGTCCCAATACTTTTGTCCATATTGTGTATGTTCTCTACCTGTGAGTAAGCATCACTGGCCTTCCGGTTCATCATCACTCAATATGAAAAGTAACATTTGCAGAAATATTCCGTTGACAGATTTTTTGTTACATTGTTCCATATGGTAATTAAACAGGTGAACAGTTTGAATGCTGATGAGTGCGGTTATCCCAACAAGCACATCAAATTTTTGGAGTTTTTGGCAATATATCAAAAGCAGTATTGTCACAAATGCTGTCAAAAGGACCGGCATGTGGTATTGTTCTCATCGGAACCTGCTTTGTCTTTAATATGTAAAGTGCCTGCATATGAAATAAATACAAGAAAACAAAACAAAAAAAAAATAATACAAAATCAAAGGTTCACCACATTGATAACAATGTGCAATAATGAGCCTAACAGACCAAAAAGAGTCACTGAACTGGTTTGCCTCTGTCTCACACTCATGCAATGCCAGAACATGAAACATAATAAAGAGGCCTACCAAGACAAAGCCCTTCGCCTGTTATTTACTCACAAATGATGTCAGGCCTATTTATCTCCTTTCAAAATGAAAGGCACGGAACGGGAAAAAGAGCGGTTCAGAGGATGGATTAGAGAAAGAGAGAGAAAGAGAGAGAGAGCACAGTGATACTGTGAATGTTAACCAGAAAGCTTCCAGCTTGCTCTAAGGGTAATTGTTGCCTCTTGTTGCCCGTGCTCCGCAATTACAGTGAAGAACAAGATCAACCACAGCTAGCGACAAGCACGAGCGCTTGTCCCTGACTGCTGCTGATCTGTTTTATGAGGGCTCCACTGCCCGAGTAAGGCGCAGTACAAAGACCGAACAAATTAGCAGAAGCCTGCCCAAAGCAGCTCTCAGATCCAGCAAGCGCAGGGAGGGGCTGCTCACACCACACTAACTTTCAGCCAAGCAGCCTGTGATCTGAGAGCCAGAGAACAGGTCCTTCTTCAGTCATGGAATGGTAAAAGGGCTAGCTTGACAAAAACATTTACTTTTCTCCATGACCTCCAGTCATCCAGGTAATTCTACCATTGCATTGGAAGCTGATTTATAATTCATTTAGTATAAAACAGTCTGTTACAATGAACATGAATCAAGTTTTAACATCCCTGACAAAATGACTAGAATACAGTCCACTGGTATTGTAGTTTCAAAGTCAGTCAAATTATAATAATTCAGGTTCGTATATTATTGAGATTAAAACCATTAGTCAATGATATGTTGGCACACGTGAAGCTAAGCCAGATTTAAGCCAGATTTACCAAAACGAATGAGTGAAAAATATTCATCAACTGTGGACTCACTCTTTCTTCCTTTCAGGTTTTAATGACTATCTTTGCCTCTGTAACACCAATCACAAAATAATGCTTGGGACAATCATATAATCAAATTGAAATTGCATTTACAATAATACAAGAAAATAATACTTCGGCAACTTTTTTAAACAATCACGGGCATAAAAATGAACAAAAGAGAAATTATCGTCCTTTCGCTGGTCAATTTAGGAATAGACCAAAGAATGCAGGCAGAAACATATTTTGATATCTTTTTGATAGCTTCAAAGTTGCAGAATACTGTCAAGGTAGAATGACAAACAGACAAACCTCTGGATGAAACGCAATCAACTGTTTAGTCCACTTTTTCCGCTAAACAAAGTTCTGTTAAAGAGACGTTCCCCTGAGGAGCCAGAGTGAAAGCTTCATGTTTTTGAATGATGTCTTTCCTCTGAACAACGTTGATAATAATGCCAGCCTTTAAGTACTAATTCTCCAAATACTCGGAAAATACACAGTGACAGCACATTATTTCTTGTAGAACATTATTCTACAACAGGCAACAAAAGACGACTGATTTTGACAACTTTTGCTGGCTTCCAGAACCTGTCTTGCACATCCACATGCATCTAAAAAAAAAAAAACACCCAGAGAGATGCTCAAATACGTACCTGAATATCTACATCTGATACTAAATATCCACATCCTAATACTGAATCTGACACTGGACCTGGACCGACTGACACAATACACACTGTAGCACACTGTAAAAAAAAAAGATTCTTTTAAAAAATACTTCATGAGATAACACGCAACTGAACATGTTTTATTCATCTTAAATACATGCATGATGTTATGGACATTAAATAATATTTTACATCTATTCAAACCTCAAACCAAATTCAAATTCCTTTGTTCCATGTTTTACAGTGCATGATATACAGTGTCAAGCCGGTATATTTCACATTACTTAATGTGATTTGAGGCAGTTGTGTTGATTGTATAATCGTAAAAAGAGTGGTATTTTTTAATCCATTAACTAGTTTCGCAGCTCCCAAGCCAATTTAAAGAGTGAACATAGGATACCAAACATGTCCTCACTGACTGAATACAAAAAGTAGATTTATTTCCCCAGCCTACAGCCTCGACTGCGTACAGCAGGCCTCTGGTGTACTGTTCGTGTTTCTGTTCAGATGGAGACTAGGCAAGCCTCAGCTTCACTCGGGAAAGTACTCTTAAACCCAGCGTGAGGGGAAAATAGAACAGCAGACAGACACAAACAGGAAGAAAAAAAAATGAGTGAGGAGCGAAATCTGGGCCGACCAAAACAAAAGTTGATACCAGAACCTGAAGTGAACACTTAGAAGAAAACCAGGCAGGGAAGGGAGGAAAGCGCAGAATGCGCGACTGAGGATAACACGCAGGCAGAAGCTGAGGATTTATTTGCTGTTCAGAGAGGCAAAAGCCCAACGGAGAGGCCAAAGTCTCTTTCTGGAAGTGGCTCTCTGTGCGCAGGACCTGCTTAAACCCTACATCATTTATTCATTTATTCTACAGTATCAGCACTGTCTTGCAGAGCCCACAGGAGCCATGCGGCACAGACAAACAAACCGCCCTGCTCCTCGTCTGATTCTCACACACACAAACACACACGCGCACTGAATGTAATACCTTAGGCTAGACGCCTTGCTGCTTACTTGACACATCTGAACAATGCGCAGTGCAGACAGAGCACTTCAGTTCTCACAGTTCACTTGTAGATCTCATCAAAGCGCTCAAAGCGCTCTCCTGTGTTGTTATAAGACTCCTGCGACAGTGATTTTTTTATTTGTGTTTCTGCAAAGGGGGCAAAAATGTCAGTTATGGGTTCCAAAAGGCAAGCTTTTTACCCGCACTGTACTAAAACAAGAGTTCCCAATCTTTTACAACCTGTGGCCCTCTCCGCTGACCACGAACGCTTGGATAAAGATTTGCTTCAGGATCTGTCCATATGTATAAAATCACAACAATCAATGCACCCTCAAAGTTCGCCTGAAAGTGTGATCACACAATATAATACGTCCCAACATGTTCAGTTTGGACCCCTAACAGTATCACCACGGCCTATGAAGCAATAAGTTGTCCATCCTGGACAAAACATCCATCCATTTTATACCCCTTTGTCCCGCACTCAGGGGTTGGGGGTGGGGGGCTTGAGCCTATGCCAGCTGTAAATGGGCGAACGCAGGGTACACCCTGGACAGTCGCCAGCACGTCGCAGGGCCACATATAGAGACAGACAACCATCCATGCTCACATTCACACCTAAAGGGAATTTAGCATGTTCAACTGACCTGTCCCCAATGCATGCATGTTTTTTAGCGATGGGAGGAAACCAGAGCTCCTGGAGGAAACAAACGTGGTCATGGGGAGAACATGCAAACTCCACACAGAAAGACCCTGCGCCCAACCCGGGAGTCGAACCCAGGACCTTCTTGCTGCGAGGCAACAGCGCGAACCCCTGCGCCACCGTGGCGCCCCCGGACAAAACATAGCTTTTGAAAATAAAATGCGATGTGTATGTTGCACAGACGGTCAGATGGGTAAAATATAGAATTTCTTTTTGATCACAGTTTACCTAGTTCCAGCAAAATCAGCTATTATCTTGTTTTCGGATGTGTGTGCATATGGAGTCTTTGGCTAAATCACGTTGAAAAAAAACCACTAGATTTACCAACTCGTCATGAGTCAGAAATTGATTTGGCAGGTAAATCAATCTCATCCATTTATAGCACAAATGTTTCATCATGCTGATCTCTGAAGGGTTGGTCTTTTTGTAGCAGTGTAGACCCCAATTAAAAAGCATGACACTTTCTACGCTTCTTCCTGTCCAGCTTTAAATTTACATGTAAAATAGTAGTGGTATGTCTTCTTAACACAGTCTGTCAAGAGGCTGGAATTCTATTAATTTCATGTGTCTGGCCTAGCTGGGGGTCTGGTGGTTAGGGAGTTGCCCCTGTGATCAGAAGTGTCATCACTGCTAGTGTCCTCACATTGTTCACACTGTGTGCTGTGCTGTGGTGTGGTGTGTTTACGCGTGACTATAAGGGGCAGCTTTACCTTATAAGTTCATTGTTGGGGAATAAAGAGGTTCTTACTCAAAACAGGTAATGTGTTACAAATACAAATAATGAAAAATCACTGCTCCGAAGATTGGCTGTCCTATTTAGTCGATATTCATGTTCAAAAAGAAACTTTTAAAACAAATATATTAGACAACCAACAGATATTTCAAGTATTTCTGCTACCAATAGGAAATTGTGGAAATAAAAGCAATTTAGTGTGATTATCTGTACATAATAATTTTTTGACTATTTAGATGTTATCTGCAATAGAGACACATTACTCACCATTTCAGGTCCATTTTATGATGCAATTTTAGGGAAATCCATGCCTCCCGTTTAGAGTCTTAAAGCACTTGCGAATGCACATTGCTTCTCTCAAACTATGATAGGATTACTTTACTTACTACTTCCTGGAAAAAAACTAAGCAAACAAAAGAACGTAAGGATTACAAGAAAAAAGAAAGAAAAAATGAAGGAAGGGATATCAAAAATAAGACAAAAATAAAAAAAGTCATCTCACTAATTCATGTTTCTATTCTTGCCACTATTCAAAATCCAACAAGAAGTCAGCATAAACATATCATCCAAAATAACTGCCTCTAATTTAGTTTATCAATAAAGTATGTAGAGCTAAAGGAGAGAATTACAAGAATCGCATACAGAGGGATATTTGTAAATAAAGAGTGCACTATTAATAAGCTTCTCTGACTCACCGAATTCTCCTGTGTATCTAATTCTACAAACCACAGTGTAAAAAATATGAAATTCTTTCTCTGTATTTAAACCATTCACCAAGTGAAGCAGTGGGCAGCCAGTGACATGGCGACCGGCAGCGTGTGGGGAGGGTACCTGGCTCAAAAGTACCTCAGTGGTGCCACTTGGAGTATTGGGATTCAAACCCACAACCATCTGATCGCAGGGATAACTCCCTAACCACTAGACCACCAGCTGCCCCATGAAGCTATTCTTTAAAACATGCTCTTCCCTCAAACTCTCAATTAGTTCTATAATCTATTTTTCATTACAAATGTTACGTTTTAGTTTGTTTTCCACTTTGCCTGAAGTACATTTACTTCATTCAGTTTTTCCTTCAGAACACCCCACATTCAGGGGCATGTGCACACAGATGCAGGCACACTGTCCATGTATGCAATTGAGGTCAAAGCTTTGAGGACGACCCTAGAGTCCTAGAATGCCTGGAATCGAGGTATCAGTTCTTTTTGGGATCGACTCAGCCCTTACTGTTACGCTAATGATTTAGTTTAGCAATTTAGCTAACACCCAAAGGAGAATGTTTTTGTTGCCAAAGTTCTGATCCAGCTTTGATTATGCCTGTTTCAGGTAAATCTCCAAGTGTGACTGCAATTTTAATCTGACCCTACAAATACATTTGGACAAAGTCACCCCTCCAGGCAGTTCATAAACTTGCTTTTTAAAAAATGCTTGGCTCCAGAAAAAAGGACATCAAGAACTCAAATTAGTGAGACTTTACTCCTGGCACCACGTCCGATCATAGAAGTAATGGACAGTGATTCTCCCCTCCCTTTTCACTCCGGTGGGAATGACCAATTATAGCACTTGCCATTGTGCATTACCTTAAGAGCCCATCCAGAAAGATCCATTACACTGAGTGGCCCGCGTGGGGGAGTTCCTCCGCATGCCAGAACATTACCACAGTTCGCTATCACCATCAATAATGCATGGCATCGCTCTTCCTGTCTCTCCATCTTTCTGAGGCTTGGGTTCAGCCACTCCGTCTGGCCCTGGCCAACACCGTCTTGGGCCTGCTGAACAAGTCTAATGGTCCTAATGATACAGATTCGTCTCAACTCCCTGCATCAGGGGTTACACTACTAATGGCCAATACATCATCAAACGCATTTCCACACCGCTGTGGGCAGATGGGGAGAGGGGAAGTGTTCACGAGAATTCATTTTTTTCCCCCTTGCCCTCATCAGCCAGAACGCTTACTCGGCGCAAACCTTTAAGAGCTCATTCCTAGGAAAAAAACATAGACAGCTCTAAACACTAACAAACAGACACACACATGGACTGGGCTGGGGTCCTACTTATTATTTGTTTATTTATTTAGTTAGTTAGTTTAAAAGGCCAAAGAGCTTTCACTGGTCAGTCCTTAAACTAGATCTCTCCTGAATAAATTTTCAGTATAAATTATAATGACACCCATTCTGTAGCATGAAAGTAAAGTGGCCCCTTATACTCTCGCGTGAACACACCACAGCACAACACACAGAGTGACCCAGGGAGAAGTGGGTGGGGAGAAGTGGGTGGGGATGGTACCTTACTCAAGGATGCCTCAACCCACGATCTTCCAATCGCAGCGGCAACTCCCGAACCACCAGACCACTGGCTGTGCCAGTCTATGGAAATGATAGAATGATAGACTATAGAAGTGACTATCAATTTCATAATTAATACAATAATAATAATAATAATAATCATAATAATAAATGCTTATCCTCTGTTTCTTTATGCTCTATTTTAGATTTGACCAAACAGGTAGCTCTCTAAAACTGGTGAGGAAAAAAAGATCCTTTGAGCAGATCAAATGCTTTGTGTAACAGAAGCTGTGAGTGACTGCTGTGAATTGAAAGAATGAATTTGTGTCTGCAAAGCTACTTAACAATACATACACACGTGTGCATCTTTCTGACACTCAGTGCTTACATAAGTATTCAACTCTTGCAGTACCTTTTGCTGCAATAACAACTTTACATCAGTGGTTAAAAGTTTCTACCAGGTTCTTACACCATCTAGCAGCTATTTTAGCCCATTCTTCTTTGCAGATTTGCTCTAGGCTCATAAACTTCGTTGGATGCTTGGCTTTGTGCCTACAATCATTGTTCTCCTGGAAGCTGAAGTTTCTCCCAAGCTGTAGTTTTTATAGCAGACTGAAACAGGCTGTCTTGGAGCATCTCCTTGTATTTTTCGCCATCCACTGTCCAGTTTTAACAAGAGGAAAAGCATCCACGCTTCATGATGCTGCCACCCCCATACTTCACTGTTGGGCTGGTGTTTGTCGAGGGATGGTCAGTGTTTGGCTTTGTGCCATTAACAGCAGTCGCAGTTTGGCTTTAAAGCTTCATTTTTGTGTCATTTTAACTCATAATCTTACCCTACATCACTTTATCTTCTCCAGATGTGCTTTAGTGCGTTTTCTTTCTAGACACACTCTTGTATGCAGACCTCTTCATAGCACTCCATTTCCTGAACTGAACTCTGTAGCTCCTTGTGACTGATGGCTTCTTTGTAAGTTCCCTTACAAACCCCCTTCTTGCTCCGACACTGAGGATTAAAGAATGGTCAAGGCAGTGAATGAGTGGTATGTAGTGTCTACTTCCTCAAAAGTGATCCAGAGTGCTTTCTGGGATATCTAACAACACGTATCATTCCTTATGATATTATTTTGCTGCTTTTTCTTATCTTGTGCATGTCAAGCACATAATTACTCATCTGTAGTCTGTTTACGCAGCATTTATGTTACTTATCTAGGGTATTTGTTTAAATGCAGCATTTGTGTATATGACAGTGCATTTTCATACTGAGTTTTTTTTTTCTGCAGATTTTTATTTCGATTTTATGTAGACCTTATATTTTATATTGTTCTTGTCTCTGTGTCTTCACACTCATAACATAAGCAATTTCCTCCGGGACCACTAAAGTTTTCTGATTCTGATGATGCAGGTTGGTCTTCGTTTTCATAGCTTTTCTTAAAGCAATTTCTTTTACCTGAGTAAATATAAAACGCACACAGAATAGTGGTTGAATACTAATGCAAACAGTAACTTTAGGGAAATCATACAAAAAAAACTGTAAAAGTGTCATCCAGAATCCAGAAAACTTTAATACCTTATATTCAACCTGCTCAGCAATTTGACTTTGTTCTGGAAGGTGAAGTGTTTTCGTGAAATTCTCATTACTTTCAAGAGACTCTTTAAATGCCAGCGCAACCTCTAATACTTGCTTGTCCCTCACACGTGCTTAACCTATAATCCTGCCTCTTCAGCGTACATTTATTTCCTGATCTTTATCATACTCTTTTGCGTGCACACACACGCACACACACATGCACACACACACACACACACACCCACACACACACACAGAAAGCACACCCAGCACGCCCTCTCATAGAGCACAACATGCTTTTGAGTTAAACCGAACTATCAACAGCAGATGCAATCATTTACACAGTACAAGTTACACTACACACATAACCACAGTGAGCATGGATCATTATGTTCACTTCGACTCCCTAGCAAGGCTTGTTGCCAGAAAAACATACACATCTCTTCACATAATAGTTGAGCACATTTTCCCTTCCAGTCCAATTTTTTAGCAGATATATTTGCATAAGCATCTGTTGTACCCACCATGAAGTCATCTACATGGGCCTTGTAACAAGTCTTTTCCTCCTTGAGCCTTTCAAACGCCACAGTCCCTGAAATGCATCTTGGGCCGAGTTCACCTTATAACAGTCATTGCTCAGTTTTTAATTCAGATCTGATCTCACTGCTTTGACAGCTGGCATTTGAGTTTGTATGTCACCCATTTATGAAGACACTCCTGCCCTTAAAGGAAGCACACGGTCAAGCAAGCCACTACTGATGCGATGTTGGCAGTGATGTTATAATGTCAAGTGAGGTGTAAACTAAATAATAAATAAATAATAAACAAACCTGACTGGACAGGTCTCATTGTGGTTACATGACCATGTACTTGATACGTATCTGACCTAGCGAGGGCATACCACAACACATTTGTGGGCACCAAACCTTCTCCCAATGAAGCCATTGCATTTGTTTATATAATGTTCCTCCGCAAAGTCGCAGTACAGAGTTCGCAGCCTCAGTCTCTCGCGGATTTTTTCTAACTAAGAATTGTTTGCTGAAACCCCACAAATTCATGGAAACCGGAAATATCCTCCGCATTATTTTTTTTTGGCTTTTTTCATGGCTATATATATAACTTTTCATGCATTTTAGTGCTAAATTATTAAGAAAAATATAATTGACTAATTTTGTAACACAAACGTAAATTCAGCTAAATTTCCATCTAAAATATAACTGTCATTCTTACTACTGTTGAGAGAACACAACGCAACCAAATACAAAAACATGTCTTGGGATGGAAGTTTGAAAGTAACCAATCCAAGAGTGTTATTCATTTCTCCTTGCTGCTGCCCTGTGACGAACCTCTGGCAGATGCAGTCCGGCATTCCCGCATCATAACAGTTTTCCGTGTGAAGCTATCTCAAGTGTTTCACCGAGTGTTCTTGTGTTTTTCGTTTTGTTCTTCTTAAAGAAAATGACAGCACACACACACACACACATATATATATATATATATAATTAAAGGCTTACCAAGGACTTTAAGAGAAGTTCTTTGTTACTAATTTACAAATCATTTGATGCAAAGACCATCAAGCATCAACAATAGTCAGGACTCTTTTAAGAGACCACTCTCAAGTTCCACTTTTACCTGGCCTTTGTCATGTTCAAGCCCAGTTGATGAGAACGGACAGCTGATGGGCTTTTCCATGCCTCTCATTTTTGCACTCAAAGTGGAGCGTTATGGAAGCAGGCTTAACCCATGTGTTCGCTGTGTTCATTATTATTCATACTGATTCATAACATTATATTTTGCTTCATATCTTTCTGGCTGCTTTGAGAAATAAGATTAACACTTAACCCTGTTCCAGTGAAAATCTTTTGATATTTTAGCAAAATATGTGATAATATTAATGATCCCTCTTTCTCTCTCCCTGTCTCTTTTCCCTCTTTCTTTCTCTTTTTGCTCGCTTTCTCTCTCTGTCTGTTGGGTGTCTAACTGGTTCGATTTGTTATTCTCGCAGGTTTTGTTCCTGGCCTCTTTCCTCTTTCTCCCTCACTCTCAAGGAACCCATCTAAGGAGTGTTTACATTTGCATCGAGTGCACTCTCCCTCACACATGCTCTTGCAGCATGGCTGGTCTCAGGTGGGCGGCTACACAACTGTGCACTTTATACTCACACAAGTGCTCAGGCCTGCTGGGCTAACGAAGGTGTTTGATGGTTTGACACTACACGTAGCGACGGACAGAGCGACAAAGACGTAACACTTTGACTGTCACATACCGAAGGTGCAGGCTGATTGAGCAATGTGGCCTTTTAAACTACTCCTGTGCCCTGTGTCTATTTTCTGGCCCCCACCACTATCTGCATTGGGTGTTTGCATTTATGCTCTGTCTGGCACTGTTAGCCACTGAATGCCAGCCATGCGAACCTGTAGCACTCAGTTTTGTCCACCTTTCTGTCTGTCTGTGTCTCTCTCTCTCTCTCTCTCTCTCTCTCTCTCTCTCTCCTCCCCTGCATTTCAGATAAGAATCAGGCTTGTTTTCTCACAGCATGCATACATTCCTCTTTAATTTGGGCCTGCTTCTTATCAGGCCGCGTGTTCGGTCGGTTCATTAGTCCCGCAGACGTGAGAAAGAATAAGTGCTAGAGGGAGCACCGCAGTCGTCTGAGATCAGAGATCAGAAGAAAACCTTTATGAATACAAACTGCTCACTCGGAGGCCTTCAGGAACCTTGTACATTATTTAAAAGGATTCATTATTCAAGCATCCATTCAGGTGCGTTGCATCAGATCTGGGTCCTCATATTCCGTATCTCTCAGATTCTGTATTATCCCACCACCTTGGTCTGACAAAAGCATTTGGGTTAAACACCAGCATATTCGGCATATTTGACCCCGTAGTCCCCCCATAGGCCTTTCCTTTGCAGAGCAAGAGTTCAGTTAGACACAAGGGTGTAACTGTATTGTCTATATCAGCATTTGGATTTGAACAGGAAAATGTATCTAATATAATAATATATTTATATCCAATAAATGTTTTTTTTTTTTCACTTTTTTATTAAGACCCTTATTAAGAGTTGTGCAGACCTTGTTCTATATGGTGAACCTCACTGCTGGCAAGTGAAGTTCACCATACAAAAGTAGGTGAAGGAGTGTGCGGTACAAAAGTAACCATGTCAGGTTACACACACACACACACACACACACACACAGCTAAAGTTTTGAAGGAATGTGGTCTGTAACTTACTAAACCATCAGCTAGATTAGCCACTGTGCTTCATTACGTCAATCAGACTAAAGGTTTTTTAAACGTATAATAAAAGCCTCATCACTGGAGTCGCATCGAAGCCAAAACTGTCGCAAGCACCTATTTTATAAATGACCTTCTGAGCAGCAAAATAATAGCAGCAGCCATGTAAAAATATGTTTCTTTTAGTTAGTTGCTCACTCAGCCAGATCCAACAAGCTGCGTAGCTACATTTTGTGCATGTAGCCTATAAATCTTCTGTGACATGGTGTGCATCTGAAAAGCATGTAAGTTGCAAGTTTCCTAAATCAATGTTTTCTTGGCGATTATAAAAGGGTCACTTGTTTGTATCTTTCTATTACAAATAAATTATTTGTATTAGGCTACATCCCCCAACCATGACAGATAGGATAGCTGGAAAAGTTATAAGGAAAAGATTCAAAGACAAAAAAAGATCAAGTAGTATCAGAATAGTCCAGGCCTATATTAAGGGCCATTAATGGACCTAAGTGGCCTAAATCTAGCTGACAATGGCTCCTTCATAATATCTAAAGGGTTATCACACATAATTAAGATAATCACCATTATTCATTAAGATAAAACATGCACGTGTTCTTATATCACTATAATCCCTCAGAGAATGCCACTTTAATCCAGTATAAAGACCCACATTTATATTATAACTCAAATATCTAGGGGCGTGGGACCTGCTGGCTGATAGATCTGAAGTAGTAAATGTTGAGGAGTTCTGGTCAGGTTGTAAAGTCCAAACATCTGATCACCAAAAGTGGTTTAATTTGGAGGAAGCGACTTGATTAAATGCAGCGAGAGGAGGCAGAGCGAGAGAAAACACACAGAGCGAGGAACAGTGAAAATTACAGATGGAGCACATCAGTGACTGTCACAGCACAGATTAGAGCTCAGGCACTTTTACACCATGTTTATTAGCTGCTCTGCAGATGCCACCATAAACTGGGGTTAGCAGAGTGTAATTTTTTCCACTCCTCTTCATGCATGGCCTTTTCTTCCTTCTAAAGTGCCTTGCTGCTTGCAAATTTTCCCATTCCTTGCTTTTAATATTTAATGAAGATTCACCCTCTTGCCTTGCCTTAAAATGGTTCATATTAACTTCTTATAATTAACCATAATTTGAAGTGTTTTCTGTTGCTGCAGTTCAAATTATATCCTTTAGGTGGAAACAGTGTAGTAATCATCTGGAGCCAAGCGGCTTGCACGCTGTATACTGCTGTAGATGCCATGATTGTAGCCTCAAATTTATATAAAACTTTAATCAGCCATGAGTAAGACAAATTTCAATCATTTAATTGATCCTCATCATAGCTTTAGTTAGCTGCTTGTGTTAAATTTATTTGATAAATTATTAGTCACTATGTAGCTAGTTCACCTTGTTTAATTATGGAAAACAGCAGTGAGGACAACACAGATTGAGCTGAATAGTTTTTGAAGCTACATATGAACATGAAAGTGGTGACCTGATTCGTCCAACTTGTTGTGCCTTCATACCAACCTCGTCACACATTTTGCACTGAGCATTTGGTCATTTAAAGTGCCCTTTTCACACAACTATAGAACAATCACTATGCTTATAAAAGACATTTTTTGATTAAATGTGTTGTAGGGTGCAATTCTTGTCAAAAAGACAAAGCTTTATTCATGCAGTATTAAGAAACGAATACTGCATGAATAAGTATTCAGATTGTTCAGACCAGGCCTAGACGGATAACTGCTGCTGATAAAAGGGTGCCGATATACCTGCACGCTTGTTAATCATGAACTATAGACATAATGTAGTGCAAAGATGGACCAACAATTTAAAACAAAGCAAGGCAGTCACTGACAAATGACAAAAATAACCAAAAACCAAAACAACAGTCCCAGTAACCATGATGGTTTGAGCTTATTTGTTCTGGCTCACCCAACAAACTTGTTTGAGTAACCCACACTGCGCACTAATAGCACTCTTTTGGTCTCCTCACTTCTTCTCTGCAGGTCTGGCTCAAAGCTCCAGGGCTGGGATAATCAGAGAGAGTTGATTCACTGTGGGAAGAGCACTTTCTCTCTAGGATGCGAGCAGACAGTGGAGGGGGCCAGAGCACACTCAGGGTCTTTGTTGCTCTGTTAAATAGAGAGAGTGAATAAGTGAGGAGAAAGAGGGCAGATGGAGGCAAGCTAGAGTTCACTCCACTGGAGATACACTCATCATCGGCCAAAACATTTAACATTTTTTTCTCCACAGGACTTGCCTCAGCAAAGCTATTCAAGTCTGCCAACTCAGTCTGCACATCCTGTGACCTCCACTTACAGTCCCTCTCCCTTACTAAAGAGGATTTAGGCTATGATCTTTTCCAAAATATTGAAGGCCTGAAATCCTATTTAAAATGTTGAATACTGAAATAAGTTATTCACATAGGATGTATTAACAAAGTCTGTAATATATTTACTTTTTTTTTAGAATATTGAAGTGTAAACCACATATACAGACTACATGATTTCCAATTTAAAATCAGTGGATTAATTATGAAGTTTGATGTAGCATGTAAACTCTGTTAATGTTTAAAACATGCCAATCCTTCCATGGTGCATGTAAAATAAAGATAGGTAGGTAGGTAGGTAGATAGATGGATAGATGGATAGATAGATAGATAGATAGATAGATAGATAGATAGATAGATAGATAGATAGATAGAGAGAGAGAGAGAGAGATAGATAGATAGAAAATGGAAAATTGGTACATGAACCAGCATAAAAAATCGTAAGTGGACCTTGGTGGAATAAACAAATAAATATCTAAATAAATAACTAAAAGAAAAATGTTGGATAAGGGCTCTTTGGGGTTAACCATTTGTGCACTGTCTGGGGCTTGGCAGTTTTGAACTAACACAATGAAACAGACAATTACTATTCAAGAAAAGACAGGGAAATCTGGCCAGCCTAATGCAAAAGGCAAAAACAGAGGGCTCCATCATTTGCCAGAATATTTAGAATCCTTCTAGTCCCAATTACTTTGATGTGGATTCTGAAGAATGAAAAAGTTTCTTGTATAGATTCTGTGAAGGCTTATGACACACAGTGCCTAATGATCCAGCAAAACAAGAATGTTTACTTTGTGTGTGAAACTGAGGAAAGGCAGCTTCTAATTACTCAACATTCAGAGAGGCAGAGGCAGAAGAGAACACGGCTGGCTAAGATTCAAAGAAGCAAAGGGGTGCACAAAAAGCATAAGTGACTGGCCGGCACTCACAGAAAACCAAAAGGAGAAAGCACAAAATCCCTGGCAAACTCTCAGAGGTTCTAAGGAAGAGAAGTTTGCGACTGGACAGAGTTCTAAGAGGGAATAAAAGGAAGGTGTCCAAAGATGCCCAGAAGAAGGGGGAAAAAGAGAGAGGGAGAGAGAGAGAGAGAGAGAGAGAGAGAGAGAGAGAGAGAGAGAGAGAGAGAGAGAGAGAGAGCTATGCGGCCTTGATCTCCAAAAATATCCATGAAAGTAATCCTACTAGAATCATAATACAGCAGTTTGTTACTTATTGCTTTCCCTTTTCGACAGGAACATATCGAGATACATTCTGAATAACAATAGAGGAAGAAGTTGGATGAGAAACATAAACACCACAAAGACAGTATTTTATAGCTCACAACGACCAACCAATAAAATACTGTGAATGTCATAACAAGGCTTGATTTGTGAGCACAGATGGGGCTGTTTCACCATGGTCATATCACTGCTGTGAGGGCTTGATTGCATTCAGCCACAAGAGCATTAGTTAGGTCAGGTAATGATAGGTCAGGTTGCATAATCAGTTTTGGATCACAGACTCCACATCCAAAGCTATCTGATAGTGCACATCACTCCAGAGAATGCAGTTCTTCTGCTCCACAGACCAATGCTGGAGGGCTTTCTGTATCACATTCTATGTAAGCAAACAACCTACTTTGATAGAAAGTAGTCATTTGGGGTTAACATTAAAATGAGTTGCCCACAAATGGACCTTCACCTACATATACACTGATGAGCCACTTTATTAGGTACACCTACCTTGTACCTACGCTCTTTTTCCATTTGATAAACTCACTTACCATATTGGCACACTTTCTCTGTTTCTCTGCATCATTTGTTAATCCCCTTTTGTTTGTTAGATCATTCATCAATGGTCAGGACTACCAGTGAGCATGTATTAATTGTGTGCATGTGTTATACCAAGTGGATCACGAACAGCAGTGCTTCTAGAATCCATTTACTACACACTCTATTAGACACATCTAACCTGCTGGTCCGCATTGCAGAAGCAAAGTTATTGATGATACTCTATGTGGACAAAAGTATTGGGACACCTGACCATCACACCAACAGGGAATTATATTCAAATACATGGACTTTAACATGAAGTTGCCCCCCCCCCCTTTTGCAGCTATAACAGCTTGCACTCTTTTTGGAAGGCTTTCCACAAGATTTTGGAGTTACTGTGGGAATTTGTGGCCATTCATTCTGTAGAGCATGGATGAGGTCAGGCACCAATCTCCATTCCAGTTCATCCCAAAGGTGTTGGATAGGGTTGAGGTCTGTGTGGGCTAGTCAATTTCTTCCACACCAAACTCATCCAACCATGCCTTTATGGCTTTGTACCCTGGGGCACAGTTCTGCTAGAGCAGAGAAACAGATTACAGTCTACAGTCTGTAATCATAAACTACAATGTGCACCTATATGGTAAGTGTTGGTGATACTTTGGATGAAGTGAGATATATCATTAAAAGTTTGTTTTTTCTTCTTTTTTTTCCTGAAGATGTTCCTGACAGATTTTTTTGATGTTGTTTGGAGAGCACAGGCACAGCTTTTCAGGGAACTCCTGTGGGCCAATCTAATCCACAATTCCTGTTCACATCTGCTGTGTGTCTGCTCACTCTCTAAATATTTCACACAGCCATCTGAAAGCAGGCTCAGGAACCCATGCAAAGTACATACAAATGTTCTCATCATCCTCCCTTTTGGCTTTCCATGTAAAAATGATAAAAGGAGGGCTAAGTGGATGATAAAAAATGGAGAAGAAAGGTGTGTGTGAAACCATGGTGAAAGAACAGACTAGGGCAGTCAGCAGCATATTCCTGGAAAGGCAATAACGAGCACTCTTACGTCAACAAGGCAGTTTGAAATTTGAAATGCATGCACTTTGTCAAACTACAACAAATAGACTGGAAAAGCAACACAATTTGCCTG
This sequence comes from Alestes dentex, assembly GCA_037576975.1. Taxonomy (NCBI): domain Eukaryota; kingdom Metazoa; phylum Chordata; class Actinopteri; order Characiformes; family Alestidae; genus Alestes; species Alestes dentex. Next base: position 12,252,832 of record JBBIGA010000018.1, read on the forward strand.
TATTGTGGCTATAGCTAAAAATACTTTGGGGAAACTCAGAATGAAAAAGGAGAGCTATTTTATGCATATGATATGCATGCATAGACGTGTCTGTAGTGGTCATTTCAATCTTCTGTGAATAAAAGTTTGGTCTGAAAGTAATATTTTGGCCTTTTGGTAATCAGGATCTTAAAAAATTTGGGAGTCCCTCGCAGTCGTCAAGCCTGATCTGAAGACCCACCTCTTTAAGGAGCACCTAGGACTAACTAGTCCTCATGCTTGTCGCTTGCATATTTTTTTTCTTATATATGAAAAAAAAACATGGCCATTTACTCTCTTAACACCTAACATTTTTTGAAAGGGTTTGTTAAGGTGTGTAACTTAGCTGGCAGTAACTCGGTTAGAAAGCAGATGTTGATTTGAGTCTAGCTTTACAGGTGTGAAGAACAGATGTGGACTACTGAAGCACTGGTGTACATCGCTCTGGATGAGAGCATGCACTGAATGTCGTAAATGTAAACAGGACAAAACGGGAAGTGAACCGGAGAGCTGGTGAATGTAGTAATGAAAGAGGTGACTAAAGGACAAATATTGAATAATAATAATAATAATAATTATTATTATTATTATTACTACTTCTACTACTACTATGAGCTTGCTTATGTTTTATTTATTGATTAACATTAATAATACAATACAACTTACTTTGCAATGACATAGGCAAGATGACGTGTTAGCGTTAATTCCACTTTTGTCTTTTGCAGCAAAAGAGGAGTACTGAAGACCATCAGGTTATCCAATAAATCGGTGTGAGAATAAAATGAATGTGTGTGTGAGGGACAGTGGCCAGAGTGTGTTAGTGTGCAGGGGGTAGAAAACTCTCATGAACAGCTTAAACACCATCAGACATCTAAATACCTGAACCATCTGAAATACCAAATGTGATGTTTATATCAGTTATCAACGTAAAGTGAGCATTTGTGAACCAAAAGAGAAGATGAATCAAGTGGAGATAGAAAGAGCAGTTCCTGTGGTCTACCGCAGGTTAACTGACAGGCACAGCAGAGATAACAGCACACTGTTATTATTTATTAATACTTTATGATGAATGAATGGCTAACGATGGACTATGGAGTATGCAAAGTGTTTATAGGTGCTGAAAGGGCTCAGAAATGCAATAAGACATTGGGTTAAACCGCAGACTGTGTTCTGCTGTCTCCTTATAAAACTAAACACTGACAGAAAGCGGTGGAATCTTTAAATGTTTTGGGTTTTCAGATTTAATCAAACTGAGAATTTCCTGACTGATTGAGAGACATGGAGGGTTTTTGCAGGTTGCCGCACATTCTTTAAATAATAGAAAGCTGCGCACTATAGTCCCATTGCCACACAGCTGATGTAAGGTATTAGCCAAAAATCACGATGCAAAACAAATTCTTGGTGCAGATGTCTCCAGACAGTGGCAGATGTGTGTTTTTCTGCCATAGAAAACCATCAATAGATAAAAGTGATGATAAGCACCCCCACGTCTCTGTCTCCTTTGGTTCCGTGTGCTATAGTCACAGTTCGAATCTCTGAAACGCCAAAAGCCTCTTGATTAAACACTCATTGATAATGGCAATTTAAAAGCCTCATTAATCTTCATTGTCATCATAAATATGCATGAAGTGTATTAAATGATTTAGCTCGGGCAATATTCTTATTACATTTTTTTTTTCCCCTCCCCAAATGCTACCCTTGATGTTATTAATTGATGTGCGGTTTCTTTTTCTAGCAACGGCACTGGGGAAAAAAATGGGGTGGAAAAAGTGAAATTGATTTGGAACTTTTTTTTTTATTTTTATAAATACATAAAAAGATAAAGCACATCATCTGATGTGTGTAGATATAAATAGTTCAACTTTAAAAGGAGCGAAAAAAGGAGCGTCAGACAAAAGCAAAGCAGAGAAAGAGAGGAAAGGGCCAGAAAAGGGAAGGAAAAGGAAGAAAGAGAGAGAGATAATGATACCGAGGGAGATCTTTTATGGGAGCGGGCAGATAAAAATAATCCCCCGCTGAAATGTGCTGAAAGAGTCGCCAGGGCTTTGGAAGGTGTTTCATGATGCAGGAATGGCCCTCTCCTCTCAAAAGGTATTATTCATCCTCCTTTATGTGGCGGCTGTGGCAGCGAAAGCACCGCTCAGATCGCACCCTGTAAGCCTGCAGATAGGAGAGAGTCTCTTCCAGCGCCAAAACCACAACCCATTTCGACCTGGAGACACACAGAGATGGCCGAGAAGCCTCACAGTTCGATTAACATCAGAGACAATGGCAGAATCACCTGGAAATATACTGTTATTCTAGATCTTCATTTGAAAGTGAAAATCTCTGCTACAGAAATGATGATAATGGCTCCCAAAACCTGAGACCCCACAACTTCTTTGTTGAGTGATGTTTGACAATTGCAGTATGTTCTTGTTTAGATATACTCAGTGGGAGGTCCTGTAACAGCACATCAAGGCACAGTTAGGATTGTGCAAAAGGAGGCTATAAACAGTAAATGGCAAGAATATGTGACTGTGTTTGGCAGAATAAATGCTGCGTGTGTTCCATAAACCTCCAGGAAAAGAATGCTTGTGCTGAGAGCTACTTGTGTTCTGATGCGTCCAGCAATGTCCTCCAACAAAAAGTCACCTGAAGTTCCCTTCTAGTGATTTCCATCCCAAGCCATAAATGTCCCTCAAAGCATCAGGAGGGAGTGAAGGCTCAGAGGCTGTGACTAAGCACACGGAGGGGGGAGGCTCTCATGCAGAGTGCATTATGGGCCAAGCTGCCAAACAGCTGGCCCCGAGACTGAATTACTGCCCTTGGTGCACATGGACTGACCACAGGAGCGCTCGCACATGAGCCTAACCAAGTTATCTGGAAACTGTGACCAGATATAACTCACACTCTGGGATATAGAGACAGTTTCTATGCCAAGAGGACAAGTGAAGGCTATTCACTGTAATTAAAGTGGCTCAACATAAAGATGTCTTTGCTAAAAGAAAGACTGCCATTTTACAGATTTATTCAGTTGTTATAAAGCATTTTCAGATCCAAGTTCTAACTATTGTTGTACTAACTAATCACCCAGTTAGCACAACAATACACGACTAAACCAATTTATGAACATGACACATACCCATTGCTAACACATATCCAGTGTTAACACATATCCAGCGTTAACATATATCCATTGTTGACATGTATCCAGTGAACATGACTTGCACTTCCACTGCTGTTTCAGTTCCAGCCATTGGCAGAATGGTGAATGTCTAGAGCTCAAATTCCAAATGCTTGCAAATACTCTTACAAACACATCCAAAACCTAACAAAAAAAATACACCGAAGGTCAGCTTGATAAGTCATAAATGTATTTTAATGATTATGGAGAGAAAGTACTGATTGAATGCATTCAAACAGGCTAGTAGTTCTGAGGTTCTCCTGTTCATAGTGGGCTCAGCAATCTGTACAGGCAAGACATTACATCAAGTGTAATGCGGACAAATAAAATCGTGCGCTCTTGATCAGCAATGATTATTTTGTCAAACAGTATGATGATACAGTGTATTATAAATTATCCAAACTTTGTATTTTAGAAGCAAAGCCTGATGAACATCCATTCACATGCATTTTATGCCACATAAGGCCAGTTTCCCAGACCCAGATTAAGGCAAAGTCTAGACTAAGAAAAACTTCCAGAAGTGATTTGCTGTTGGCATAGTACTGCTCCACTTAATCCACGTCCAGGCCTACCATGTTTTTATATCATGTGTTTATATCAAGTTTTTTTTTGTTTTTTCTTTCCAGGTTCATCATTTTCCAATCAAGCATTGTGAAATCTTTGAAACATGTGTAATGAAATGTCTGTTGTTGCTCAGATTTGTTATTTGTTAGTTCATATTTGATATTTAAGACAAACTACGATCAGTAGATTATCCAATACCTAATATAATCAATAGTGAAATAGTGAAAGCCACAGCAAGAAGTAACAGCAAAGTAAAAGAAACAATAAAACATGGTGTATCTGAGCTGCTTCAAGTTATATTGTGAGGCCTAAAACATTCACTCAAAGGTCAAGTCAGATCTGGCGTGAGTTTTCCGAACACCATCATATGTATTTAAAAATCAACACACTTTGGCTCAGTGAGGTTCAGCTGGGTAGGAAGAATATTCTGGAGACATACCTCACAGTGCAGGTATGAGAGACAAATGCAGTAAGACTGATCTATAAAGGCCCTTGAGGCCAAACACTTAATCCATATTTAACTAACAGTGTAAGCTGCAATGGAGCATGAAGGATCCTTTGAAATGGCAACCTCAGATACCTAGATTAATCCAGTGCTGATATTACAAAAACACTCCTCTGAAAGTTACATGCAGTTTCATATTTTAACCAGAGAGGGCTCCAAATCCCTGAACTTCCATAGTGCTGCCCTAAAGCTTTATTAGCTGGCACTGAACGCACCTGGTCTCCTGACTACTACAAAATAAAAAAAAATCACATGTACTGCAAATGCACAAGCCAGATTTAACATGTAAACACAGACGCTAAGTTTAGAAGAAAAAAACATCCAACACTCATAACACCATGTGTGCATGCAGTGTGTGCATGAGTAGAGGCAGAGGTGGGAGTGTGGGGGCACGAGAAGTGTTATCTCTGTGACGCACAACTATAGAAGTGTTCGGGGAGAAGGAGGGAGAGCAAGAAATACAACAGGCAGTTTTCCTGTGTGCAGGCCAGTGTGCTGTGCTCTCGAATGCCCAGTAAATTACTGTCTAGTCAAGCAGAAAAGAGGTGTGGGATTTGGACACGAGCATCACCTGTCTCTGCTCATATCCCCAAAGCCAGGCATAAATGAAGTGGACAACTGCCTGTTTATTCTCCCCGCACCGGCACCCACCACGAGGCCAGTGGGTGCTGGCTTCCCGCTTTTATTGAACAGTTTTCTGCTGAGCCCTCCACTTGCTCCTCGGATTAATCAGAAATCCTCGCACAAACAGCTTCCTTTTTCTGCAAGAGCAGCGTGCTGGCCTCCAAACCGCACACACAGATAGGCAGCCACTGTAAAAGTGGTCTGAACAACACATTTACCTACAGGCAACAGTTGTGTGTATTTGTGAGTGTGTTTATGCAGTTTTTGCTCTGAATCCCCAAGCTTGCCATCCATTCCTGAATAATGCATGGAGAAGGAAAAGAAATGGATGACTGAATGTCCAGGCGAAGAAAAACAAGCAGACAAACAAAAGTTCCCCCTTCCTAGTTTCTTCTTTTTTGCATCTTCGTCACAGGAACAGCATAGGAGCTTCAAGAACAGTCAGTTCTTGAAGCTGATATGTTGGAAGCAGGAAAAATTGGCAAGTGTAAGGAGCCCAACTGTGATGGTTGGACGACTTGATCAGAGCATCTCCAAAATGCCAGGTCTTGTGAGGTGTTCCCATTATTCAGTGGTTAGTGCCTGCCAAAAGTGATCAAAGGGAGGACCAGTGAAGCAGCAACAGGGTCATTAGTCTCCAAAGCTCACTGATGAGTGAAGGCTGTCACACATGGTGACGGTAGTGTGATGGTGTGGCTATGTCTTGTGCTTCAGGATCTGAGCAATTTGACATCATTGATGGAACCATGAATTCTGCTCTCAACCAACAAAGCAGTCATTCATTCCTAAACTGAAGCTTAAGCATATTTGGGTTATGCAGCAATACAATGATCTGAAGCACATTGGAAGAAATAAAAATGACAGTTTTTAAGCCTGTTTAAAGTCCTGGCTTGATTCATACTAAGATGCAAAAGTATTTCATGCATGGCAGTTCATACTTGAAATCCCCTTCAATGGGGCTCATTTAAAGCAATTCAGAAGACCGTGTCAAAATCCCTCGACAACAATAGGAGAATCTAATCTTCAGTTATAGAAAGTGTAAGGTTTCAATTGTTGCTGGCGGTGGGGAGACAACCAGTTATTAAATAATTACTTGTTGACAATTTTTTCTTCTTCAATAAGTGTAAAGATCTTGTAAAAACTATTTTCTCGTGTTTCCTTGCATCCTCCTCATCTTATTTCATATTCATAAGAGTCTATTTAATATGATAAATATTCAAATACAGAACCACTACGACCACCATGGGCAGCATGTTATTAATTGACAGACCAGGAGTGACACTGATGAGCTTAAAATCACAACATCCTGATGGCTACTACCATGTCGATGTAACTGCTGTGTTGAGAATGGTCCAGCACCCAAATGACAACTGGTCAGAAGTGGTTCTATGATGGTTCTAATGTTGGTCAGTGTTTCTGAGAATGGCAAATAAACATCGGTACAGAGTTGATGTTTGTATATTGTGATCATAACAAGAAAAATAATACAGAATTTAGAGGAACAGAATGGAATATAAAGAAATAGTATGGAATTGAATATAGCATTTCTTTATAGAATTGATTTGAGTGCCTTTGAACAGCTATGTGTGGTGTGAATTAACCCAGCTGGTTTCCTTTGAAGTCCCCTTGAGTGTGCGTGTGTGTGTGTGTGTGTGTGTGTGTGTGTGTGTGTGTGTGTGTGTGTATAGAGGCTCTGTCTCTAGAGGAACACTTGAGACATGAGAGTCCACCAGGAGAGAAAAATTCCTCAGATCTAGAGAATAGCTCTCAGCAGATACTCCTTAAAACCTTTCCTCTTTTCCTCTCCTTTTAACCTCCACCCATCTGTCTCCTCTCGTCCTCTCCAGTTCCTTTTTCCTCTTCTTTTCACCCCCAGTGCCCTAGAGCATGCCATGGTCATGAGGGAAATATCACCACCCTCACATTCCCTAAGCCGGGGCTGATGATCCATAGAGATATTTTTAAAGGAGCTATTTGGCTCCCTCTTGGTTTTATATTAAATGCCACAAGAAAATGTAGAACGTCAGAGATTGCGGTAAATGTGGCATCATTGTCTCCAACACTTCTCAGTCCTCATAGCACTCTCACTGAATGATGTTAGACTGTGTATAGGACTACTTTGCTCTTAATTGCGATGGCTAGACAATTATTACTTCTGCGGAACAGATCTCTATTTACGAACTGAATACTGCTTTCTAAAATTATGGCTAATAAAACATCTGCTGTGGAAAAACATCTTCATTTCTGAACAGAATATATTCATTTACTCGGTATATGATACATTTGATGGTACTGAATCCATTCAGAAACTGTACCGTCCATTCAGAAACTGAGGAAAAGGTGGGAGTTCCAAACAGACCTCTTCCAAAGTTTGCTTAGCTTTAGTTTTTACTGTGCTTTCACTTTTCTTCAGGCAGAATCCAGTCAAATGAGTGTTAAATATATAAATAACGGTTGAACATTTAATTAAGCAGGCAGAAAATTGCTAGTTCTAGGCATGTAATGACATCGCACACTGACACATTCACAAACAGAGACAAACGCATGCAAATAACTCGTGTCAGGAAAATTCACTTGAGGATTGTGTTAGTCCAGGAAATAAAAATAATTCAAAAAGAACATTGTAATGACAGGTCTTTGTAATGGCTTCATGTCAAGCAATTAGACAGGGTTCATTTTTAATTTCGGCACCCTATCCTCTCTAGCTCCAGGCTAGGGGAGGTCTGTTTTTTGACAAAATTCAGAAGTTAAACCTTAGTGAATAATACGTGTTTTATTAAAATGTGCTGCTCTATTAATGAACAGTTCTTCTGTGCTGCCCACACATGTGTGTTTCTTAATAACAAACATAATTTGCTGCCCACAGGAGGGCATTTGTATTTCATAGGCTACAATATTATTTCTGGCAAAGAACAAATGGTGAAATGATAGAAGACAGAAAGATAGTTGCAAAAACAAGTCAGCACTTATCAATATCACCAAATCTAAGCACAAATCTCTTTTTTATTACTGTTCTTTAATAACTTTGTTTTAACAATCAAGCAGAAAAGATCAAGCAGATATGGGCACTGATTATCACTGACACGGTTAAAATTACGTGGAAAAGATAACCTACCATTAGCTTTTCATTTACAAAAAAGACAATCAAAGGATACTTTGGGCTACAAAGTCATATGCCAGAAACGTGGTGTTGATTGTGGGGAGATTTTTGTTCACATTTATTGAACATCTTTCACTTTAATACCGGTTGTCACAGTGACCTATACAACTGTATCCAGGCATAGTTAATCACCTTCTTTTATTGCGCTTTGTCATCTTCAGGTTCTGTTTTTGAATCATGTCAAATAAGATGAGATAAGATAACCCTTTATTAGCACTACAAGTGGGAAATTTTATGTCCGAAAATAGAAAATTGTCTTTATTTTCTTGTTAAACTTCAAACTGAGAATTTGCTTACACTTGGATGCTTAAGCAAAAAAAAAAAACAAAAAAAAAACAACAAAAAATATAACTTTATTTACCTCAGACACAGTGGATCAGCCACAATATAGTAAACAGACATTAAAATCAGCACTCACCCAAATTCCCTAAACTTCTTTGATTGGGCTCAAACTGCATTCAGCAGTTATGGTAGTGTAGACTTGCAAATTGCTCTAAAAATATATTGTCAATGTGTAGCTGAGCCACGTCGACAAATCTGTACTCTGTTATGAAGACCTAGATGCAGTTTGAGTAGGTAGAGAGAGTTTTTGGGCTGAATTCATGTAAAACATTTGAATGACTTTTGACTTGACAGTAAATGACACATTTTTTATTCATCACTACTCACCTACAAAACGCACCTAATATAATTATAAAACGGATCACCAGGCATATGTTATGTAACAATCTATTAAGTGACAGCCAGTGGGATGAAACAGTGATGCTTTCTATGTGACACTAGTGCTTTTAAAGTTAAAGAAGAGTCTAAAACATAACCAGTTAATAGGATGTCAGACATGCACTGTTACATATTCTTAACCTGTGAAAACTAACGTATCTGCAATGCAGTTCATTAAATAAGTGGATAAGTGGTAGCTATTTATCTATCTATCTATCTATCTATCTATCTATCTATCTATATTCTGCAAAATCTCTCTATTGTATATTGTATGTTCACGCTTCATATTGATTTAATCTGTATGGATAATAAGTTGATTTACACTCAGAGCTCATTGCAAAGCTGTACAGCTAAGCTGATTTATGCTGACACTGAAAAGACATGAGCCTAAACTGTGCTAATGTAATGCTAATGCTAATCCATCATCATTAACCCACAGAGTAAGAACACTTTGAAGGCTCTGAACAAGACTTCGCTATCACTAGCCATTTAGCCCTGAGTGCATCACTACAATTACCTCATCACGCCCAAGGCACTACATCAATCTTTTGGTATCCTAGAAATGTAACATAACTCATATTATGACTCAGTATACCCAATTATGAAGAATCAAAATGAACACCAATACACAGGAGAGTACGATATACGCAGTTTACAAGAATAAATGGACTTATCAATAAAACTGTGAAAAAAAAAACCTCACGAGAAACTGTAGCATAAAAAGTTTTTAAAATTGATTTCTAATTATATTAAACCTTTATTATGGAACATGTTGCTGGCAGATAAGGCAGATAATCACATCACAAACCCCAGCATAAAATACAAACACCTACTGACAGCACTGAAAAAAAAAAAAAAAAAAGATCACAGATCTGTCCATTTAGACAACAGAGACTTCCAGGGACTTTTATTAGCTCATAAAGTGGTTTAGGATTGATAAAGTGGTTTAGGATTGATATAGTCACTCCAAATATTTCATGTTTTATGTTTTTGTCACTTTTTTAGTACAAATGTGAAAATCAAGCCCAGTTTTGAGATTATATGTGTTTGCATATTATTGTCTTCTTAAGCATTATAGTTTTAGATTCTAAAGGGTTCGTTTTGTGTGCATTTGAAAGATGTTAAGATAGATCAGATGTAGCTTTTTTGTCACTAATACTGTCATAATGGCCTAGCCTTGTTTCGAATAGCTCACAGGATCCCAATTTAACTGGGAACTCAACATTATGTAGTGACTCTAAACGCTAAAGCCTGTTTTGTTTTTTTTTTCATTTGTTTGAAAGGGGACTTCCTGTAAACCTTTCCTGATGGCCTATAGGAGGTGCTGCCTCCTGTTGTTTGACTCTGACCTTCAGAAGATCTAGCAAGACACAGTAAAGCCTGGAAGCCGAGCTACTCCCTTCTGCCTTTTAGCACTCTTTAGCTTAATGGAGAGTTTCACTCTCTCATTAAACGTTTAATGTTTCATTCTTGCTGCTTTGATTGGAGCTGTTGGAGAAGGCTGATTAGAGAGTGCTACCATTAAGGGTCATTAAATGCCAACACCAGCCAGCTTTTCAGTTCCACAACATTATCAAGAAGGTGGCAGATCGCTGCTGCTCCACAAGCCTGTGAAGTATGACAAAGGGTCACGAGAGCTGAAGGTGAGAAAGGTTCTAGTCTGGAAGTGCCCTTATGTCCGAGAAGGAAAAAAAGCTGTCTCCATACCACAGGGGTCATAAATTTTAGTGGAGAAAGTAATGGGAGTAATTAGTAACGGGCTGAAAAAAAAATTAAAGCTCTAATGGACGTTGCAGTAAGACAAGACCTTAGGCCACATGCCCCGTTGTGAGATCTCCACAGAGGTATCTGAAAAATGAACACTTTTCTCCCTCCGTGAAACACATGCTGGCCTTTATTCAGTAAAGCAGTATAGTAGGCTGATTTTTAAAGCAAAAGGTAAAACACTGAAACGAATGATGATGAGTGCAATGAATGAAATGAAAAACAAGCACCAGTACACTTTATCTAGACTAGCAAATTACACAACTGACCATCATATACATTTACATGAAACATGTCCTAACTCAGATCATCGGCCCTCCTCCTGAAGATCTACTTTCCTGCCATGTTGAGGTCCACTCTGAATCTGACGTCCACTCCCCCTTACTTAACCCTTAGAACACGAACCGCATGGATCCATGCAGGCAGCGCAACAAATGGTAAATCATCGTCATGAGGCCAAACAACTTGTTTCTTGTTATGCTGAGCTTTGTTTGGTGTTCCAGTGTCACAAAGAACCAAAGTTATTGTACGTAAAAAAAAAAAACACCACAAATATTAAAACGATATGTAATAATATTTTTTTTATTATATATTGTTTTATATAATATATAAACACTAGTTTTAAACTGTTTAATGACCATGTTTCTTTGTTTAAATGACATTTTTACTAATACAGTTCTAACGGTTACTGTTCTCGCTGGAACCATAACCTTTGCAGGAAGGTTGATCTCCAGTATCAGGGTTGCCCTAATTCATGCAGGTGCTGCACTAGTGAGCCTTTAAAATGATGTCTAAGTGGTTGGAGTCAGTTTTGATCTCTAACATCAAAAAAATCCACCAGTGACAGAAGACTCTTTCATTTGCAATATGCAGCACAGAGGCCTTTAAGGTCTGCTAAATCTGCACAGGCTCCAGTTAGATTGTACTTTCAACTCAGTCGAAGAACAAAATAGCTACAAAAGAAGCAAGTGGACAAATTCAGAAACTGCTATTTGGTTCACAAATTGTAAGTTGATTTGCAAATTACATTCAAATAGAATTTTCTTCTATTTCAGATCGATTACGCCCTGGTGTAGTAAATATTATAACTCCTTTTCTCTCATATTATTGATTAAGGGTACAGAACAATGCCACAGTCTGTATCTGATTAATTATCCAAGAAATCTTTATTTGCATTAATAAACCTATATTTTTAATACATTCAGTACAGGACACTGCCTGTGATTAAGTCAGTGTGATGTCAGGTCTGTTGCGGTGGATGGTTGGTTGTAGTACAGGTTGTGTGTTTTGTTCTCCAGTACTGTGTTTGGTATGTATTTGTAATATGGTGTGTGTGTGTGTGTGTGTGTGTGTGTGTGTGTGTGTCTATTAGTTGATGTAGTAGTGCTAACAGTAGTGTGTGATGTTTGCAACCTGATTGTGTCTGTGTGTATAGTCTGTGTGTGTGTCAGTGGTTTGCAGCCAGATGTGATATGTTGTATTGTTTCTTGCGCAGTGTGACAGTATCTACAGGTGGTGTCTGTGATGCTTGTGTCCTTCAGTATGTATTTGCTGTAGTTTCTGGTGTTGATGAACAGATCTCCGTGAGTCAGCCAGCGTTTGACACTCGTTTATCGACATGAGGCTGGCTGAGCTCATAGGGGTGTCTGCCATGAAGTTCTTTCTGGCTCCATCTTCTCATGTGAAGCTGTGATATCTTCTGTTCTGTTGCGTGTGTTGTGTAAGTTAAGAGCAGTGTAAATGGTGTCTGCTAGAACTATGGCTTTGTGTAGTGCTGATGTGTTCTGTTTTGTGTGGAAGAAACTTCTCAGTAGGTTTATTTGTGTGTTGCGTAGGTTTGAAATGTCGATGAGGCCTATTCTACCTTCAGCCCATGGGAAGGTGAGCCTCTCCATTGCAGATTTTGGGTGATGTCGTTTAGTTTTGTTAAGAGTGTCCGTGTTTTTCGTTGGAGCTGTTGTAGTTCTGTGGATGTCCAATTTATTACTCCAAAGGAGTATGTTAGTGTTGGTATTACACGTTGATGGCTTTGAATGTGCATGTAGTTGGGTTTTCAATATTTGTGTAAGACAGGATGTGTATTTTTGTGTGAGTGTGTGTTTAATTTGTTCATGTTTGGCCTGTTGGAATCCTAGGTACTTGTAAAGTTCACCCTCTGTCAGTTTAGTCACCAATTTGCAGAGTGAAGCCTCCTTCCCTCAATGTTCTTTTTTCTGTGTGAAGTGTTTTACATTTGTCCAGACCAAACCCCATGTGAATGTCCTGTGAAAATGTTTCTGTTATGTGCAGTAGATGTTGTAGATGTGTGTAGGTTCCTGCATATCTTTTCAGTTCATCCATGTAGAATAGATGTGAGAGGGTGTACCTTTGGCGTTGGTTTGAGATTTTATATCCATACTGTGTGTTCTTGAGTCTGTCTGATAGTGGATTAAAGGCCAGACAGAACCAGAGAGGACTGAGTGCATCTCCCTGAAAGATGCCTCTTCTGATGTGGATTCTGTTAGTTTGTATTGTTGTGTTGTTGATGTGAAAGTATAGTGTTGTCCTCCAGTGTGTCATCAGTGTCTGTAAGAATTGAATGATTGTGGGGTGTATTCTGTACATGTGTAGAATCTGAATTAGCCACGTGTGTAGGACGCTGTCAAAAGCTTTTTTGTAATCGATGTATGCAGTGTGTAGTTGTCTGTGTTTTTTATGTGCCTGTCTGAGCAGGACAGAATCAATCAAGAGTTGTTCTTTACAGCCCATATGTTTCCTACAACATCCTTTTTGTTGTTCTGTGAGTATGTGGTTGTCTGTTATGTGAGTGTATATTGTGTTACTAGTTAGTATTTTGTACATTGTAGGGAGGCACGTGATGGGTCTGTAAATTGTGGGATCTGTAGTATTTTTGTTTTTTGGTTTCATGTATGTGATGCCCTCTGTTAGGAACTGTGGTGTGTCGTGTGGGTTCTGTATCATGTGTATAAAGTGTTGTGCTATAATTGGGTGCAGGGTGGTGACTGTTTTGTACCAGAAGTTGTATATCCCAACTAATCCTGGGGATTTCCAGTTGTGTGTTTTGTTTATTACTTGCGTGAGATCTGTAGTTGTTATTTGTTCAAACAGCATCGGTGTGATGTTATTTGTTTGCGCCTCTTCCTCCTTGACCCATGAGGCATCGTTGTAATGGACTACTTCACTGGACCAGAGGGAGGCCCAGTCAGGCTGGCCTGTGTAGGTGGGTCATTGTTTTCTATTAGTGTTTTGTTTAGTGGTTGTTTGTAGAATTGTTTTCCATTGTTTTGAAATTGCGTGTTCTGTCTTTTTGCTATTATTATTATTATTATTATTATTATTAATTTATTTTTTAAACTTCATCTGAAACACATATTTATTTGATCCCACAGATATACCAAAGAAGAAACTGATGAAAAACAAAACTGTTGTTGACAGTCATTTTACGGTCAGATCTGACTGAACACAACTTATGATTAAAGGGCACTGCCTTGTAAACAAGCTCACAGCTCTTCCAATGAGTTCTTTTTTTATGCATAATATCTGCCTGAGCTTCATTTCAACCGTGCAGTACAGTACACTGCCTGTGATTAACTTCAGATAAATATCAGTTACAGCTCTGAGTACACACACACAAAGCACACACAATCATTTCTGCAGCATTCAGAGCAAAGTGCCAGAGCCTGAGGATCGCAGAGGGAGAGGCGGATCGATGGAGGACAAACAGCTGTTGGACCCGGCGATCCCATTACTTCCCTGCAGTGGATCAAAACATTCCCTGTGCCAGCAGTAAGCAAACCTGGCCCGGCCGCAGTTATGCGCGGAGAGGAGAACCACCCTACCGCGATGACTTATCTATGACTTGCTGGAGGCCAGAAGAAACGGATCTCCCCTGAGACAGGAAGCCAGAGAAAGTCATTGCATGTCATCAGCAAACTATTCAGTAGGCAATGAAGCAGCATAGTCATATGGCTACCGCCACACTCCTGCAGAATTCATCTGTACAATACAAGTAGCATCCATATGCTCCTTATCAATGGATGGATGATTTCTTTCTTCTCCCCTTTGCTGCCTCCATCTGATCTCTTTCACTTTGTTTCTGTCAGCCTTTCTCTGATGAGTGTGTGTGTGTGTGTGTGTGTGTGTGTGTGTGTGTGTGTGTGCACGCGTGTGTGCGTGAGAGAGAGAGAGAAAGAGAGAGAGAGAGAGAGAGAGAGAGAGAGAGAGAGAGAGAAGTAGCCTGGCAATCAGACCTCCTGCAGGAGTGTGGTACTTTGCTCCAGCATAAAGAACATGTTTCTGTTTCCTGCAGCCTTCGAGCTCTCAGATGGACGCAGGAGAGCCGCCTCTACTCTTATAGAACAAATTTTCCTGACAAGGAGAGCAGAGAGAGATCAGCATGATCTCTGTTAGGTGGGGCTTTCATTGTTGATGCCATTTAACTTTCCTTTTAATTCTTTAATAAGAGCAGTACTTTGGTTTAAACACTGCTTCTGTTTTAGAACTAGAAACACAAGCAGTCGCTGGCATTCACTGTCTTCCTCTTCTTCTTCTTATTATTATTGTTATTATTGCTGTGTTTTAAACTCTTTACGAGTTGCGACACAGATCCGTTCCCTCGACTGTCATGTAACCTGAATTTTGGTGTAAGTCAAGACACACCGTAGCCTAAGTCACTTACCGATCCTAACACAGTTGTAAAAAACACAACTAAGCCACAGAAAACAGAAAAGGAAAACTCTCTCACTCATACATCGTGTTACTGCATATTCTACCACCACGCACAACCAAACTAGTTCGCCCACATAGTCCGTAAGTACGAGGCTAACAGTGTAAGTCGAATGGGAGTGGGAGTGGGAGAGAGCATTGTAAACTCGAAACGTCGTATGTCGAGACTGTTGTAACTCGAGGAACCCCTGTATATGACAATATATGTAGAATATCATGGTCATCTCAAGTAACTTGTTACCGTACCATCTCAGAAGGTATATTGCACCCGTGGACTAGAGACTCGCAAACTACTCTTCACTCTGACTCCAACAAAAAGTACCTCTGCTGACTCCTATCTGTACCAACTCTGTTAGCCATAGACAGCCAATCTGGCCACTAAGCCCTTCTATTGTTTTCTCCAGAGAGACATAGAGTTTTCCTCACCTCTGTCACCCTGGCCTTGCTCACTAGGGGCTATGGCCTGGATTCTGTAAAGCTGCTTTGTGACAACATTACGCTATAATAACTGAAATTGAAATGAACTGGACATTTTTAAATACTGGACTATGCCCTGTTTCCCATTTTTTCAAAATCAAATCACTGTTTATTATATCTTCATGACTGACTTTGTGCACTTATTGTGACAATAAGTCGCCACGCAAGGCTAAATAGTTATTTTACAACAGTTCTAACACAATACTCACAGCTATTTTTTACCTGGATGGTGAAGACGTTTCGTGGGTTTTTCACTGTATTTCTGGAGTGATTGTCACAAATGCTGAAACAAAATCATATATTATTATATACATTATTATTATAAATTTAAAATGTAAATTAATAATAATATATTTTCAATGTTATATTATAATGTTATGTATAAATATAACAATTATTTTGATTCAGATTTATAAGCAAAACCAAAAAGGATGATTCTTCAGTGCTTTGTAAAAGTAGTTAAAATAAAATGTCTGTTTATGCCTTTTGCAAATTCCCCTCATGCGTGGGTCCTGAAACCATTACAGCAGTTTTAGCAGCACGCGCAGTTACAGGAATTTATGGCAGAGTGTGAATGTGACAGCAATATCACAAGTGCTCCACAAATGTGGCTTGTATGGGAGAGTTGCAAGAAAAAAAGCTACTGCCAAAATGCACATTGATGATTCTGAGGCCAAGAACACCAGATGGTATGTCTGGCAGAAAGCCAATACAGCTCACCATCCAAAGAACACTATACCTACAGTATGGAGGTATGAAGTATGGAGGTGGTAACTTTCTGTTGTGGGGGCACTTAAATGGGGCAAAATACCATCAAATTCTTAAAGTAAGTCTGTTGCCATCTGCCAGAAAGTTGTCGATGGGAAGAAGGTTCAGCTTTCTACGTGACAATGGCCCAAAGCACACAACAAAATCAACCACACAGTGGTTGAAGAAGAAAAAGGTGTATGTCCTTACATGGCCTGGTCAGAGCTCAGACTTAGACCCCACTGAAGTTTCCAGTCCACCAATAGTCACCATCCAGTTTGACTGAGCTTTAACAGTTCTGTAAAGGAGAGCTGGCAAATATTGCACAGTCCAGCTTCAAGGCAAATTCAAAGCAGCAAGTAAAGCAAAAGGTACAAAGCAATGGAGAGAGTGGAAAAGAGGTGAAGAAGCATGTGCAAGCAGGTTGGAATGGGTAGAGAAAAGTGTCAGGTGTGATGTGTGACAAAAGAGTTTCAGCAAGAATGAAAGGAAAGGTGTACAAGACAGTAGTGAGACCAGCGATGTTGTATGGTCTGGAGACAGTGCC
>JBBIGA010000018.1:12269948-12284631 GCA_037576975.1 Alestes dentex
GTGTGTGTGTGTGTGTGTGTGTGTGTGTATGTGTGTGTGTGTGTGTGTGTGTGTGTGTATGTGTGTGTGTGTGTGTGCCACAGTTGGCTGAAATGGCAGTGGGCTTCGATGCATGAGTGTTTGGCGATTGTGGCGGAGATTGCAGTGCTGCTTGTGTGTGGACAGCAAATACAGAGATGTAAATGTCAAGTGGTCCAATGAGTGAGGGGCTCTGATCCTACCTGAGCTCTACAAAACACTGCTGCTTGAGCAACATGTATCCAATATGGCCCAGCTTACACACAAATGTTTGCTTGGAAACACACACACACACATACAGACGCATACAAGCAGTTTCACGACAATACAAATTCAACTACAAATAGTCTTCTGCTATGAGAAGACAACTCAGGTGTGAAAGAATGACAGCTGTCAATAAGCCATTACTGAGCAGACTACGCAACTGAGATATGGAGGAAGACTTTATGGACTGATGAGTATAACTGGGATTACTTGAACCATAGAAAGTAGCAATTGCAACCAACTTCTAAGCCATAAATGTGGGAAATGTTTGCAAGGGGCATGGGAAAACATCCCTGTAGGCCTGAAAGTTATAGTCCTGAAAAGAATGGAAGCTGTAATGATGTCTAGTTGTTGAGGTTTAAGAGCACTTTTCGGTTAAAAAGAAATGGAAATTAAACGACACTTTGCACACACATCCTGACAAACAGGCCATACAGACATACACTCAGTCTCTTGTAGTGAAAATCTAAACATATCAAACGGCTTCCTAAAGGAAGAAATCATGGGTGACTGCTATAACCAGATTTTGTTGTTGTTGTTGTTGTTGGTTTTTTTTTAAAGACCCAGGAATATCAAAATAAGTGGGTTCTTGCTTAACTCATCTCTTTAGAGGATGGAAGACCAGGCATACCTCCCCTTATCTGGCAAATAGCAGAGGACAGCAAAAGATAGAGAGCAGGAACTGAAGGGCTAGAATCAAAGAAATGGTTCGATCAGTCAAGCAGCGGAATCAAAGGCTTCACGTTGTCTTTCTTGTTATCTGGAGTAGCCATAGGCTGATCCTTTCTTCTGGGAAGGTGTTGCATTTTGGAAAGGTCTCTGTTTTTCAAGCTGAAAGGCTTTTCTTCAAACAGCTAGTGTACAGATGATCTTAACAATAAACAATATGAACACATACACGGAAACACACCCACACACCCACATGAGATCTGTCCGTCTGACCATCTACTGCAAATAATAGATCAAACCTTCCACATCATCTCACGAGGAACTTCCAACAAGAAACGGAGGAAGAGAAATGGATCCGTACCTCCACTGAGTAACGAGATATATAGGCTTGACTTAATTAATAAATAAAATTAACGTGTCTTACAGCTTGTTATGACTTGAATTAGCATAGCCCTACAGCCATCCCTTCATTGAAGAAGGTGAACCGCTGTTCCCAAACAATCCAATACTGCACTGTGAAGCAGTGCTGCCACTTCGTTTACTAAACATCACGTCAGTGCGGCTGATATTAGACAATGCTACTAGGTCCATATAAGAAAGCCCACTCTGAGGCAGTACTTACATGGTAGAACGCTATGGCCTCTCGGTCTAGGGCCCGGCTCACTGCCACCTCGCCCGTCAGTTTGTTGATGCTGAACACACCCTTTGGGTCCTGATCCGCCCCCTTCCCTGCCAGCCGGAAGATGTGGTCTTCTTTCATATCAGAAGAGATCACCTGCGGCATTAAAAAAAAAAAACAAAAAAAAAGCTACAATTTTAGTACTTTACAATCCAACCATACATTAAAGCAATAAACTGGCACTGGAGCTATGAGGTTAATATAAAACAAACAATTAATAGAAGCTTACACATCATTCAACAATCTGTATGCCTTATATCAACAAACCACACCTTATTTTCTCAAACCATGTCAGGCTAGACCTGCTTGCTGTAGGGACCTAAAAATCTACCAGCTAACCTCTATTATGTCAATGTTAGCTTTACACGTGTTTGTACACGTGTAACTCTTTGTCGAACTCTTATTTTAATCATATATGGACCAATGGTATGAGCATTAGATGGGAGGACTGGTTGATCACTTCTAATGGAACAAATCAGATTGACTGATTATGTTGTATTGACATGATACTGTTACGTTTATAAAAACAACTTTTTAATGTCTTTAAGATCAAGATGTCTTTGCGCATCAAATTGGTAGATAATATGTGTAGTACTCACATGTGACTGGTGGAGTTCAAACAGTTCCATCAAGGTTGGGCAAGTTAGGAAAAAAAGAACACAAGCATGTTAATCACACTCATGCATACGCAAACATGCACATGTACAGAGAACCTGAATGCCTGAGTAAAGACGAGAAGCTGAGTAAACTCTCCAATCCAAAAAGCACCATGTGTGTCTTTGGTTAGTGTGCATAGAGCATCTGAGAGGTCAGTTCAAGTTCTGGCTGAACAGTTCTAATTCTAATTAGCCTCATTACCCTTTATTTCTTTTAGTGCTTTTTTTTTATTATTTTTTATTTTTTTACTTTGATGTTTCTCTTATTTGAAGATGATGATGGGGGAAACCTTTACAAGATCATCAGTTACATTTAAAAGACATTTCCAGATTTAAAAGAAATGTCTATTGTGCTATTAAAAAAAGGCCAAAGTTTGTCATTAGTATGGCCGTGCTGAAATACAGAATGCCTTACTCCATATGGCAGTCAAAATCATAGCGTGAATGTTTCCGCTCTGTGAGAGGCATAGACACTAGAGGGACATAATGAGAGGTGAGGTAATGAGAGCTGTGGTGATTTTGGCGTGCAGTCTTCATTCTTCTGGAAGCAAAGTGCCTGAGGCTGAAACATATTGAAATGCAACGGAACTTCTTCTGCACATCTCACACCCCAAATTGCAGCATCTGCCGTTAGCCCCTGGTCCAATTAGCAAGCTGCTACCGTAATACTCTTCATATACATCTGACTTTTGAATTTGTCTGGTACGATAATGTCAACTTTTTAAAAAAGTAGTCATTAAACCCCTAACACACAAATACACACACACACACACACACACAGCATAGACTAATGCAGTAGATTAAACATTATGACATAAAAACCATGCGTGAAGTGCCTTTCCATGCAGTTGTGCCCTGCTCATCTTCCTCATACATGGCTTTCACCCAAGATCTCTCTCTAATCTTGAAATGTTTTTGCTCTCTCCTTAGTAATTACAGGCTCTGTTAATTCTGAGTACATTATTATCCTGAGAAACCCTCGCTAAGCAGTTTCAGAGAGTGGCCGGAGCATGCCCACTCAGCTCAAAGGAAAAGGCCCATACCGTTCACTGAGGCCAACAGAGAACTGGAAGAGAGCAGAGCTTCCAGCTGGCGGAGAGTTACGCAGCTTCGCCAACAGGATGAGTCACTGCTCTTCTACAAGTGATTATCACACATGGACTGTGCAGCGGAAAATCAAGCCTTTACCTACAGAAGTCAGAGTTAAATACTGTAACAACATGAACCTAACAGTTTGTGGGCCCGCACTTTAATTCCTCACTCCTATAAGTACATAATCTATAAATTAAGCCGAGTTCTCACTCTGTAGAGGTTTTAGAATGTTGTAAAAGGAAATTTGATAAGCATTTTAAAACGCTGACTGCCATTGGCCGCTGTTGAATTATGGAAACTGTGCTGAATTAAATAAAAACTTTACAGGGAATAACTGAGTTATTCCTGAGAGAAACTGTAATACAAAAATCCATCATTCTACAACCATAAATTGATTCAGTGTGAGAAAGTGAGATACCAATGCCTGCATTCATTTAAACGTATTTAAACGTAATGTAGGCAGTACCATGCAAGTGCATAGGACAAAGCGGGGCAGAAACACTAAAACGTAATATATTGTTATAAAATAATATATTATAATATAATGTTATAGCATAATAAATAATTAAATGATTCCAATAATCTGTCCCATAAACTTCTTGTACAGTTCTCTTTGCACGGCTACTGATGTGGATAGCTGACTGTGTGTCTGTTCAGAGGTCTATAGTATTACCGTAGCTGCTTTCTGTGCGTCCAGTTTTAACAAATGTTACTGTGCATTTCCTTCTCCTTTAGTTTGTCCTCTATATTTTATTTTCTACTTTAAACAGAATCAGAATCAGAGAACTTTATTGATCTGAGAGGAAATGTTAGGCTAAACTGTTCTAATGAACTTAAAACAGTTCTTAATCTGCTGTGCTGGAGTCAAACACTTTTGGTGCTGATGAAATTTTCACCTAGGTCCATGAGTCCCAAGCTTGTAACCTGGATACCTTTCCAATAAAACAGCAAATCAGTTCAGGAGAGGGCAGTTTAGCCAAAAGGACACTTATATAATATTTTTTTCATGCTCGATGTAAATAGAGTTTTATTTGGCATATTGAGTGACATTGAGCAGGTTGGTCAGACAGAATTTTCTTTTTTGTTTTGTTACTTTACTCTTTTTTTCAGAATGTTCAGGTCTGGTTTGACCAAATTTTTCCTGGGTTCGGATTCCGGAAAGGCTAGTGGAGGGAGAGTTCTCGGGCTGTATTTAGTTTTAAGAACAAAACTTCAGCTTTACCAAAGCTCTACTGCAGAGCTTCCTCTTCCTCCCTGAAGTTGATCACCCTGCTCTGAACCGCTAATACGGCTAATGCCCTCCCTGCATTTGGATTCCAAAAAAAGACAGAAACTCCCAGACTTCTAATCTTCACCTATCCCCAGAATTCCTATTGCCTTAATAAAGAGCATTCTGGTTCTAATTCTGAAGCCTCAATCTGACTGGAGGGAAGGAGTATATAAAGCTGTAAAGGAGTGTATAATGCTGTAAATATTACTGAGAGATATATTTCATTTCATTCTTCATAACCCCATGATAGCCACATGTCTGATGTTAAACAATCAGGGCAGCAGTCATTGATTGCAAATGATTTCTGTGAACTGCAGTCTCTGTAAACGGATAAATGTTAACCATCATTAACAGAGGTCAGCTTACCCTACCCTGACAGCCTTAAACCTCAAAATTCTGAAGTGTTTTTTCGTCAGTGTTCTGGGAAAAAACTCCTGGAGTGACCACCTGAACTTTGAACAGGATTTTCACACTTGTTTATAAAATGTGTGAAAATGTACAAGTACGTACGAGTTGCACCTTTATTTTTAAGAGTGTAAGTGTAACAGGGCTGTTAGATATTTAGCATGCAAACTCCCGGGGCAACAATCTATCCCAGCTCTCGCTCCTGCGTTTTTTTTTTGTTTTGGGTGAGTTAGTCTGTTAGAATTTTCACTTTGCTATGATCTCAATGAGTGACTGCATCTCCAAAATGGCAACATTACAGGTGAAAGACAAAAACCTCTTGAATTTGAATGGAAGTTGGAAGTTTTTTGACCATTTTTTAACACATTGTAAAAAATAACAGGTTGTGTCAAAGTATAACCCCCCCCCCAAAAAAAAAAAAAAAAAAAATTGTAGGTTTTGTCCCAACAGCGCAGAGATGCTGATGAAAAGTTTAGGAAAGTGGAGGGGAGGTGAACAGGAAAGTGGAAGTGGATGCCTGTCATTCACCACAGGCCCAAACTCCATCAGTCTGACAGCAGCAGACCCTTTCTCTTCTCCCCTCACTCCTCTTGCTCTGCCTCCCGAACACTCCATAAAGCCTCTGGATTTTTGCCCAGAGTGGTTGCTGGAGAAGTGTGCATTCTGCACGCTGGGTCAAATGTGTTTTTTTTTCTATTGCTGTACACACAGCGAGCAGCTGTGCTATCGATCTCTCCGAACAATACAGAGGGAAAAAGCATGGAACTTCTCTCGGCACTACGAGTTCATTAAAGGCATGATGAGCTCCTGCAGAGGAGTGAGGAGCGGAAGGGAAGGAGGGAACAAAGCAGCATGCACTGATGGAATATGGACAATGGCGATAAAGACTGAACCAGAGAAAAAGGAGGGAAAAGGAAAAGTGGAAAACTTTGAGCGGAAGAGGAGGGCAAAGAGAAAAGCGCCACGAGGAGTTTAGAGTGATCAAGGCTATCTGCAGGGTGCAGGGGAGGTGCTGGGTTGCTGTGGCAATTGATCGCAGGAGGGGTGGTGCGCTGCCTTGCTGTTTACAGTACACACACACACACACACACACACACACACACACACACGCACACACATCCATGCCTGTTTGAACAAACACAAACACACATACACGCAAGCTCCCTCTACTTTCTTCTCAGTCATTAAAGGCCCAGAGAGAGCAGCCTACTGGGAGATGCTCACCTATTTCTATCAGTTCTCATTAGAAGCTGGGAGAACATGAAAGAGGAGCGGGCTGCCGCCACTGTCTGAGTATGACAGAGAGGAGGGGCTCCATACACCACCTACTCCACACACATAATGCAGCAAAGATGAGGAGGAGAGGAGGAAGTCACATATATACACACACACATACACACACACACACACACACACACACACACATTTACACACACACATACACCCACACACATACACACACATAATACACTTCAAGTAAACTTGTTTGATTGCACCCTGCAGCTGTCCAGTGGTACAATAAGGTTTAAATCTAGTTTAAAGTCTAAAACATACTGGAAGGAGTATTGTATTGATGTTGAGAAAACACTTAAAGGAATGGTTCAGTTTGGTATACACATATTTTTTTTCAGTTTTTGTTGTGTTTCTTTATGAGACTAATGATACGGCGTTTAAAAAAAGTCAGCAAGATGTTAAGTCAAAAACAAGGTGGCCGGAATTCAATAACCTTCCAAATTTTCTCAATAAATACATCCCCCAAAAACGTCTCAAACTACTCAAACCACATCCAGTCCAACATTAAGGTGCAGACTTTTTGCTACTCACAGTAAGTCATACTGTGTCTCAAAGCCTCATCCACAAGTCTGAACTGGCTGAAAGCAGTTTTAGGGATGCATTTACTGAAAAGATTACAATAAATATTATTGCCTTTTAGTGTTTGTTTGCAAGCTTAGCCTCGCAGCTCTAACTCTCAACTAAAGTAGCAAAACTTGCACACTGCAATCTGTTGAGTGGAAAAAAAAGACTATTAGTTTAATTTTTTATACAAAGCTACAAAACAGCTTTTATAAGTTATAGCTTTCAAAGGAACACAAGAGTGTGAAACTAGAGATTCAAATAATACAGAATGGGTGGAACTGGCCTATTATCACTTATTGCATCGCACATTTTGTAATTACTCACTAACATATTATTAAGGAAAGCTCCCCTTAGTTCATGTTTTTTGTCTAATTGTTTCACTTTCAGAACTGTGCAGAAGTCAAAGATAACCTTTCATTTCCAGTCAAAAGAGTCATTACGATAATTTTACAGTAACTGTGTCACAAGAATGAAACATGTACTTAACAGATAATTACACAAGCCAGCAGCACTAAATATAATAATAAAATAATGTATAGCAAATTCATAAGTATTTAATTTGACCACTCTACATTTGTGCACCCTACTATCGTTTTTACTCTTCTTCTTTCAAACCTTAAACCCATTTATAGAGTTGTGGTGAAATATTACTGTGAGCAACATGTGCGACTTTCTGGTGCAATATTACTGTGTTTCATTCAATGTCTGCTGTTACTAGGCATCTGAAAATACCCACGGTGTCACTGTGTATATTCATTCAAACACACACAAAGACACACAGTGTAAACGTCCCCCCTGCTATAATGGTTCCAGCGCCCATGCTCTGGACTCTGAGAGTAACTTGTTTTTCTATAACAAACTAGATAAAACGTGAATGCCCTGCAGTGGCAAATAGCTTTGGTTTTATATCTGATTTGATTACATTAATGTTTAAGTTGAGATTTACAGAAACATTTGAACTGCAGCTGTGTAACTGCGTTAAAGGGAACGCTGCTGTTAAAAGCCCCTTATTTGTTTAAAGTGTGTAAAGTGCAAACCGAATGTAATTGCACTTTTGTTCATATAGCAGTACATTAAAAACAAAAGTGCTCAATAAACTACTTTTAAATTCATCACTGAACATTCATCATCGTATAATAATGCAAATAATCCCTATTCATCTCAGAAAATCACGTGATTAATTGCGATAAAAAAAATTCTCACTGCCCAGCATTAGTTATCTTATCTTGTGTCCTTCTAACGAAGGTGCTCTCAAAACTCTCACTGAGATCATATTTACCTTCAAAGATTCACTAACATTCACATAAGCAACTAGCCAAACACACCTCAGCTGCTTCATACGTTTCTTTTTCATGTGCATCTCGGATTAGATGAAAGATAGTCGTTACGTTTATGGCATTTAGCAGACGTCCTTATCCAGAGTGACGTACATCAGTGCTTTAGAAGTCTACATCTGTTCTTCATACCTGTAAAGCTATAGTAAAATCAACACCTGCTTTTTACCAAGTTACTGGAAGCTAAATTACACACCTTCACAAACCCTGTCAAAAGAAAAAACTCAGAGGTTAATACACAAATAAGGACAAACAGTTAAGAGGGTATGGGCCCGAGGTTTTTTAAATATAAAGAAAATTATGTATAAGAGATATATAACGAGAGGACTGGTTAGTCACCAAGGTGCTCCTTGAAGAGGTGGGTCTTCAGACGACACTTGAAGACAGTGAGGGACTCCACTTGTATGGTGGGGAAAATCAATGTCAATATGAGTTTCCAAAACGTCAAAACAAAAATGATTAAAAGATTAGAAAATGAGACTGTGCAAACTTAAAAACTGTGCAAACCCAGTAGACTACCAAAACTGTCCCCTATATATTAAAACACATAACTTTAATTTCTAAAAGATGAAGCTCCGCTCTTGCCCAAAATATGATAAAAATCCACAGGTGTTTCTGTCCATCCTGCTACTACAATCAGACAACTCAACATTGTGGTGAAAGGATGTGTAGCTGTTGAAGAATATGAGATGACTAAGATTTTTATGGTCTGATAAATAAGTAAATGAGATTTCTTGGATAATGATAGGCAGAAAATACAACTTCCTGAGTTTTGGAGGCGAGGAAAAATAGCTCTGCAGGCTGCTGCAAATATCTGAAAGCAAAAAGTGGATATTTCATTTTCTAATTTAGTTTTCTGTTCCCCGCCCCCCGAGGCTTCAATACCTTTTTGACAGGAAATTAAAGGAATGAGAAGGGTGGTCTTTGACCTTTGCAACAACATACACTTTAAAAGTTTTTAGGATATCTAAAAACAAACTTTAAAGGTTTTAGGATATCTAAAAACAAATGACTATTTAAGACATAAACCATTTTTAATAACATTAAATACAATTTTCTACATGTGCATTTAATAATAAACTGGAAAAGAAAAAGATCAAATCCCTAATACTCAAATCTACATACAGAGTTAAATACTTTCATGACCATGGAGCTAATAGCTGCAAAATAAGCATAAAGTTTAAATGTAGCTTTAGCTGATCTTTGAATCAATTTTTTTTTTTACTGAATTGAAAAGAGTCAGTGAAAATCAAACACTATCTGGATAAGACATCTTTACACCTTAGACAGGCAATATATTTCATTATAATTTACTGAATTACTTCTTTCGATTACTGACGTACAGTTAATGAGGGCTATACTCCCTCCCTACATGATTTTAAATAGCCCACTCATTTACTGTAAGTAGCATCAACATGCGTCTGATTAGGCATGAAAAACACCACTTAAAAATCATTTAACTATTTTCTTAAGACGAGTGCACACACACATGCCCACACACATGCACACATACACACACACGCACACATACACACACGCACACACACACACACACACGCACACAAACACACACACACACACACACAGAGAACTCTGTCCCCCCACACTTATCAGCAGAAGGTCAGAGCTGGATGTGTAATGGCAATCAACAGCAGAGGCAGGTCCGTTCTGATTGTTCAGAGACAAGAATGATAATTAGGACAGTGGTACCACGGAGCACTGGCCTTGTCCTCCACTAGGCTGATGACATGGCAACAGACACACACACACACACACACACATACACACACACACACACACACACACACACACACACACACTCGCTTCACTCATCAGCTCTCCAGCAATTAGTCCAGCTGATTAGTTCAAGCGTTTGGAAATCAGTCAAAGGTGTAAAAGGTGAATTGGAATGATTAATAATTTGACCCTGATTGTAAAGAGAACTGGTGAAAGTAACACAAAAAAACTTTTCCAGCACAGATGGTGAGCGGCAAGAGCTGTTAAGAGTGACAGAACCCCACAGCGGGTGCAGAGTGATGAGAAAGAAATGGAGAGGGAGATGGAGAGGGAAGATAAGGTATCAGAAGCAGAGGTGACCACCACTGCAGCTTCAGCCCAATAGGTAGAGTGGATATCTTAGAAATCTTCCCTAGGTCACCTTATGTAAATATGCATCAGAAAAATACAAGATTAAATAGCCCTGCTGAGAGCAAGCATTTTGTAGAACAGGGGCATTCTGTTTTCAATATCCTCCTGATATCCAGCAATTCGCTGTTATCTCCTGTAAGGCTATATTTTTCCCCCTTCATAGATTGTGGGCTTCAAAACAATAATGCATTTTGTGAACCTATTTAGTGATTTTTTTGGGTTCTATAATATGGCTTTCATTCTAAGACTATGCTGGTTGAAAGACAAGTAAGCTTTTAACTATTTTTATTCGTTTTAGTGAGTTTTCTTTAAATTGTATTGCATTTTTACCATTTTTAAATCAATGTAAACCCACCCATTTGCTTGGACCCCTGCAGTCTCTCAATACTGCCAACACATGGAGGGCAAAGGCTAGAATGTGCTTCTTATAAGTTATGTGAAGCCAGCCACCACATTTTCGAACTACCTATAGAATAACATAATCTATCCTAAACATCTGGTCTTTACGGTCATTCTTGGGAGAAGAGTGTAATCAACGGATCAAATAATGAGAATATAGGAGGGGCTCGCCTTTCAACCTTGTGAACACATTTAACAGACTCAGTTAGAATGAACGAGGCCCTAGGTAGACACCCACAGAGAGAACCAATTCACTTGTTAATGCTTTTCCAGCTTTTCTGCAAGAGGTTCAGGAGTGAAAAACACAATAAAAAGGACACAAAAGGGGCATAGCAGCATTTTTATATTTCTCATTAAAGGCACTAAATAAAACATGTACAGGTTATGAGGTTGCTTTGAAAGAACAGCACAAAGAACATTGTCTTTATTTAAAAGTTATTCAAAAGACTTACAAACGCTATCCTTTTATTTTCTGTCTGAAAACGATGTCGCTCCAACTATGTCTCTCCATTTTGGAAATTACAAATGATCTGGCCAACAGTGCAAATGCTTACTAGGTTAGCTTTCATTCAGTTGTTAGCATTTGTTAGACTCAAACACAGGCAGAGTTTTGTTAAAGCTGTGTGGGTGGAACAACCTTGGTGACTCGTGAGGATACTTCTTGGCTTGCTCAGTTTTGCATTAAGAAAGAGAATTTTGGCAAAATACAAGGGGGGCTTTCTACTTTACACACATATATTCTCTGTCCACA
This sequence comes from Alestes dentex, assembly GCA_037576975.1. Classification (NCBI taxonomy): domain Eukaryota; kingdom Metazoa; phylum Chordata; class Actinopteri; order Characiformes; family Alestidae; genus Alestes; species Alestes dentex. The sequence goes on from JBBIGA010000018.1 coordinate 12,281,491, forward strand.
ATGGCAAGATTAAGAAATGAAACGTGGATTAAAGTTTTTATATTCCCTGAAACTTTAAAGCAAGTAAAAAGGCACATATATATGCCTTAAATATGCTTTAACACATAGTTTACTTACTGTTCTTATACACTTCTATATAAATAAAAGATAACACATAAAAGCACTTAATGGTTTTTGTGTATATTGTAAAACTAATGAAGTCTATACACATAGCGTGGGTTTAGCTCTCTCTGTAAATTTATATTTCATTCCGTTTTTCCCCACATATGTGGCCGGCCAGCACGGCCTGAGTGTCTTTGTTCACATCATCTGTAATGTCTGAGGCTGCAGGGTCAAGAGTGATAAATAGAGGGCAGACCAGAAAAACGTAAGAGTGATATGTGGGTTGATGAGGGAGGTGCTGAAAGTTCATGAGAGACTGGTGCTGCCTAAAAAGAGAAGGCAAGAAAGCAAGAAAGCAGTGATAAGAAGAAAGAGAATAAACTGACTAGACAAACAAGGTCCAAAAGACCAGTGGCTGGAAAAGTGAACTTTTCCTGTAACGCTGTGTTGACACTGACTAAAGCGGGAGAATCCACTTTGGCTCTTGGGTACGAAAGCCATGGCAAAAAAGAAAAGAAAAGGCTGTATTTAATGAGGCACGAACAAAACACACTCTATACTCTTTGCCAGGTAGATCAGTGCAGGAAACGCTTTGTGATCTTGTACTATTTCTTAGATAAAATTGTCCATTTCCTTTCTCTAAGTTTGCTCAATGAGGAAGACAAAAGCTACAATCATGAAAAATGAATAGGTGCCTCATGGTGGTCACGGAGTGCACGAGCACGCGAGTTTTATCCGTGCAGAAAATCCATTTCGCCTCATCTCCAACGCATAGCTGCAACGTCAGATGAAAAAGCTCAAATTAGCCTGCCTCCACATGCAAGGTCACTGAAGGGAGATCAGGAAGATGAGAGAGAGAGAGAGAGAGAGAGAGAGAGAGGGAGAGGGTGGGAGGGAGAAACAGAGAGAGAGAGTGGGAGAGAGGGAGAGAAAGAGAGAGAAGGAGACATAGAGAGAGAGCTGGAGAGAGAGAAAGACAGTGCGAGAGAGAGAAGGAGAAATAGAAAAAGAGAGTTGGGGAGAGAGAGGGGGAGAAAGAGAGGGAGGAAAAGAGAGAGGAAGACATAGAGAGAGAGATGTAGATAGAGAGAAAGATAGAGAGATAGGGAGGGAGAGAGAAAAAGGGAGAAATAGAGAGAGAGTTAAACAGAAAGAGAAAGAGAGAGGAAGACAGAGAGAGTGAGAGTTTGAGAGAGAGAGAGAGAGAGAGAGAGAGAGAAAGAGAAAAAGACAGGGAAAATAGAGAGAGAGAAAGAGGCATAGCGAGAGAGAGAGAGAGAGAGAGAGAGAGAGAGAGAGAAAGAGTCAAAGAAGTTAAAGAAGGAGAATGAGTTACAGAAAGATGAAATGGATAGTTAAAGAAAGAGAGACAGACCCACAGAGAGCAGGAGAGAAAGAGAGTTAAAGAAACAGAGAAACCTACAGAGAGTGAGAGAGCAGGAGAGACAGATAGAGGAAGAAACAGTTGGATAAAGAAAGTCAAGGAAAGTGAGAGAATGTGGGTGAGGTAAAAGAGAGTGCTAATAAGAGAAAAAAAGAAAAGCTCCTCAGTTGAGGGACTCTTCTTGAGAATGTCTTGTATTCAGTCTGCATTCATCACCTTAACAGGTCAGAGAAATGGCACGTCGAGTGCTTTATGCACCACACGGCAATGTTCCTTCCTCTGAGAAATGACTCAGTTACAGTTACACACAGACTGTGTCACACACCATAAAACCCAACAGCAAGCTAACAGCAAGCATTTAAGTGCTGTAACACTACAAAACCCCAATGCAGCTGAGGCTTATACATTTCTGGTTTTATTCCATGCATAATCATGATGTTGGAACTGACTGTTGGAAAGACTCCTGGAACGACCCTTTTCAATGGTGACTTTATAGGAGAAACAAACAAAACTTTTACTTCATTGCAAGTTTCGGCCAGTAGCTATTTTAATAAATTGGGCAGCTGGTGGCCTAGTGGTTAGGGAGTTGCCCGTAGGATCAGATATATAACACTAATTTATAACACTTATAAATTATAAACTTTGAACTAGAGATCCAACAACAGCTGGACAGCTGTAAGTGCGGTAAGATAAAAGTTAGCCGTATTCACTCCGTTGGATCTCAGAAAATGTGTCAGTTGAGAAAAACTTTTAAATTGGACATGTTTATGCAAGAGGGCAAAGTACTTTGAGAAAAACATTGACATTTTGCTAAAGGACCTTTCATTATGCTCGGTGCTAATGCAATCTCCTCTCCACCCTGGGAGATCTTTTAGGCTCATTCCAACTGCCCTTTTGCTGTCCCCGCAAGGAGCCAACATCACAGGACAACATTAGAACCCATTACAACAATTTCCCACCTCTGCGTCTGTCGCACCACAAAACCTGGCTGTGGCACCTTCCTTTTTACCTTCAGAGCTGTTCTACATCAGTTCATATGTATGCACCCGAGCGAGTGATCCTTTTTCATTTTAACTCTCTACCTTTATGCTGTGCTCTAGGCAACAGTGTGTATAATATGGACGATCTTGTATGGGTGTCACACATGACCTGTATTTGTCACACTGTCAGGCCGTGCATACTCTCAACATGCACAGTCATGCAAACACTCATGCAACAAATGAAAAATAGCACACACCTATACTGAAAACATTAAAAGACCAGATCCTACATTTATTTGTAGTTCGTTTTGCCAGAGGTCCAAGTATGAAATTTGTGTGGGTTTACAAGAATAATCCCACAATAATAATAGTATTATTACTACTACTACTACTACTACTACCATGACCTGGATGAATGAGAATCTTCACAGACATATTACCTTGCACTTAACTGAACATTGCAACTACTACTACTACTATTACTACTATTACTACTACTACTATTACTACTATTACTACTACTACTATTTCTACTACTATTACTACTATTACTACTACTACTACTACTACTACTACTTTTAAAACTACTACTACTATTACAACAACAACTACTACTACTACTACTACTATTACTACTACTGCTATATTACTACTACTTTTAAAACTACTACTACT
>JBBIGA010000018.1:12293073-12304057 GCA_037576975.1 Alestes dentex
TACTATTACTACTACTACTACTGCTACTACTATTTTTACTACTACTACTACTGCTGCTACTACTACTACTACTATTACACCTACTGTTACTACTATTACTGCTATTACTACTACTACTACTACTACTGATACTACTAGTACTACTACTATTATTACTACTATTACTATTACTACTATTACAACTATTGCTACTACTACTACTACTGTCACTACTACTTCTTCTTTCTCTTTCGGCTTTACCCTTCAGGGGTCGCCACTACTACTACTACTAATAATAATAATAAATAATTTTGATTGGATAATTGAGGTGATCAGATGATGTTATAACTGTGATCGTGCTTTATTTTATTTACTGCGCTTCACTCAAAAAGCAGTCTGGTCTGAAACACCAGGTAGATATATGTAAATATGTTGGGTGTTGTGACATCACAGAAACAATGTATTCAAAATGGGTCGCTTTAGTAGCTTAACACTGTGTGCACTGGAAAGTAAATGGTACATTTTGAATTGTACATCAGACTCTTTTCATTCAAAAAGGCGATGAAAATTCCATGATATGAGCCCTTTAATATATTCAGCAAGCCAGTGGTCATTTTAGACGATATGATGGTTTTCAGGAATGGTTCTCATTACCGGCTAAAGACCCGGAGCAGAATGTCAAAAGCAATAAATCGGACAAGGCATCTTCTGATTCTGAGGGTAGCATTAGCTGAGGAAGCGTCAGGTTCTCATCTCTATTTCTCTTTCCTCATTCTCTCTAACAGCTATGACACTGGCCAAAAGGACCCGCAGCAAAAGGGAGAAAAAAAATTATTTGAATAAAATGAGGCTGATTTCATTATTATTGCTTTATTATTTATTTTTTAAAGGTGATCTGAGTTTAAGAGTACTCTGATTTAAGGATGTGGAGCTACATCTGTCATGTGAGCTGTTTACTGCACCATCAAGCTCATTTGAATTCACGCACATATTAAATTCAAGCCCATTAAAAACATTTTTGGAAAGCACACAGTGGAAACAGTGGAAAGTTGATGCACCCCTTGCATCCACACAGCAGGGACAGACCCAAAAAAATCTGTGGTGTGACATTAGTGGCTCATGTGCTTTTATTCATGTGTGCGTCACACTCACCTTTCCAATGGACCTGGGAAACGGGGCACGCTGGTTTTCAGGCACAAACATGGGCGGCACCAGTAGGGACCTTTTTGACCTGTATGGTGCTATGTCTCCAAGACTCAGCATCTCCTAGACAACAAGAAAAGGAAAAGAGAGAGAGAGAGAGAGAGACAGAGACAGAGAGAGAGACAGAGAGATGATCACAATCCACACGACCTAAAATGATAAATATTTGAGCATAACATAAAACAAAAATTAGAATTTATCTTTGAAGCCTGTGACTATTAGACTCGTGAAGTCTGTGAATCTTTTATTTTCAGGATTTAACACTATTTCCCATACGATTAAAAACTTGCTAATTACTGCACAACATATGCTCCAGAGAAAACAATACTTTATTATTTATGCAGTTAATACGATGAAAAATGAACACACACACACACACACACTCCCTCTCTCACACACACACACACATTTACCCTCTCTCGCGCTCTCACACACACATACACAAACACACACATTCACACTCACACAAAGCTTTGTTGCAACAGCCAGAACTCAATGAAAGCATCTCTGGAGAACACCTTTTGGAAAAAAAAACAAAAAAAACTTTTTACTTTTCCTTTGTTTTCTGTTCTACCGTCTCACTCAGTCCACTTTTTAAACTATCCCCGCTTGTTTTAAACCTTCATGGAGTGTTACCTATCCCATCCTCTATCACTCTGTGTGTCCATATCCAGATGTGTGTAGAATAGTTTAAGCCAATACTCAAATACTGTTACTACAGTGAAGTAATAACCCAGGTGCAAATAACAGTATCTTTCCCCAAAATAATTAGAGTCGAAGCACAAAAGTAACAGCTCAAAAACCTTCTAAAGTGCATAGTACCTTATGTAACTGCAGAATAACTTTTTAATACATCTAGCATATGATGCACATTCTATTTAAAATAAAATGGTAAAAGTTTAAAGTCAGAGGAGCTATCAGTAGTGCAGAACAGATGTAACCAACAAAACATCATGAACTAAAGCACAAAAAAGAACTAGCAACTGCATTTTGATGCCTAAAACGTGACTGAAAAATGTACAGTCCTAATACACTGTTGACACAGCATACTAGGTCTTCCATAACTGTGTAAAGTCATAACTGTGTCTTATTCCACAGCATTCCATTGTGCAAAATGAACCTATACATGCTCAACGTGTGAATGCTCCTTAGTGTGAAACATCCTCACTGATGTACACAATCGATGAGTAATGAAGAAAGTAGTAACTCATCCTATGTTTTCATGAAACACAGTATGATGTTTCTCCACTACAGAACTGGTTCCTTCTGAACTATTACAAGCACAGACATTACAGACACTATCTCTCTCTTCTTTCCCTCCTTTTAAAAGCTGCTTTCCACTAGGTCTATTCAGTCACAGTACATCCTCTCCTTGCTGAAAGAAACCTCTTCTACCCTCCAGTCATCTGTTCGAGCTTGAACAGAACAGTTGTCAGATTGCAGCGAAGCTTCCTTTTTTCCCCGATCGATGAGCTCGTCTAGGTCATTAAGAGCGGTCATTAAAGCCAGTTCTCCAGTCTCAGCGGCTCCTTTCCACCCAGCTCGACGGCGACACTTTATCAGAAAGAACGTGGTGCTTCTCATTTACAGAAGCTTAAACAAAGCCAATAATGTCCTGCTAGTGCCCATTGTTCTGCGACCGTCAGGTTTCTAATGGACTCAGTGTTTGCTTAAGCTTCCTCAGTGTGCCACGCTGGAAGCCATGGAAAAAGGGCCACAGGGAACAGATGAAAAGAGAGCAAAAACATAGGAGAAACTGACCATGTGAAGTGTGATAATGGAGGATAACCATCATGAGTTGGAGGAGACTTTGATGCTCTAATGAATAGTTCAAATGACATGAAGCTTTTTCCCACAATCTCTTGGGATCAGCCCACAAAAATGAGGCCTCCAAAAGTTTTTACTTAGAACCAAGAATGAAAGCTAGATTGAGAATGATCAGTATAGTCATGTGGGGTGTGGTGTGTGCATGTGGGGTGTGGTGTGGTGTGGTGTGTGTGTGTGTGTGTGTGTGTGGTTATGTGTAAATGCGACTGTACGTGCCTAATGGAGTTTATTTGCATCTAAATTCAATAAGTCAGGTAATCAGCCTCTCTCCCTTCAGCACCTCGGATCCATCCTCACTTTCTGGCTCCGTTCTTCTCTCGTTTGCTTTTTCTTTGTCAGCACTGATGCAATTAGAGCCTTTCAAGCCTTTGAGGTGGCAGCGCAAATTATATTTGTCACTCACAGCACCGACGCCACGCTGAAACTGAATACATTAGCACGGAAGCAGTGACCCACGTGAGTTTGTTCTGCCCTGCGCAGCCAAGTAGCTCCGACACAAGCCCATATAATGACTTCCAGCATCCGACAAGAGTAAAACACACAACGAGGTACACAAGAGTGAGAGATACACTGAAAGCAAGGGTAAAAAGAGCTACAAAAATACACTCAGACAACACTGTACAGTGTGTGTCTAATGTGACATGATGCAGTGTCAATGTGCCTCACCAAAAATAAATAATATTCAGTTCCAGTTTTAGTATAAGCCTAGACTTAGACTAAACTCCAGAGACAATTAGGATCTTCATTTGAAGTACTTTTTGTTTCGGGTTTAATCTGGCTGACCTAACCTATCCCTCAGATTACTAGAGCTAAAGCTAACCAAGTCACAGTGAAATGTTGGAGTCATCAACACGCTCAGGACTAAAGAGAAAATGATTACTGACTTTTTTCACTATTCTGGCTCTTAGACTTGGGGAAACAATAACTTGGAACTTCAATACTACAAGTGTCACAATGTGAACTATGTGAGTGTTGTACTAATGGGCAATATAATAAGACGAGCCTCCCTGGGTTGAAGCCCAGGGGCCCAGAGTAATCACAGGCTCTGATTAGCCTTTTTTATGAATTGATAGATTTATTTTCTCTTTGCCTACCCACACATATCCCAGTTATGATGATTTTCTATTTTTCTAGCATATACTTACACTTCACCAATCCACGTGAAATATGGTGTGCATTTAGTCCCAAATGGCTGGTAGGAGATTTGTGTCGTTAAGTTGCATGTCTTCATCATCACGCTCACTGAAGTTGGATAGGCCCAAAGTACTTGTGAAGCAATGGCAATACCTTCTGTGCTGTGCCCCTATGACCCCTGATAGCTATACTGGTGGGGGACTTTGGCCATGCCAGGCCAGGCAGGTTTCAGTATAGACAGCAGACAAAATTCCAGGTTGGGGGTTGGGCGTGGGGCCAACAACCCCACTCCATAAAATTTCCATCAAGTAATAGAAATGATGATGAACGCTATAACTACGGGCCCTGTAGTGGACTTAATAACTGGCAGTATAACTATATCTGCTGAAAGCCTCCAGCAGGAAGTCAGAGGTACGACAGATACAAAACTAAGATCCGCCGAGGAACATGGAATGTCTGCACCAAGTTTGAAACAACAGCTTGCTGGAATGGGAGCCACTGAGTGACAGGCTGATCAGAGCATACTTCAGCTGTGAACAATGCAAACTTACCAATCTGCGATGTGATGCACCACCAAATGAGGCAGACAGAGAATTACTGGAATGAGACGCTTCAATAAGCAGTCACTAAAGTCCCTCAATATGAAATGCTTCTGACAACTGATGACATGGAAAAGTGAGAAATGACACTAATGACTGTGAGAGCTGCAGGAAAGCACAGATGTGGTGCTATGATTTGCAATGGTGAATGTCTTGTTGATGGCTACATAGACTGTGTATTTGGTGGTACCATTGTCCCACACACACAAAAAAAAAAAACATCCAAAGGCTCACATGGAAGTCACCTGACGGTTTCACTACCAACCAGATCGACCACATCTTGGTTGATACAAAGTGGCAAAGTTCCCCTTTTGATGTTTGAGTTTGGCGTGGAGCTGATGTTTTTACTGAGCACTACCTAGTCACTACAACCATCAAGTTGAAACTCAGGATGGTGGTCAAGCAGGAAGAATAGAGGAAACCTCCAGTGAATCTGAGAAATCACTTTGCTGTTCTGGCTGAATAATCCAACATCAACACAACATCAAGACTGAATGGGAGTCCATTAAGAGAACATACACCAATATAGCTATGAAAATCTACAGAAATGAAAAACAAGGATTGGATTATAACTGGCACCTGGCAGAGGATTGAAGAAAGAAAACAACAAGGCCAGAATGCTGCACACAAAGTGACTAAGGTTCCAAGGTCAGGTCAGTGAGGAAATATAAGGAGGTTAAGAAGAGTGCCAGGAGAGACCAGGGAGTGACCATGAGGTCACCCGTTGCTGCTGGCAAAAGGAGGGGGATATCGCAAGTGGTGCACGAGGAAGCAGAAGCACAGCTAGTGTTAGCTTTTAACCTAGTCAGTGCTAGCTTAAAAGCTAACACTAGCTGGACAGCTATCCCGTCCATCCTGCTTGCCAATGTTTGCTCCCTGGACAATAAACTAGATTACATTCGACTCTAGTGAACTACTCAGCATGAGATCAGAGACTGCTTGAGTTATGTGCAGGTGCAAGCCTTCAGCTGCATGTTTACGACTGTTCTGTGCCCTGTCTTCATATTTTTGTGTTTTTAACCTTTCTTGTTTTATTTACCACAATTTTCAGCATATTTAGTATTAGTGAGCTGTGCCTTCTCTAACAGTGAGGGTTGAGAGAATTATTACAGCTTTTTTGCTGCTCATGGCTCTTTGTTTAGGCTGCCCAAATGCTGCTAAGGCTACAGCAACTAGACAGAACCATAGTGGAAAGCACAAGGGAGGAGGACTTGCTTTTTTTTTTTTTTTACAAACGAGTGGTGGTGACACCCTGGTCAAGGATGCTTAAGGAACACATCTGCCGCACGAACAATGAGCTGTCAGCAGTGGGGCTGCATCCGTACTATCTGCCAGTGAGTTGTCACACACAATTGCCATTGTTGTGCACATTCCTCCGTTGGCCAATGCGACGGCAGTGTGAGCTGAATCAGCTACAGCTAAACATCAACTAGACCAAAGAACTGGTGGTGGACCTGAGAAGATCACAGTCTCCTGTCACTCCCCTGTCCATAAGGGCATTATCATTATATGCAATATCATTAAGTGGAATAGTCTTATGTGCAATATCACTAATTATGTCACTTATGTCACCAATTGTTTGCCAATAGTTTATGCGCAATAGTCTTAAAAAGTGCAATATCACTACTTATGTCATTACTAGTGTCACGGATGTCACTACTCTTGTCATTTATGTCCCTACTTATTTAACCTTGCAAATCTCAAGTAAATTCTCCCTAAATTCCACCAGTATGTGCACTTGTGAATGAGGGAGGCGAATGTGCTGTGTTTACCAAACACTGCTGATGCATAACACTCTGAGGGCTGCCCCCATCACGGCTACTCAAACTCTGTTATGCCCATTCCAGCCTGATTCCTCTTGTTAGACACGCCAATCCCGTTTGGAGGCAGACAAAGACCTTGCCCCCAGGAGCCATCTCTGCTCTTTAGGATGGTTTTGAGCATACTGACATTTAGGAAAGCTGCAAATTACAGTGGCCCTACCCACCTGGAGGAGTACAAGGCATCAGTGACTGGTTATTTCAGCAAGCGAATCAGTGACATTACTATCTCCAAAACCATCCTCCATACACCCCAGCCAGAAACCATGGATGACTGCAGAGGTGCATGTGTTGTTGAGAAAATGAGACATCAACTTTAAATCAGGTGATAAGGTTGCCCTGAGAACCCATGGAAGCTTAGAGTTAACCCATGGAAGGCTGCTGGACCAGAGAACTTTTTTGGTTATGTGCTTAAAGGATGTGCAGACCAGCTGGCAGATGTTCTCACAGACATCTTAAATGTCACTTTGAGCACCACCATCATTCCAACTTGTTTCAAAGCCGCCACCATCATCATTGTGCCAAAGAAGTGAGTGTCCTGCCTCGATGACTATCATCCCATCACATTCACACCCATCATAATGAAATGTTTCGAGAGGCTCATCATGAGGCACATAAAATCACAGCTGCCCCCTCACTTGTCCCCCTGCAGTTTGTGTATCATCCCAACCACTCGACAGATGATGCCATCACCACCATCCTTCACCTGGACTGCTGTGCACAAGGGCCCTCCAGGGCTGACTCTCTCACCAAGAGGATTAGTAATAGTAGTACATTTGGCTAAATTTGCTCACATCTCCTAAAGTTCCATTTGGCCCAGACAAGAAAATGGTCACCAACAGGCAATTAAAATTGAGCAGATACAGGACTTTGCCAATATCTTGCAATGTCGAAAGTTCACAAATTAAAATTTCACAAATTAAAATCTCATATCTCCTAAAGTTCCATTTACCTCACTCAAAATTCAGCAGCCAGTACATGCCTGTGTGAACGGCCAGTTAAATCTCTTTCACAATGGCAAATAGATGCTATTCAACCAATTCACTCATTCTGTTTGGATTTGCTGATCGTCACATATGCTCTCAATGTCTGCAGTGGTCAGATTTCACACTGTGATTTGACTAGTTTCATTTTATCTTTTTATTTGTTACGCCTGGCTGCTGATTGGTCAAATTTATTCAAAACGTCAGCTGTCATGCTGATTGGCTTCCATGACACACATTAGACTTGGAAGTCTGAATCCAAATACAGCAAGCTAAAAATCTAAATACTCAAAACGTGGTCCGTAATGAAGAAAAAATGGGGTCACTATAATTAGAGGTTTCCACATCAATTAACCTATCAGTTTGCTCCTACAGCCATGATGCAGTTATAGCATGACTTACTGCTCTCTTCCTCAGCAACTGATGTGGATAAGAAATAGGACATTATTAGCCACATAAGACTTTCCAGCCAAAGAAAGAATGAAAGAGAAGAAAAAAGAACAGTACGATATTTTATTTATTGTTCCACAGGGACAGTTAAGTGAAAAAGGGGTTAATTTGCTGTGGATGTTATAAAATAATCAATTAAACATAAGAGGGAATCAACTAGACCAAAAACTGGTGGGGGACCTGAGAAGATCACAGTCTCCTGTCACTCCCCTGTCCATTAGGGCATTATCATTATATGCAATATCATTATGTGGAATAGTCCTATGTGCTATATCACTAATTATGTCACTTATGTCACTAATTGTTTGCCATAGTTTATGAGCATGACACAGCTCCCCTTCACTCCCGAATGAGGGCAGGCGAGTAGGCAGCCATTCAATTTAGTTTCTTTTTATTTAAACAAAAACAAAGCAGGCACGAGGGCTAGAAACCAACACTAAACCAAAGGAGTACGAAAAAAACCCCAAAAAACACCAAGCATGACTGACGGTGGACCGACAACTAAGATCTACCTCAAAACCAACTGAATACAAAACACAAAACACTACAAACCAATCAAAACCCAGGCTTTTCTCCCTGAGCACACCGGCCAGCTGAAACACATAACAAACTAACTCAAACCAGGGTCCTGTTTCATGAAACAGCATTAAGGGGCAGTCTGGCTTATTTCAAGGGAAAGTAAGGGAAAGTAATCTAGACTTTCCCTTAATCCTGTTTCATGGAACAGGACCCTGGAGTGCTCAGGATTTCATAATAAAAGTACCAAAACAAAATAAAACAAAACAGAAGAACAGATGAAGAGCGGACTCTAGTGGCCACTGATGGGACATGACAGCGCAATAGTCTTAAAATGTGCAATATCACTACTTATATCAATACTTGTGTCACATATGTCATTTATGTCACTACTTATTTCAACCATGCAAATCTCAAGTAAATTCTCCCTAAATTCCACCAGAATGTGGACTTGTGAATGAGGGAGGTGCATACCACTCTGAGGGCTGCCCCCATCACGGCTACTCAAACTACATCTCTGTTATGCCCATTCCAGCCTGATTCCACATGTTAGACATGCCAATCCCATTTGGAGGCAGACAAAGACCTTGCCCCCAGGAGTCATCTCTGCTTTTTAGGATGGTTTTGAGCAGACATTTAGAAAAAGCTGCAAATTACAGTGGCCCTACCAACCTGGAGGAATCAGTGACTTTACTATCTCTAAGACCATCTCCATACACCCCAACCAGAAACCATAGATGACTGCAGAGGTGCATGTGTCATTGAGAAAAAAGGACTGCTTCCTATGTCCAGTGTGCTGTGCAATGCTTCTCCACATTTATTTGAGAATATTTTTAAAGAATGAGACTTTTTGTAGTTTATTTCTGTACTTGCTTTTCAAATAGTTTTAACGGAATAGTTTTTCATCAGTGACCGTCAGGTTTGGTTCCCTCTAACTAGTTTCTCACAAACTTCCTGTTGTAATGCTAAAACGGCAGGAAGTGAAATTACAGTATGTCTTGGTTATTAACTGCTCGTTAGCTGAGGTAAAAAAGACAATTCTGGGTGGTATCTTTAGTGGTTAGCTGCTGACTGTTAGACTTGTAACTACCTTTATCCATGCTTACTAAAGCATGTGTAATTGTCCACGTCAGTTAGAAGGGAACTCAGTAAAAGATGATTTTACACCCAGACAGAACCAGCACATGCAGAAAGACTACAATTTAGAAGAATCCTGAAGTTTTTACAGTGCTGCTGCTGCACCTTAGAATACAGCTGTCCACTGATAATGGGTTGATCAGTATAGTAAGAACACCTAATTGTGGTCTGTTAGAAACAGCTAGCATTACATGCATGGCAAGTGTCAAAAATGATCAACGAACACGGACAAATGCATGCCAAGCTAGATGCTATTACTGCTGCTTTAGATGATGCCATTCAACAACAGACTATTGACATGCTACCACTACACTTTAGGCCTAGTTTTAGTAGGTGGAGAAGGTTCACACAAAACTAACCACAAAAAATGAGCATGAGCATGGCCCATTAACTGTTTATGGCCTATACACTTGTCTTGTACTCAACGTGCATACAGGTAGAATGTGTAAATGAAACTTTGTCTAGTCAGAGCACCACTAAAGACATGCATTTTGTATCAAATGTTTCATCAGTACAAATAGTCACTCCTGATTAAAGCCTGGTGATGAGAAAATATCTTAGACTAAAATGAGGATGAAATACAGAATGGATTAACAAAATGACATCGGGAGACATAACATGCCCATCCTAGTCGATTAGCCCTGGCCCATTTCCTTCTAAGCCCTTCCATTCAATCCATTTAGAGGATGGATGGATGAATCACACTGCCATCTCCAGAGGCAGTCTAGGTATGTGACAGAGCGCTTATTAGTGGGTAATATTAAACAATCAAACATGACTGGAGAAAACTTGGACTTCCTCTGTCAACAAGAGGAGCTCATGTTTTCATTTACCCACTGCTTTAGTTAACCTCCTTTCTACCAAGTGGAAAAAAACACAGTTCAACAAAAATAAAACAGTTCTAATTCAATGAGAAAATTCAAAGATTAAGTTGTTGTGCTGTCAGTACCACAGTCAAAACACAATTTAGCAAACAAAGCCATAATCTCTCAGGATTTATTAAACAAACAATTTGAGATCAGTCAGAATCCCTAAAACATTAATAATCATTCAATCTCATTTAGTAAAAAAAAAAAAAAAGTAATGACACCTTTAATATTCCCATTTCTGTGCACATTAAGGCACGTCTTCTTGGCAGGTGAGCGGTCCCAGCACTGACTTTTAAAGAATGAGCCTCATGCAGCTCTCAGCATGAATCCGTAATCATTACTCTGATCCCTCTGAAATGCAGCCGAAAAAGAGAGAGAGAGAGAGAGAGAGAGAGAGAGAGAGAGAGAGAGAGAGAGAGAGAGAGAGAGAGAGAGAAAACACAGAGAGAGAACACACAGAGAGCGAA